>QJPP01007365.1:0-378871 GCA_003996215.1 Jaltomata sinuosa
TATCAGTGATAAACAATACAAGATATCTGACTGAAGATAAACAAGTAAAAATTTCAATAAACACATAATGCTGCTTTTCATCAAGGCAAATTGATCCACAGGGTTATTGACTCGAAGGTTCGATGGGCAAGAATTTGCCTATCGATTTTGGGTAGGTAGATTTTATCAGGAGATTTGATTTGTCGAGTCTTCATCTTCTGATGCTTGTCCTGTAGCACTTGACATATCTTCTGAAGTTTTTGGCATCTCCGTTGAAGTAGGGAAATGAAAATTTCTTAAGGATAGGAGTCGGGCCTTGAAGGTTGCCTACGTATCTCACGAAGGAGAATTCAGGTCCAACATAGTTTGAATAGGTAAAAGGGATATACTTTCATTTCATT
Source organism: Jaltomata sinuosa (assembly GCA_003996215.1). NCBI lineage: Eukaryota > Viridiplantae > Streptophyta > Magnoliopsida > Solanales > Solanaceae > Jaltomata > Jaltomata sinuosa. Next base: position 381 of record QJPP01007365.1, read on the forward strand.
TCATTTTTCCACTATCCCTTGATTCCAAAGGAAAAAGTAAAAACAAAACGACAAAAGGAGATAACTACAATAGCTTTGCTACTTTTAAAGCTTCTTTGGATAGTGGCGGGTCTTCTGAACTCTTCTCGATCTTTTTCTTTATGGATAATATGAGGGAAACTCAATCTGGATCCTCCTTGTGTCTATGAGATCTTCGAGGTCAATCCTGAAAGTGCGACAATTCTCTATGTCATGCCCCCCTGCTCCATCATGGTAGAGGCATATTTCCTTGAAACTATACCAAGCTCGGGACATTTTTCCCGCCTTCTTTTCAATTGATTCAATGATACCAGTGTGGACTAATTTGAAGTAGATATCGAGGTACGTGTCATAAAACACGGTGAAGTCATATTCATGAATCTGGGTATTCTGGGGGATTAGCATTCCCAGTCTTACCTTATCACAAATTAGTAGGGAGTGAGGTCTCCACATATGGCTGATTTTTCCATTGTTGATCATTTAATGAATTTTGAACCTTAACATGGTGCACTCATTGGCAGTATGCCCCCTTTGGCGCAGGTGATAATCACACCTATTTTGTTCATCTCTAGGGTTATACCCATAACCCGGGGTTTGATCAAGCTGAAGGATTCCTTTCATATTCAGAGCTAGGAAGATGACTGGGCATGTAACAATTTTGGGCCCCTGGCCGTTTGCCTGTGTGTGAGCTTTGAGAATGATCTTTCCTTTTCCTGGTTTAAACCTAATTGGCTAGACGAGGTCGTCTCTAATGTTAGCCCAATAATCTGAGACTCTGTTAAAAGGCAGGATTTGTTTGCCATTTTCTCCCACGGACTCTTCATTATTCCCTATGACTGATACCAACCTTTTAAGTGTCAATTGGTACTTTTGATTTGTTTGGTTAATCAATTCTTCTGTTTAGGCTATCCTTTTGTCAATGTTGGCTATCTTTGCTTCCATAAGGTCTATCTCTTTATCTACCTCCGCGGACCTGGCCACCAACTTTTCCTCCACTTGCTTAGCTTTCTTGACTTGCTCCTTCATTTTGTTGATTTCCTGGTCAATCTCTTCCATTCTCTTGCGCATTGCTTCTTTGATGTCCACCGTAAGTCAACCTTCTTGAGAGATAGGAGAGAAGTTCTTAGGCGTGTTTTGAAGGGATTTTGGGTTTTGAAGGGATTTTTTATTTTTTGGGAAACTTGAGAAACTCGAGGAGTAATTTTGGTCGGACTTTGTATAGTGGACTTTATATTTTGCTTATGGTGTTCTAAAAATTTGTTGAATATGGGAGTTATAGTACTCATTTCTAGTCAAAGAAGTCACATGTTTCACACGATCATACATGTCTTCAGTTGAAACTCTTAGAAGTTACCGAGCATATATGTCACAAACTTAGAGAAATTAATTGGCCCAAAATAGCCCTGAGTATATAGATCACATAGATATATGATTCTTCAGCTAAAAGAAAGTAATCAATATTCAGATAACGAGTTATATTATTCATAAGTTTCTTACTATGAGCCTTTACAAGCAAGATAAGATTATAGCCTACTCTGCAGCATGGGTTGGTTATCATTAGGGCCACTACATGCGACGCTATTCTGTGTACAAAATTCAGACAGAGTCATCTGGAACTTCCCATCGTGGATTTCCCTGACTACACAGGCCTGCGGGCAGACCTTACAAGAGCCCTATAGGGCATGCCTTGATAGACCACATTATCCATACTATGAGATTTCACACATGGTTGTGATAGTTAGCTACAGATGCCAAACAAGTGTCACCAATCGCCGACAGCAGGCCATGTTGTGACTTCCTGACAGTTAGTATTACATAAAGAGTAAATAAGCTATGTAAAAGGGTAAAGATGTCACCTAGGAAAATTCTTGGGATTTTAAACATATGTAATTAAGTAGTGTATAAGACGTAAGATAAAGACCTCTGATATTGGCCATTATATTAGTTTCAGTTTCAGTTTCAGATTACATTACATATATGTGTATGCTCAGATTTTCCTATCTTTGATATTCAATTCAGTGAGCATTCTTACATGTCTACTTGTTATTCAGTCTGCTTTACATACCAGTACATGTTTCATATGTACTGAAGTCCCTTTATTTTTAGGCACTGCATTTTATGAATGCAGGCTCAAGTAATCAGTCTAGCAGACATCCACAGTAGACCAGTGCCTTCCAGTTGATCAGTTGGTAAGCTCCACCTCTCTCTGGAGCTATCAGATGCCTAGGTCACATGTTTTGGATTCATGTAAATATCGTATGTTGGGTATGTCGGGGCTCTGTCCTGACTAGTTATCAGATTTCCAGTTGCAGACTCTTTAGAGGCTTCTTAGACATAGTTTTGTTTCAGTTGTACATTTAGTCTAGTGGGCCCTTCAGTTATCTATGTTTCAGGATACGTAAACACATGGTGATGTCTATATTATTTCTTATCAGTTCACAACTTTAGCATGAATTTAGTATATATGTTTAGCAGGTGCTCGTATAACTCTTTGATGTTCGCCCCTCCTAGCTAGGGGCGTGACAGTATAGTCCTGTCCAGTTTGGTGCAAACTTTCCTTTGTATCGTGAGAGGGAAGGATTAGTTGTCCATTCCCTGTATTGAATTTTGGATTGACTAATAAATTTTGGGAGATGATGTTTGTGCTCATTCTCATCCTATTATTGTAGGAGCAGTCAAAGATGTTGATGTATTTCTTGAGCAGACTAATAAGTTCTTTCTTTTGCGGTTTTGACTAATGAACACCGACGTTGATTTCTTTAACTTGACCGTTGCCTCCCAGATTGAACACCTCAAAATCTTTTAGGTGGGACCTTTCCTGTTCTTCAAAGTTCTTGGACTTCTCGGTTGTTCATCCCAGGATGATGATTTCTTCAACATACCCTTCGAAATCATTGTTGTCTAGCTTGGTTTGCTCGTTAAGCTTTTGATATGACATGATAGTGGCAGGTTTTAACTTATTATTACTGAAACCATAATATAAATAATTAGATGCTACCAAGTAAAATAAACAACAATGTTTTTCAGAATACGGGAGGCTTTCATTGAAATAAAAAAATATTTGCAAACTATGGCTATAACCCACATAAATGCAGGTCTGTGCCTTAGTTAGCTATAGATGCCAAACAAGTGTCACCAATCGCCGACAACAGGCCATGTTGCGACTTTCTGACAGTTAGAATTACATAAAGAGTAAATAAGCTATGTAAAAGGGTAAAGATGTTACCTAGGAAAATTCTAGGGATTTTAAACATATGTAATTAAGTAGTGTATAAGACGTAAGATAAGGACCTCTGATATTGACCATTATATTAGTTTTAGTTTCAGCTTCAGATTACATTACATATATGTGTATGCTCAGATTTTCCTATCTTTGATATTCAATTCAGTGAGCATTCTTACATGTCTACTTGTTATTCAGTCTGCTTTACATACCAGTACATGTTTCATATGTACTGAAGTCCCTTTATTTTTAGGCACTGCATTTTATGAATACAGGGTCAAGTACTCAGGCTAGCAGACATCCACAGTAGACCAGTGCCTTCCAGTTGATCAGTTGGTAAGCTCCACCTCTCTCTGGAGCTTTTTGATGCCTAGGTCACATGTTTTGGATTTATGTACATATTGTATGTTGGGTATGTCGGGGCCCTGTCCTGACTAGTTATCAGATTTCCAGTTGCAGACTCTTTAGAGGCTTCTTGGAAATAGTTTTGTTTCAGCTGTACAGTTAGTCTAGTGGGCTCTTCAGTTATTTATGTTTCAGGATACGTAAACACATGGTGATGTCTATATTGTTTCTTATCAGTTCACAACTTTAGCATGAGTTTAGTATATATGTTTAGTATATATGTTTAGTAGGTGCTCGTATAACTCTTTTATGTTCGCCCCTCCTAGCTAGGGGCGTGATAGTATAGTCCTGTCCAGTTTGGTGCAAACTTTCCTTTGTCTCGTGGGAGGGAAGGATTAGTTGTCCATTCCCTGTATTGAATTTTGGATTGACTAATAAATTTTGGGAGATGATGTTTGTGCTTATTCTCATCCTATTATTGTAGGACCAGTCAAAGATGTTGATGTATTGCTTGAGCAGACTGATAAGTTATTTCTTTTGCGGTTTTGACTAATGAACACCATTGTAGATTTATTTAACTTGACCGTTGCCTCCCAGATTCACCACCTCAAGCTCTTTTAGGTGGGGCCTTTCCTGGTCTTCAAAGTTCTTGGACTTCTCGGTTGTTCATCCCAGGATGATGATTTCTTCAACATACCCTTCGAAATCATTGTCCTCTAGCCTGATTTGCTCATTTAGCTTTTGACATGACATGATAGTGGCAGGTTTTAACTTATTATTACTGAAACAATAAAATAAATAAGTTAGATGCTACCAAGTAAAATAAACAACAAAGGTTTTCAGAATACGGGAGGCTTTCATTGAAATCCAAAAATATTTTCAAACTATGGCTATAACCCACACAAATGCAGGTTTGTGCCTTTTGGAAAGCAGTACAATAGTTTGAGGAATATTAAATCATAAAGGGTGGGTCTCAGAGCCTCATCCGGACCATCACCATTTTTTATAAAACAGAGTCTTTGTCTACCCAACCGAGTGGAGAGTCACGAGGGGAGTTGCGGCCCAGTTCTGCAACTTTTCGCTAGGCTTGGCATCCCTAATCATGGTTGCTTTGTGGATTTCTTGTGTTATAGCATCGCATTCCTCGAATAGATCTCCTATTCCATCCTCTAACCCATCGTTTGGGGAATCAATACAAACTTGGAATGACTGATATAGGTAAGGTAATAGCTTTGGCAATCCTGACTGCTTATCCGCCTTATCTTCTTGGACTACATTCTCTAACTTGTGCTTGGTTATCTTTCCAAGGATGCTTATTGGATTAGTCATACTATCAGAATTATTGCCTAATCCGAGACCTGGTTAATATCCGCTCACCAGTATCGTGATTGCGAGCATTTTATAGGTAGGTGGCATAGGGATTTGAGGAGCAAGATACTCTCCCGTGTCATTGACGATCTCTACGGTGTAGAAATTGCTTCCTTTTGGGTCTTGTTCAGTTTCAGGGACACAACTGTTAGGGAGGCTTAGGTGACTCCCTTTACCGTGGATCACCACCTCATGTTTCTCCCAGATGAACTTTACCATTTGATGCAAAGTTGAGGGAACGAATCTAGCTTCATGGATCCATGGTCTTCCCAAAATCAAATTGTAGATGGTGGTAATATCCATGACTTGGAATTTTTTATAAAACTTAGTGGGTCCCATCCTGATGTGCAAACTAACCTTTTCGATAGTGTCCCTTCGACCCCTATCGAAGGCTCTCACATTGATCCTGCTCTGGCAAACCTTTCCTGGATCATAGTCTAGCTGAGTGAGTGTGGATGATGGGCAAATATTCAGACCCAAACAATCATCAATCAAAACTTTGTTTATCATCTTCTCTTGACATTTGGCAGAGACGTGCAAGGCCTTGTTGCGCATTAACCCTTCAAAGGGTAGTTCAGCAATACTTAAAGTAGCTATAGCTTTTTCTATCATTTCTTTCTTTTTAGGGCTAATCGGTACTATAGACTTGCTCATAACCCATTCTTCATCTACCTCTATCATGTTAACAGTGGCTCCTCCGTATTCGGGTCCGAGTTATTATTAACATTGGGCGGTGCTATTTGTAGTGTGATCACTCTTTGATCAATCAAACCCTAAATTTTGTGCCTCAGGTTGATGCAATCTTCAGTATCATGTCTGACTCCTTCGAAATGTTAAGCACAGTGTCGATCATCCCTGAAGAAATGAGAGTCAGGATTTACAGGTTTAGGTTGTATGGGCTGAATAAATCCAGAAGCCTTCAATCTCTCATATAACTGAGTCCTGGTTTTAGCTAACTGGGTGAAAGTCCGAGGAGCTTTCCCTTACAAATTTGGATGAGAGATATTTATATTAGCGGGGGGAGGAACTTGGTGATTGTTCTGGTTCTCGGGAGCCTTGTGATACACTTGAAATTTTTGGGGAGGAGCTTGGTAAGTGGGTTGCACATTTAGTTATGGAGCTTGGTAAATGGGCTGAGTATAGAAAATCAGTTGAGGGTTTTGTGGAGCTGGGGGAGGGGTAGTTGGAACAAGTGATTTTTTGTAGTTGGCTCCGAAAAGTTTTTGCGATCTTGGGCTAGGACTGGAGGATACTGAAGACACCTCTTCTCTCTTCTTTCTGGGAAGTCATGCCGATCTTGAGAAGGCTAAAGCCTTAGCAATCTTGCCGCTACGAAGACCTTCTTCTATGATTTCACCAATCTTAACTAGGTCAGCAAACTTTGCTTTGGCTGCTGATATCATTTTGTTGTAGAACCCGAACTCTTGAGAGCATATAAACATCGAGCTTATCTCCTCCTTGGTTATGGGAGGCCAAACTATTGCCGCCTCCTTTCTCCATCAATTGGCGTAGTCTCTAAAGTCCTCATTCGATTTCTTCCTTATAGGCCCTACAGAATACCGGTCTGGGATGACTTCTACATTATATGTAAACCTTTGAGAAAAATCTCTGGCTAGATCACTCTAGCTAGACCACTTCTTTAATTCCTGTGAGGTGAACCATTCCAAAGCCTCTTCGCTCAGACTTTGGCTAAACATCCTCATTAATAGAGCATCGTTCTTTCAGGCACCGACCATTTGGTTGCAATAGCTTCTCAAATAAGCCTCGGGATTCCCAACACCATTGAAGGTCTCGAACTTGGGAATCTTGAATCCGTCTGGCAAGTCCATCTCCGGATGGATACAAAGATCATCGTAGTCATAACCTTTCTCATAAGATGAGCCTCAAAACTTCTTGATCCTGGCTATCTCTTTTTTCATCCATGCGATGTCATGATCACGCTTCTTCTCTGCGGACCTCAACTCATTCTCCTTTTTCTCATAGTGGTCCGACTGGGGATATTTAGGAAAGGCGGTCTATGGTTCTACCATAACCTGGAAAGCAAGAGGTGGCGTATTTTGGACTGGTGGAGTCTGGACCTGTGGAATGGCATTTGTGTATGTGGGAGTATAGTTGTGTGGGTTAGTGACATTGGGATAATTATTCTGGGAGTTATAGGTGTTTAGTGGCGTATTTTGGTAATTTGGAGGGAGATTATGTGCATTGTAGGCATTTGGGTTGTTGTTTTGGTTAGTGTGATGGACAAGAGGAGTATGGATTTGGTACGAGGATTGGATATGAGGAGGGTTATTGGAGAGATGCTCGTTGGAAGGTCTAGGTGCAGAGGCAGGAGGGATATTCCCTGGGCGGTTCTCAATTAATGGGGAATTGAGTGGAGGGATTTGGAGAGGAGGCTGAGAGGAGTCCAGATTTGGAGTGTTAGCGGCAATAGCCAGGCTTGCCATATCTTTGGCTTTTTGCAACTCTCCTTGCATCTTCTCTAGATTTCTTGCCAATTCGGCAATTATTTCGCTTTGTTCAGCAATAACATTGTCTCTTACAGCCAAAGAAGTCTCTTCTTCACTATCAGTCATTTTACCCTTAGCAAAGAGTGGGTTAGAGGAGGAATCTATTTGTGCCTTTGAGATGGTGAAGTAGGGATGTTCGACCAGTTTTGTCAACGCAGATCAGTTTCTATTACCTGTTGAAGTAAAATAACTCAATGGTTGATATGTTAGATATTATCAGTGATAAACAATACAAGATATCTCACTGAAGATAAGCAAGTAAAAATTTCAATAAACACATAAAGCTGTTTTTCATCAAGGCAAATTGATCCACAGGGTTATTGACTCGAAGGTTCGATGGGCAGGAATTTGCCTATCGATTTTGGGTAGGTAGATTTTATCAGGAGATTTGATTTGTCTAGTCTTCATCTTCTGATGCTTTTCCTGTAGCACTTGACATATCTTCTTAATTTTTTGGCATCTCCGTTGAAGTAGGAAAATGAAAATTTCTTAAGGATAGGGGTCGGGCCTTGAAGGCTGCCTACGTATCTCACGAAGGAGAATTCAGGTCCAACATAGTTCAAATAGGTAAAAGGGATATACTTTCATTTCATTTCATTTTTCCACTATCCCTTGATTACACAGGAAAAAGTGAAAATAAAATGACAAAAGGAGATAACTACAATAGCTTTGCTACTTTTAAAGCTTCTTTGGATAGTGGCGGGTCTTCTGGACTCTTCTCGGTCTTTTTATTTAAGGATAATATGAGGGAATCTCAATCTGGATCCTCCTTGTGTCTATGAGATCTTCGAGGTCAATCCTGAAAGTGCAACAATTCTCTATGTCATGCCCCCCTGCTCCAGCATGGTAGAGGCATATTTCCTTGAAACTATGCCAAGCTCGGGATATGTTTCCCACCTTCTTTTCAATTGACTCAATGATACCAGTGTGAACTAATTTGAAGTAGATGTCGAGGTACGTGTCATAAAACACGGTGAATTCATATTGATGAATCTGGGTATTCTGGGGGATTAGCATTCCCTGTCTTACCTTATCACAAATTAGTAGGGAGTGAGGTCTCCACATATGGTTGATTTGTCCATTGTTGATCATTTCATGAATTTTGACCCTTAACATGGTGCACTCATTGGCAGTATGCCCCCTTTGGCGTGGGTGATAAGAATACCTATTTTGTTTATCTCTAGGGTTATAACCAAAACCGAGGGTTTGATCAGGCTGAAGGATTCCTTTCATCTTCAGAGCTAGGAAGATGACTGGGCATGTATCAATTTTTGGCCTCTGGCCATTTTCCCATGTGTGAGCTTTGAGAATGTTCTTTCCTTTTCCTAGCTTAAACCTAATTGGCCATACGGGGTCGTCCCTAATGTTATCCCAATAATCTGAGACTCGGTTAAAAGGCTGGATCTATTTGCCATTTTCTCCCACGGACTCTTCATTATTACCTATGACTGATACCAAACTTTTAAGTGTCAATTGATACTTTCGATTATTTTGGTTAATCAATTCTTCTGTTTAGGCTATCCTTTTGTCAACGTTGGCTATCTTTGCTTCCATAAGGGCTATCTCTTTATCTACCTCCGCGGACCTGGCCACCAACTTTTCCTCCACTTGCTTAGCTTCCTTGACTTGCTCCTTCATTTCGTTGATTTCCTGGTCAATCTCTTCCATTCTCTTGCGCATTGCTTCTTTGGTGTCCATCGTAAGTTAACCTTCTTGAGAGATAGGAGAGAAGTTCTTAGGCATGTTTTGAAAGGATTTTGGATTTTCTGGGAAACATGAGAAACTCGAGGAGTAATTTTGGTCGGACTTTGTATAGTGGACTTTATATTTTGCTTACGGTGTTCTAAAAATTTGTTGAAAATGGGAGTGGACCAATTTATCCTTGATTTTAGCAATACACGTAAGCATGTAAGACAATTATATCACCTAACAGTTTATAGCGCATCCTATACAAATATGTGACCTTTTTATGCCAAAGTTAGGCCTAACGAATTGAAGGATATGCATGTCGTTTGTAAACATTCCATTGCCCGAAAATATTATATACACACCATTTAAATAAAAACGGGGATACAAAATAAGGGAAAAAGGAATGTACATCAGAAATTAGTCCCATACAGAGGTACAATTCTAAACTAGGCCGCCATGGCTCGTCCTTCATTGTCAAACTTCTTAGACTTCTTGCAAATTTCGAACGCCTTTCTGATGACAATCTTCAAAAAAATGAAAGACTATCTAAATATATCCCAATCCCGCGGGACAATGGTTCGTACAACTCGACATCATATCCTTCAATTGAGCATGTAAGGGATGATTGTTCTTTCGGGTCGTGGGCCCTTTCGAACACAAGGTGGTCTTACTAATGGATTTAATATCCTTGGATATTAAGACGTCTTAGGTCAATGCCTATTTTGGCATTTTGGTTTTGCTCTATCCTGGGTTTCTAGAAGAGGTTTCAAAATTGACTGGGAACCCGGACGGACAACCGAGGCTAAAAAAATAAGTGACCGTTAACCGACTGTGGGTCAAATACTTCACTCATCTATTTTGGAAATTGTGTGTTTTGTTAAGAACGATCGAAAATACTTGCGTAATCGCCTTTTTACCCCTAATGCAATCTAATGCTTTGCCAAGGGAGGCGAAAGATGCCATGAACAGTTTAAAAATTGCGAGAAAGTAAACAAGTAAGGAAAGAAATAAAGGTTACTAATTATTACAATCCAAATAGTTAGTCAAATTAGTTAGTTGCAAACAATGAGGTTAGAACCTAGTTGAAAGATCCCCAACAGAGTCGCCATTTCTGTTTTTGGGGGAAAATGGTTTTATGGTTGTTTCGACTATTGAAAAGTTCGCTTCGAAAACCAAGTTAAAAATTCTCAAAATATTTTCAATTAAAAGCGAGAGTCGCCACTTAATTAATTAAAGGAAAATTAAGAAAACTTTGGAAAAATCTTTAAAATCTAAAACAGATAAAAACTTTAAAAATTAAAGAGACTTTGGGTAAGCGGTTCCTATTAATACTCCAAGAAGGTTTGAAGGCATTTGGAGTATCTGCTAACTTGCGGTTATCCGAAATTATTTAAAATGTAACTTATTTTGACTAACTTTGAAAAGATTTTGGTTAAAAAGATGAGACTTATTATTAACAAGATGATTTAAGATTTGGAAAAGATCTTGATAATTATTTTTGAGGAAAAGGGGTTCGTTTCCTAGTAACGATCAAGGCTTTTGTAAAATGGGAAAATCATAGTTTGAAAAGGAGATTCTGCAATTTTGAAAGTAAAGACGATAAAAACTTTGAGGGAAACTGTGAGTAAATCATGTGAATAAATAAAAACAATCAGAAATAACAACTCTTTCTTAGGGAAATTTCAACTAAGTTATTGTTAGAGTTCAATTAAACATACAAATAAATTTAGCTAAACAAATACAAAGAAATTAAAGGGAGAGAGAGGTAATTAAGCTCTTTGGGTTAATTAATTTTGGCTTTTGGCCCAAGCTAGGACCTGTCCGAAACTAAATTTGGGCTTTGACCCATTTCTCTTGCTGAGCTGTTTTGGACTCTCAGTCCATTCACTTGATCTTTTGTCCCTTTGGCCATTTTGGTATGTTACTATCGTTGTTGCTGTGTATTAGGCCTCTTGGCCCTTTCTTCAAATTCAACCTGTTCGTTGATTTTGGAAGCCAAAAATTAGTCCATTTTTGGACTTGGTTGGGCGGACTCGAAGAGGTCCATTGGGTTTTGCCCAATGGAAATGCAAGGTAGGAATCCTTTGGACTCAAGATTTCACATGTAACAAAATAAAAGATACGGAATTACATCCTTTATAAAATGTTCGAATGAATAAGACAATTATTAATGTAAATAAAATGATCAATCAACCATCTCGTTACTTGATTTTTCATGTATTCAACTAGAGTGTCGATATTATCATGGAAAGTAGAAGATAAGCATAAAAAATTCACATAATTTAAATGCTATGACATTATTTGATTCAAAAATTAACTAAAATTGTCCATTCAATACTAAAGGAGGAACCAAGTTGTGAGCAAATTAGTAACCATCGGCATGAAGTTGTATCAAGACAACGAAATCGCTTGATGAAGGGCTTACTGTAAACTTAACGTAGCATGATCAACCACTAACGAGCTTGACATAAGCATGTAACAAGTATCAACTTATTTATTACATTCAGGGGAAGAGGAAAAAGGATCTCAACAACAATAACACCAATGCAAGTTGCAAATAAACTTTAGACGATTCAGAAATTATTTGATATGAAAACAAAATAGAGGAAGTCGTGATTTTTGACAACCAAGTTGTTAAAACAATGAGGAAATTATCATGCTTGGGGCAGAATTGAATCCATCATATATCAGCGAATGAAATCAAGGAATAGTGAAAACAAAAATCATCCCAATTTATGCTTTATGAATTAGTTCTTTAAGTGAAGATCCTTATACGAACACCAGAACAACACTTATATCGACGGATGAACGATCATGAAAATAGTGAACAGTATCCGTTAGTTTTTCAGAGTTTAAACTTTACAAAAACTCCACAAATTGACAGAATAGGTTTAGTATCTTTTCTGCAACAACAAGACAATTTTAAAACTTCCTTTTAGACAACAAACAGATATCATACTGACATTTACACAGGAAAGCAGTTCTTATATGGAGATGAAAACAGAGAAAGGAAGAAAGAGTACAACAGAGAACACCAACATTTCCATATTCGATAACAATTTCAAATAGAGAGATTTTGAGCATTCGTTTGCTATTCCTTAACACCAAATCAAACAAGACCAGTCGGAAAACCACCCTAGAGTTTCAATAAAAAAGTAAAGGAAGGAAGAGTCAAACGGAGAGGTTACCCTTTCTTGGGCAGCGAACGGGACAATGAGACTTCGTCAGGAAAATTGACTTACCACCGGAACTTGGACTATTTTCATTGAAACTCGATTGATTGGAGTGTTTCTCCCTTTGAAACCTTTTGTTATGTGAGATTAGTGGAATGCTCCACCAAAATTCCAAAAATTTCCTTAAAAGCCAGTTACCTCACTCAATGGAAGAGGGGGTTTATATAGGAAATTTTAGGGTTGAAAATGGGGGGGAAATAGAGGGTAATTTAGGGAAATTCCTTTGAATTTTTCGAATTCAAACTCAAATCCGATAATATTGTGCCACGGATGTACCTTCTTAGTATGAATCTGAGCTGATTCAGCCACAATTAAAGGGGATAAGAATGTTGGGAGAGCTACCTGTCTCTGTTCTAGAACCTTCACGGCTCTTTCATTAACAACTGTGAGATATCACAGAGGGTTATATTAGAATTTGGATGGAATTTGGGAATTTTAACGAGGTTGGGGTATTGCTTCGATGAGCTGTTGGAAATAGTACCATCTTGGTACAAATCTTGAGGGGATTTACTCGTCAAGGATGATGGAGGAGGGAGATTCCTCCATGTAGCTTGCCTAGTACCTTCTAGGTACGATTCTCGTGCTTAGCATGCTAAATTGTACGAGAGAGATGAGGGAGATGAGAGGCGGCGGCTATGGTTTTTATTATTGTTGTGCTTGTCATTTAGAGAAGAAGAGGAGAGAACAAAAGGGGTCATTTTGGTTGTGTCTGTTAATGAGAGGAGAGAAAGAGGAGTGATAAGGGGTGTGGGCTAATGCTGGATCGGGTCAGCAAATTATGGAGTAGGCTGAGAGGGTGGAAATGTTTGTTGGCCCAAATGGTGAAGAGCAAAGCTGATAAGGGTGGTATATAATTTGGCAACTTTTTGCAAAATGTAGCCACCTTAAGTTAAGGAGATAGCCAAATTGAGAGTAAATCGACGAAATTTGGCTAGATTTTTAAGTTATTTAAAGGATTTAGGCTAGAATATGAATAGAGACGAACTAATTAATCATCCGAGCTTCTTCAAATTTAAATAAATTGAAATAATTATTGTATTTAACACATAATTACCTCATTTAACTATTTATGAAATTAATTTGCTCAATTAATCTCTCATTTTGAAATAATTTGGAGGAAAATCAAGCGTTTAATCTCTTAAAATGATTTTCTTATGAAATTAAACTTTTAAATAGTTCTTTAAGTAAATTTATATAAATTTCACATTATTAAATATGAAAAATATAAATTATTACTCAAAACTATTATAAAGCTGATTTGGAAAATGTTTTATCCTTTTTTACAAAATAATTATTTCAAAAATTGTTTAAAAATTCAAAAAGGCTCAAAATTAATTCATAATGTAGAGGGTAAAAATTGTGTGTCAAGAACTTCCCCTCCCTTTGGGTAGGGTGGAGGTAAGGAACCCTAGGAAAAGGGAATTGACGTTTCCAATTTTATCCGACCACAGATTCATCTTCAAAAAGCAATTAGTTCTAGCACGAATTTAAAGAAATCATGGTCGAATTTTGGTATCGAGTTTCCTACATATCTCAGGTTACATGAAAAATCTGGCCACTTGTAGTTCAAGATTCTTGATTTTATGCATGACTCCAAACTATTCCAATTTTAGAGTACGAAGAGACCGTAGAGCTGGGGAGTAAGTGGACTGGGGGGAGTTAAGAATGCAACTGAGTTTTCAACATAGAGCCTGCCTATATATTCCAGAACTCAGGGAATCAGGCTACTTGTAGTTTTACTCAATCGGTGGAAAAGGCAATCGTTATGTTAAGACAACCTTTGGCTCAAGATGATTGACAAATAAATTGAGCTATATAAAAGAGGCTTGTAACCTATCAACTATGAATGTGGAGCTCTTCACATCCATAAATTAGATTTTACCTGGACATAATTTCCAAAGCTCGAGGTGTATCATCACCCAGATTTGAAAAGAAGAAATATTACTTCCAGTGTGAGTTCAGAAAATACCCTGGATACGAAACTAAGACCCAAAGACATAAAATACCCATATGCCTTCTGACAGGGGTGTGGTTTGATGATGCTGAAAAGTCGTTGCACAACTCGCACCCAAAGAGTTTGATATGACTCTTCAGACTATGTCCCAGTTTGCTGCTAAGAAAAGTTTCAAGTTTTGATGCATCTTTTTTTGTTTAGTCCGCACCTATGGTTTTGCTTTGAGAATTTCATCCCTTTTGGATGCTCTCGACAATATCTCAAAACAAAATTGTTAGTAGTAACATAAGTCTATTTGGAGAGGTATTTTCTTTGCCATACCTCGTCTTTGGATTACGTCGAATCCCGTGTTGTGATGTCTTTTTGACGCACCTCGTACGTATTGTTTTTGTTTGAGATTTTCATCCTTTTGGATGTTCTCGGCAATACTTGAAACAAAATGGTTAGTAGTAAAGTAATTCTGCATTTGGTTACTTTTTGAAGAATATGTCGTCTTTTCTTCCTTTGACTTAGGGAGATAGTGATTTCTATGATGAGAATATGATAGCCTCCATAGCTATCAAATAGTATTGCCTTTTTTTTATTATGAAGACATTCGATGTCTTTGTGATGTAACGGTCTTCATAATCGTTTGCGGTGTTCTCTTGAATATGATAGCCTTTGTGGCTATTGCCAATAGTCTTTGCATATGCCTTTCGGGTAAATCTTGCACATCATCTGTATCGACGCGATTAGAGAAGAAGAGGAGAGAACAAAAGGGGTCATTTTGGTTGTGTCTATTAATGAGAGGAGAGAAAGAAGAGTGATAAGGGGTGTGGGCTAATGCTGGACCGGGTCAGCAAATTATAGAGTGGGCTGAGCGGGTGGAAATGTTTATTGGCCCAAATGGTGAAGGGCAAAGCAGATGAGGGTGGTATATAATTTGGCAAATTTTTGCAAACTGTAACCACCTTAAGTTAAGGAGATAGCCAAATTGAGAGTAAATCGACAAAATTTGGCTAGATTTTTAAGTTATTTAAAGGATTTAGGCTAGAATATGAATAGAGACGAACTAATTAATCATCCGAGCTTCTTCAAATTTAAATAAATTGAAATAATTATTGTATTTAACACATAATTACCTCATTTAACAATTTATGAAATTAATTTGCTCAATTAATCTCTCATTTTGAAATAATTTGGAGGAAAATCAAGCGTTTAATCTCTTAAAAATGATTTTCTTATGAAATTAAACTTTTAAATAGTTCTTTAAGTAAATTTATATAAATTTCACATTATTAAGTATGAAAAATATAAGTTATTACTCAAAACTATTATAAAGCTGATTTGGAAAATGTTTTATCCTTTTTTACAAAATAATTATTTCAAAAATTATTTAAGAATTCAAAAAGGCTCAAAATTAATTCATAATGTAGAGGGTAAAAATTGTGTGTCAAGAACTTCCCCTCCCTTTGGGTAGGGTGGAGGTAAGGAACCCTGGGAAAAGGGAATTGACGTTCCCAATTTTATCCGACCACAGATTTATCTTCAGAAAGCAATTAGTTCTAGCACGAATTTCAAGAAATCATGGTCGAACTTTGGTATCGAGTTTCCTACATATCTCAGGTTACATGAAAATTATGGCCACTTGTAGTTCAAGATTCTTGATTTTATGCATGACTCCAAACTATTCCAATTTCAGAGTACGAAGAGACCGTAAAGCTGGGGAGTAAGTGGACTAGTGGGAGTTAAGAATGCAACCGAGTTTTCAACATAGAGCCCGCCTATATATTCCAGGACTCAGGGAATCAGGTTGCTTGTAGTTTGACTTAATTGGTGGAAAAGGCAATCGTTATGTTAAGACAACCTTTGGCTCAGGATGATTGACAAATAAATTGAGCTATATAACAGAGTCTTGTAACCTATCAACTATGAATGTGGAGCTCTTCACATCCATAAATTAGATTTTACCTGGACATAATTTTCATAGCTCGAGGTGCATCATCACTCGAATTTGAAAAGAAGGAATATTGCTTCCAGCGTGAGTTCGAAAAATACCATGGATGCGAAACTAAGACCCAAAGACATAAAATACCCATATGCCTTCTGACAGGGGAGTGGTTTGATGGTGCTGAAAAGTCATTCCTCAACTCGCACCCAAAGAATTTGATATCCCTCTTCAGACAATGTCCCAGTTTGCTGCTAAGAAAAAGTTCCACGTTGTGATGCATCCTTTTTAGTGTAGTCCGCACCTGTGGTTTTGCTTTGAGAATTTTATCCCTCTCGGATGCTCTTGACAATATCTCAAAACAAAATTGTTAGTAGTAACATGTCTTTTTGGAGAGGTAGTTTCTTTGCCATACCTCGTCTTGGATTACATTGAATCCCGTGTTGTGACGTCTTTTTGACGCATCTCGTACCTGTTATTTTGGTTCAAGATTTTCATTCTTTGGATGTTCTCGGCAATATTTGAAACAAAATGGTTAGTAGTAAAGTAATTAAATAGGGAAAGATAGCTTTGTACCTCATTTTCTGCATTTGGTTGCTTTTTGAAGAAGATGCCGTCTTTTCTTTCTTTGACTTAGGGAGATAGTGATTTCTATGAAGAGAATATGATAGCCTCTGTAGCTATCAGATAGGATTGCCTTGGTGGCAATTTTTTAGTATGAAGACCTTCGATGTCGTTGCGATGTAATGGTCTTCGTAACCGTTTGTGGTGTTCTCTTGAATTTGATAGCCTTCGTGTCTATTGCCAATAGTCTTTGGATATGCCTTTGGGGTAAATCTTGCACATCATCTGTATCGATGCAACTAACAGATATTCCCTGAATTGTCAGGCTTTGGGTAATCTATCATATCATCTGACTTTGGATATAGGTGGCTTACCGATGACTTTAATTTTGTCAACTTCGAGTAATCTTGCATATGATCTGACTTTGGATAGAGGTGGCTTACAAATGTCCTTCGAATTACCAGTTTTTGGGGTAATCCTGCACTTTTATCTGACCTTGGATGCCATGCGACTTACCGATTTTCCTTGAATTGCTAGACTTTGGATAGTCCTGCACAATATCAACGTGGATATGTCATGGCTTATAGATAACCCTTGGACTATCAATTTTTTGTAGTCTTGCACTTTTATCCAATTTTGGATATTATTGCGACTTACGCATTACCCTTGAACTGTCAATCTCCAGGTTATCTTTCACACTATCCGATTTTAGATATCACTGCGTCTTACAGATAACTCTTAGTCAAGTTTTTAGGCAATCTTGCACACTATCCAATTTCAGATATCGCTGCGTCTTATAGATAACTCTTAGTCAAGGTTTTAGTCAATCTTGTACACTATCCGGTTTCAGATATTGTTGTGACTTACAGACGACCTTTGGCCGTCTAATTTTGGGAAAATCCTTTTCATCGTCCAATTTGGATGGCGTCTTAAACACATCCCTTGGACTATATGCTTTTGACCTTGACGGCAAGCGGTATTTGATTATCGGGGGTGACAAGGCCTTTTCCACAAGATCAAATATAGCCGCATCTTCTGGCAATCGATGCTTTTGAATAAGAATACGTAAATATCCTCAACGTCAAACTCTGTCATCTTATGCGATATCGGACATAAATATGTTGGATGCCAGACTTGGCATAATAAGGAGCAAATATACCTTCAACTTCAGACTCCTCCATCTTATGCGATATCAGATATAAATATGCCAGACTTTGCATAATAAAGGAGCAAATATACCCTCCACATCATACTCTTCTGTCTTACGTAATATCGTATATAAATATGCCAAACTTGGCATAATAAATGATCAAATATACCCTCCACGTCAGACTCCCCTGTCTTATGCGATATCAGATATAAATATGCCAGACTTGGCATAATAAAGGAACAAATATACCCTTCACGTCAGACTCCTCCGTCTTATGCGATATCGGATACAAATATGCCAAACTTGGAATAATAAGCAGCAAATATACCCTCCACATTAGACTCCTCCATCTTACGCGATATTGGATATAAATATGCCAGACTTGGCAAAATAAGGAGCAAATATACCCTCAATATCAGACTACTCCATCTTACGCAATATCGGATATAAATGTGTTGAATGCTGCACTTGGCATAATAAAGGAGCAAATATACCCTAAATGTCAGACTCCTCCATATTACACGATAACAGATATAAATATGCCAGACTTGGCATAATAAAGGAGAAAATATACCCTCAATGTCAGACTCCTCCGTCTTACGCAATATAAAATATAAATATGTTGAATGTCGCACTTGGCATAATAAATGAGAAAATATACCCTCCACTTCAGACTCCTCCATCTTACGTGATATTAGATATAAATATGTTGAATGCTAAATTTGGCATAATAATGACGAAGCAAAGATATCCTCGACGTCAGACTCCTCTTTCTTACGCGATATCAGATATGGCTATGTTATTGGGTCAATCCTGCATAGCAAGTGTGACTTAGAGACGTCTCTCAATTTCATCCTTTTTGAAATCGATTGGTAGAGGAAATGATCTTCGCAACAAATGTCTTTCTGCGGCATTTGATGATGATGGTCCTCTTGACATGGTCCTCTTGACATGCAAATATGACATGACCCTCTTGGTATGGTCCTCTTGACATGTAAATATGACATGACCCTCTTGGCATGATTCACTTGACATGCAAATATGACATGGCCCTCTTGGCATGGTCCTCTTGACATACAAATATGACATGACCCTTTTGGCATGGTCCTCTTGACATGCAAATATGATAATGATGCAGATGATCATGCAATGGCATGCGTAGCAGTTGCAGAAAACATCACCTTTGGTTTTATGTTGTCTTATTGACTCCTTTGTGTACTTGTGCTCGAGGCAAACAATTAGTAGACACAGTGTCGCTTTTACTAGCGACCACAGTCAAACCTGAAAAACTTTAAAGACAACGTCTATGAAGCTAATAAAAACAACTTTCATTTTAAATGTGAATGAAATGGTCGTGCCCATTTTTTGGGGAAAGCCATAAGTACCACTTTTGAACATCGTATGTTCGTGGTAATCTCTAAATTGTTGGGGATTGGCAGAGAGCGTCTTTGATTTCTCATTTGGTGTCCTAATTTGAAGTTGACCAAATGTCTTGATCTACTTGGGGACTTAAGGATGCTATCAATCTCTCTTTATCTAGTATTTTATGTGAACTACAAGAATATTTGTTCATTATAGGAGTTTTTGCTTCTTTCAGCTTCCTCCCGATGTTTTGGCTTTTCTCGCCAAATTTGGGTTATTTGGTCTTGTTGCGTTTCTTTGAACACGTTTGGACAATGAGAGACTGATTTCTAACATAGTTTTGGGGACAACCTGCATCCACCGAAAGTTTGTTAGTTTTTGGTTAAACTGGTCTGTGTTGACCTCCTTCAATCTTCTGCTCCTTGCTTTGTCTCTTCTGGATGCTTCTATTCTCAGGTACTCATCGTCTTTGACTCCCCGAGTTGCGGTAGACATTAGATGAAGTCAAATTGTAAAGCTTTTTCAAACATGTTTTTTGGAAAACAAAGATTTTGAAAAAGGATAGTTTGGAAAGGTCTCTGCCCGTCATATCATGTGCTGGCTCAACGAACGTCCTATACTCGAGGCCTTCATATTTCTGACATACTTCTGGTGGACTACGGAGATCCTTTGGCATCCTAGCTTGGAAAGTTCAAAAATGATCTTTCGATAAATCTGTCATAGCCAGGGATTAATCCACCTTAGACTAGGGATTTTGAAGTAGACTCTGATCTCTCGGTTTTGGGGAATTCTTAGGAGTTTTTTTCTAAACTCTTGAATGAAGCTCGGTGGAAATTTTGAGGTCCTCCTCAAAATTTCTGCCCAGTTAAAGGTTTCATGATAAATCTCATTCCATTGGCTATAGACTTGAGACTCTGTGGGGATTATGAGATTATTTCTCGATATTCACTTTGGTTTCTCTTTGGCACATTCTGTATTCCATTTGTTGGAGGATGATCTTTGCCTTCTGAATTTTCGAGATTCCTTTCTCGAAAATTCTACGCCAGTTTCTATTTCCCTGGTGATATGACCGAGCCGTTGTGGTGCCTTCCGTTGAGGCAGGAATCAGGTAAAACGTAGTTCCCACACTTGTAGTGGGAGAATGTTGGAAACAATTAAAGGTGTGACCAAAGTCGACAAAGGCCACCTATATATCTCATTCTTTGAGAATTCAGGTCAGACGTAGTTCAGGATAGGAAAGGGAAAAATAGATTTTCCAAAAGGGTTGACTGAAGCTGACACAGGCCTCTTACGTATCTCATTCTTGAGAATTCAGGTCAAACGTAGTTTGTACGTAGAGGATAGGGAAATTTTAAGCTTTTACTAAGTGCAAACCGATTACAATTAGAAAATGCGATTACAGGGAAAGAAATAGAAGGAAAAGAAACCTTCTTTAGGCGTAGTATCTCTTTGCAGCATCGGAGTTGCTATAGGCTCGGGCCATAATCGATCATCCATCTTGAATAAAATCAAAACGCCTCCAGATAGCACTTTTTGGGCGATGTACAGTCCTGTCCAGTTTGGTGCAAACTTTCCTTTGTCTCGTGGGAAGGAAGGATTAGTTATCCATTCCCTGTATTGAATTCTGGATTGACCAATAAATTTTGGGAGATGATGTTTGTGCTTATTCTCATCCTATTATTGTAGGACCTGTCAAAAATGTTGATGTATGGCTTGAGTAGACTGATAAGTTCTTTCTTTTGTGCTTTTGACTAATGAACACCGATGTTTATTTCTTTAACTGGACTGTTGCCTCCCAGATTGACCACCTCAAACTCTTTTAGGTTGGGCCTTTCCTATTCTTCAAAGTTCTTGGACTTCTCGGTTGTTTGTTCCACGACCATGATTTCTTCAACATACACTTTGAAATCATCATCGTCTAGCTTGGTTTACTCGTTAAGCTTTTGACATGATATGATAGTGGCAGGTTTTAACTTATTATTACTGAAACCATAAACAAAATACGTTATATGGTACCAAGTAAAATAAACAACAACGGTTTTCAGAATACGAGAGGCTTTCATTGAAATCCAAAAATATTTGCAAACTATGGCTATAACCCACATAAATGTGAGTATGTGCCTTTGTGAAAGCGGTAAAATAGTTTGAGGAATATTAAATCATAAAGGGTGGGTCTCGGAGCCTCATCCGAATGATCATTGATTTTTTATAAAATAGAGTCTTTGTCTACCCAGCCGAGCGGAGATTCATGAGGGGAGTTGTGGCCCAGTTCTGCAACTTTTCGCCAGGACTGGCATCCCTAATTATGGCTGCTTTGGCGATTCTTGTATTATAGCATCGCATTTCTCGAACAGATCTCCTATTCCACCCTCTAACCCATCGCTTGGGAAACCAATACGCACTAGGAATAACTGATATAGGTGAGGTAACAGCTTTGGTAATCCTATCTACTTCTCTGTCTTGTCTTCTTGGACTAAATACTCTAACCTGTGCTTGGTCAGCTTTTCAGGGATGCTTATTGGCTCAGTCATACCATCAAAATTCTTGCCTAATCTGAGACCTGGTTCATATCCGCTCACCAGTATCATAATCGCGAGCATTTTATAGATAGGTGGCATAGGGATTTGAGGAGCAAGATCCTCTCCCGTGGCATTGACGATCTCTACGGTGTAGAAATTGCTTTGTTTTGGGACTTCTTCAGTCACAGGGAAACAACTGTTAGGAAGGCTTAGGTGACTCCCTTTACCGTGGATCACCACCTCATGTTCCTCCCAGATGAACTTTACCATTTGATGCAAAGTTGAGGGCACAACTCTAGCTTCGTGGATCCATGGTCTTCCCAAAAGCAAATTGTAGCTAGTGGTAATATCCATGACTTGGAATTTTGTATGAAACTCGGCGGGTCCCATCCAGATGTGCAAAATGACCTTTGATAGTGTCCCTTTCACCCCTATCGAAGGCTCTAACATTGATCCTGCTCTGGCGAACCTTTCTCGGATCATAGTCTAGATGAGTGAGTGTGGATGATGGGTAAATATTCAGACCCAAGCATCATCAATCAAAAATATGTTTATCATCTTCTCTTGACATTTGACAGTGACTGATCTTTGGCATATTTATATGCCCGTTTATCATATTTTACCCATGTTTACCTTATGTTTTGAGAGCATTACTTACTAAATATTGTGTGTTTTGAGTTGAATTGCTATATGATGCACTAAGACACATGATTAGATGCTTGTAGGTAAAATAACGCAGGAAATTAACCATTGGAAGGTGATTTGGATGAAGAAAGCATGGATGCAACGTAGGGGAATGCTCGAGAGAACATAGAGAGACGAAACTAGGAAATGGCGCATCGATGGGGCGCTACCCCAAGCACTAAACTATTAAAGGGGCAGCATGGCGCAACTGTGGTGCGCTGCCCTAAGACCCAAACTGCTGGGAACCAACACTGGTGCAGCAGAGGCGAATCGCGCCAGGCAGTGTCCCGACCAGAAATTCCAGCTTTTTCTATTCCGATTTCAAGAAGGAAAAGGGGTTATTTCCCAAGCCCTATAAATAGAACCTTGTGTGTCTTTTGTAAGGGTTCCGTCATATTTTCAGAGCACCAGAGATTAGATTTCACCATTAGATTTCTTTCCTTCTTCCTTTTCTTAGCCATAACTTTGTATGTAAACATATTTATTTATGTTTTTGATTAGCATGAGTGGCTAAGAACCCTTGTTCTGGGGTTACGGCTACAAACACATGATTATTTAGTATGAATTTGGATTGATTATTCATTTGCCATTATTAGTTGTTCTTATATTCCTGTGTTTAGTATTTTCATGCTTGGCCGCCATTAAAATAAATATATAACTTTGTTGTGAACTCGGCAGAAGGATCAACAAGGTAGATCGAGGAATATAAGGAGCAAAGCCTCTCTTTTGTAATGTAAAAGGTAGGTTAGCGACTAGGATAGGAATATACCTAGAACTCCTTGTTTGGTTCATATGGAAAGATATATAAATGCTTTTAGAATAAGATGTCACATCCCCGCTCAACGATGTAGTTGTGATGCTATTTTTGATAGGAAACAAGAGGCTCGGAAGACCATAGTTATAAAATCAATCTCGGAATCAACAACTAGGTGAACGAACAAGTTGATTCTAATGACTACTACTTATGATTGTGTAATAGAGTTGTAACCCTGGAATTCTCTCTAAACGTGGAACCAAAAAATCATTCCTTACTCGTATTTAATTTTGTCATTTTATTTCAGTTCCTTAATTACTATAAAATTCATATTCTAGTTACTTTCATACTTGTTTATTTTAGCGGTATACGAATAAATTAGAACATTTGCTAACTCATAAGTCTCTTGGGTATGATATTCGGACTAACTAGCCTATATTACTTGGACAACCACATACACTTGTGTGTGAGAGACAAGTCGCCTAACAAGTTTTTGGCGCCATTGCCAGGGACTTAGAAATTAGCAAATTTCTAAATTTTCTTATACGGTTTTATTATTCAAGTATTGGAAACTTGATCTAAGCTTTTGGAAAAAATCTGCAGGTACAAACTTTGAATTGTCAGCAAGCTGGAAAGGATGAAAGATTTAGTAGAACTACACCCTGAACCTGAACGGCTATTTCATCAACAGGGAAGGGCTGCAACACTTTATCCTATCAAATTTTAGGAGGTGGCTGAGAATCCAATCCAGTTAGTTGAACAACCAGAAGTTGTTCTCGTAGAAATGGCAGCACCAAGGCCAGTGCGTGATGTGGCAATCCCACTCGTGATTAATGTCACCACTAGCATTCAGAAACCCACACCGAGCGGTCATTTTGAGCTTAACTAGAGTATGATGCAACTCTTACACACCAATGGCCAGTTCACGGGCTTACCGCATAATCACCCGCAGCAGCATATCCAAAATTTTCTGGAAATCAGTGATAATTCATACCAACTGGGGTCGCAGAGGACTATGTTAGATTGACATTGTTTCCATTTTCTCTACTTAGGGAAGCAAGGAGATGGCTGAAAGCTGAGCTGCCAAACTCCATCACTTCGTGGAATGATTTGGCCAGAAAAATTTTGACGCATTTCTTTCCATCTGGGAAGACAGCCAAGCTGAGGAGTGAGATTTTGAGCTTCAGGTAGAAAGATGATGAGAATCTCTATGGACTGTCCTCATCATCAATAGACAAATGAGGTGTTGGTTCACTCATTCAATGAGGGGCTTGAACCTCATTCAAAGATTTTGCTAGATTGTGTAGCAGATGGGCAAGCACTTGAGAAGACGTATGATCAGTTGTACACTCTTTTGCAGAGAATGGCGCAGAGTAATTCGGAATGGAACACTGGCACTGGCAGAGCCATACCTAAGAAGGTAGATGGGTTACTTGAGGTGGATTCCAACACGACTTTATTTGCCAAAGTGGAATCTATGGCTAATCAGATGAGCAATTTAGCTACGGTCCTCAACAAGTTAGCTCTTGGTAATAATCAGGTTCAAGTGAATGCAGTACAACCTGCAGCTCTTCAATTTTGTGATACTTGTGGGGGAGACCATCTATCGGAAGATTGTGCACCAAATCCGGATTCGGTGAATTTCATGGGTTATGCTCAAAGAGGCAAAAATCATAATTATGGCAATGCATACAATGAAAACTTAAGGAAAAACTTGTCGTATGGAAACAACCAAGGCCAGAATCAATTTAGGAATCAAGGTCAGAATCAAAAGTTTGCTGGAAACAGCAAGCCTGCGACTGTGCCAAGCAACATTGAGGATATGCTGAAGTCAATCATTCAAAGCCAAGCTAAGTATGAAGAGGATATGAAAGATCTGCCATCTGAAACTTAGAGAAGAAAGTCGGGAAGCTAGCTGGAGCACAGAATATGAGACCACGGGGTGGTCTTCCAGGTGATACTGACCCAAATCCTAAGTAGGTAAATGCAGTCACCACCCAGAGTGGGCTAGAGCTGAAAGAGCTAGCACCGAAGAAAGCAGATCCCAAGCTAGTAGAAGTTACAACCGGAAAGGCTAAAGCTAGTGCAGAGGCAAAGGTGAAAGGAGATGAAGTTATTGTGAATCCTCCTCCACCGTTCCCATAAAAGTTGATCAAACAGAGAGAGGAGGCTGGATTCAAGAAATTTCTTGATCTCTTGAGGAAGGTACACCTTAATCTCTCCCTCATAGATGTTCTTTAGGGAGTCCCGAAGTATGCTAAGTACATCAAAGACATTGTCGCAAACAAGAATAGGCTGACTGAATATGCCACAGTCTCTCCCTCATAGATGTTCTTTAGGGAGTCCCGAAGTATGCACGTCTCAAATTTAGATTAGATTGCCAACCAAACTGAAGGATCCGGCATTGAGATCACTACAGGTCAGAAAGTTATAGCATGAGCACTATGCGATCTAAGGGCAAGTATCAACCTAATATCATCTTCAGTCTTTAAAAAGATGGGATTGGGTAGTCCTTGCCCCATTACAATTGTTCTACAGTTGGCAGACAAATCTTTGGCTAGACCTGAGGGCATAATCGAAGATGTAGTGGTGCAGATTGGTTCGTTGATCTCTCTGGTGGATTTTATGATATTGGATTTTGAACCAGACCCAGAAGTTCCATTTATTTTGTGACATCCATTATTAGCTACAGACAGAGCGTTGATAGATGTGGCTGCAAGGCAACTCACCATGAGAGCACATGACAAGGTGGAGGTCTTCAATGTTTACAACGCAATGAAGTTGCATGCATTCTATGAGAACTTATCGACTATTATTGTGGTAGATATAGAATCAAGGATACCACTAATAACATCCAAAGATCCATTGGAGAGATCCCTCACAGGGATAGATTTGTATGGAGATGGAGCGACACATGAAATGGTTGAATGTTTGGAAGCAGCTTGGGTGTTGTCAAGTACTACGGAGTTTGAGCCTCTTAATAGACCTTTGGGACCCCCTCCTAAGCCATATATTGAAGAGGCCCCAAAGCTAGAAATGAAACGACTCCTGCTTAATCTGAAGTACGCATATTTGGGAGAAGATGATACACTCCCAATTATTCTCGCAGCCGGGTTGAATGAAGCACAAGTAAACGAAGCTCTAGCAGTATTGCATAAGAGAAAGAAAGAAATTGGGTGGTAGATGTCTGATATTCATGGGATCAATCCATCCTTTTGCATGCATAAGATTTACATGGAGGAAGGGTACAAGCCCATGGCATAGCATCAGAGAAGATTGAACCCTCCCATGAAAGATGTAGTGCGGAAAGAGGTGATCAAGTGGCTAGATGCATATATTGTGTTCCCCATCTCAGATAGCAAGTAGGTCAGTCCGGTGCAATGTGTCCCTAAGAAAGAGGGGATGACTATGATAACAAATGAGAAGGATGAGCTGATTTCAACACGTACAGTCACTAGGTGAAGGATTTACATGGACTACAGGAAATTGAATGAGGCCACCCGGAAGGATCATTATCCTATCCCATTCATTGATCAGATATTGGACAGGTTAGCTAGCCAGGAGTACTTTTACTTCCTAGGTGGATATTTTGGCTATAATCAAATAGCCATAGCTCTAGAGGATTAAGAGAAGACGATGTTTACTTGTCTGTATGGTATATATGCTTTCAAGTGTATGCCCTTTGGGCTTTGTAATGTGCCGGCTACATTTCAAAGGTGTATGATGTCTATTTTTTCTGATATGGTGGAAGAGATTGTTGAAGTATTCATGGATGACTTCTCAGTATTTGGGAAGTCATTTGACACTTGTCTTAAAAATCTAGATAGGGTATTAGCAAGATGCGAGGAGACGAATTTGGTGTTGAACTTGGAGAAGTACCATTTTTTGTTCACAGAAGGCATTGTCCTTGGACATAAATTGTCAAAGTTGGGGCTAGAAGTGGATCACGTGAAGATAGAGGTTATTGAGAAACTACCACCTCTAGTCTCTGTGAGAGGCATTCGTAGTTTTCTTGGTCATGCAGGTTTCTACAGACGCTTCATCAAAGACTTCTCCAAGATATGCAAGCTGCTTGAGAAGGAGGTACAGTATGAATTTAGTGAGGACTATGTAAAGGCATTTGAGAATTTGAAGAAGCGCTTGATTGAAGCTCCAATTTTGATTACACCAAATTGGGAGCTACTTTTTGAGCTTATGTGTGATGCCAGTGATGTTGCGATTGGAGTTGTGTTGGGTCAGAGAGTTGACAAGGTATTTCATTCTATCTATTATGTGAGTAAGACACTTGATTCGGCTCAGACGAACTACACAGTCACTGAGAAAAAGATGCTGGCTTTAGTTTTTGCTTTTGATAAATTTTGCTCCTATCTTGTGGGAACGAAAGTGATTGTGTATACGGATCATGCTGTGATCTGTTACTTGTTTAGCAAGAAGGATACGAAGCCAAGACTTATTCAGGGGATTTTTATGCTTCAAGAGTTCAATTTGGAGATAAAGGATCGAAAAGGCACAGAGAACCAAATGGCAGATCATTTGTCCAGGCTTGAAGATTGGTCTTATGTGCCTAATGAAGGGCATATCAGAGAGGAGTATCCAGATGAACAACTCTTAGCTTTAAGTGTTGCTGAGCTACCATGGTATGCTGATCTTGTCAACTTAGTGGTGAGTGGGGTGTAACCCCCGGATGCCACTACACAACAGAAGAAGAAGCTATATCACGACTCGCAATTTTATCTGTGGGATGAGCCCTACCTGTTCAAACAAGGTCCGGATCAAATAATTAGAAGATGCATTTTGGAAAATCATGTGAGGGAGATCTTAGAGAGTTGGTATTCTTCTCCTTATGGGGGATATCATGGAGGAGAGCGTACATCACATAAGGTGTTACAGTCAGGTTTCTATTGGCCCACAATATTCAAGGATGCGGTAACTTTCATCAAAGGATGTGATCAGTCCCAGAGGACTGGAGCTATCTCTAGAAGGCATGATATGCCTTTACAGAACATCCTCGAAGTGGAGATATTTGACGTATAGCGGATTGACTTTCTGGGACCCTTCCCACCTTCTTTTGGCAACAAGTATATACTTGTTGCAGTGGATTATGTGTCTAAGTGGCTAAAAGCGGTAGCCCTTCCGACCAATGATGCAAAGGTGGTGTTGAAGTTTGTTATGAAGAATATATTCACAAGATTCGGTACTCCACGAGTGATAATCAGTGATGGTGAAACTCATTTCATCAATAACTAGTTCAGAAAATTGTTGGCTAAGTATGGGGTGCGTCACAAGGTAGCTACAACATATCATCCCCAAACTAGCGGGCAGGTTGAGGTATCAAATCAGGAAGTGAAGCAGATTCCAGAGAAGACTGTGAATGTGTAAAGGAAAGATTGGACTGGGAAGCTTGATGATGCGCTATGGGCATATCAAACTGCCTACAAAAATACCCATTGGAGCTTCTCATTATCTGCTCGTATATGGTAAGGCTTGTCATCTGCCAGTAGAGCTGGAACACCAAGCCTATTGGGCTAAAAAAAAGCTAAATCTTGATGAAGAACTAGCGGGGCAGAAGAGATAGCTTCAGCTTAACGAACTTGATGAGTTTATGTTGCAGGTGTATGAGAATGCCATGCTCTACAAGGGGAAGACAAAGAGGTGGCACGACAAACACATCCTTCCTCGCTTTTTTGAACCTGGTCAAAGGGTCATCCTATTCAACTCAAGGTTGTAGCATTTCCCTGGAAAGCTTAAGTCTAAGTGTTCTGGACCATTTGACGTAGTACGGATGACTCCACATGGCGCAGTGGAATTTTGGAGGGCCGAGAAAATAGGTACATTCTTAGCAAACGGTCAACGAGTGAAGCATTATTGGGCGGAGCATGTAGAAAGGGATAAGACCTCAGTCACCCTATCGGATCAGTCACTTTTGAGGTGTATCATGCCACAATGTTAAATCAGGCACTGCATAGGAGGCAACCCATGAATGTATTATAATAGTTTAGGACAAAAATATAACAAAAATACAAAAATATGAGTCGTGCCACGACCAAAACTAAGGCGCTAGGTGGGAGGCAACCCATAATTTTTCTAATCGTTTGTTTCTTTTGTAGGAAATAAAGGGAGAAACTAGCTAAGAATGACATCGGGGAAGGTAAGTATGAAAAAAACTCGCGTCCCTAGGGTCGGGAACAATGCTGGCGCGCTGCCCCAGGGACCAAACTATCGATGGCCATGTCTGGCGCCCTGCTGGCGCATCGCCCCATGGGCTAAACTTCTGTGGGGCTGACCGAGTGCATCACTGGCACATTGCCTCTGGTGAAAACCCAGGCTGGTGCAGCTGTGGCGCAGTTCTCCATGGACCAAACAACTGTGCGCCTGGTCTAGCGTATCTCGAGCCCATTGCCCCAGGCGGTTTCCCAGCTTGGTGCCTTCCTAGCGTGCTGACCCAAGAGCACAACTACTGAGCATCTCGATGGGCGCTATTCTGGCACAACGCGCTATCCCTTCCTCAGGCACCCAAAGTTGAGAATTACGAGGCGGGTCAAGGGTCAACCGACTCGAGACTCGAAATTTTTTAAGAGGCTGCACTTTTTAAACCCCTATTTTTTCTACTTTTTTCTTCATTAACAAATTGGAGCGCCGCCCGTCACCTATTCTCTCTCAAATTTTCTCTCCTTCCTCCATTGTTACCCCTCTCTAGCTTTAACATTCTCCATAATTTCTCAAGGTAAGAACTCCCTTTACTTTCTAACACTCTCTAATTGTTATTTTATGCTTTCCATTACCAAGATTAATAGGTGTAAACTTATTTCATCTTGTTGGAAGAACTAATACTTTTTCCACCATTGATGAAAGCTTGAACTCTTAAAATACACCCACAAGTAAGATTATTTTTCGTATATACACTAGTAATGGTGGATTTCGAATTATGTTTCTTGTTTTGTTGTGAGTCTTGATTTATGGAAAGCAAAGTAAGTAGTTGAAAGAGATGAGTCACTCTAAAACTTCAAGAAAATTGGTGAATTTATACTACATTGAATGAAGTTGTATCCATGAATAGTGCTTTATCTTTAAAAAGGGTAGTGAATACTTGAGAATTGTTTGGAATATACTTGTGAAGATTGGTTGGTTGACATGGTGTCATAGGATGCTAAAATAAACTTCTGATTAAAAGAGGGAAGTCTGAGTACCTCATGTTATCAACCTATAGACACCATGGCTAGCAAATTAACTGTGGGGTGTGATGGCCTCATAAAAACACTGATTTGCCTAACTCTAATTGTACTAGGCTGATTTATGTAACTTATGTGGTGTCAATGCCTCCAAAAGGGAAGAAACCGGTCACAGAAGGCACGGGAAGCAAAAGGTCCCGCAGAGGTAAGTCATCTGGGACAGCAGCTCCACCGATCCCATGGGAACCCCCATAAAAATTTGGGAAAAGAACAGTATGGATTCAAGGGATCGACTAGTTTGAATCACAAATAGAAGAAAAGTATCACAGAGATGAGTGTGTTGATGAGGAATGGTTGTAAACGGAATTCCCACAAATTCATGAGATAGTCTACAAACTGGGAATTCAATACATCTTTCAGGATCCAGAAGAGTGCAACCTGATGATGGTAAGGGAATTCTATGCAAATTGGCAAACGGGGGAAGGTAAAAGCCAAAAGGTGGAAGTTCAAGGGAAAGTAGTGCGATTCACCACACGGGTCCTAAATGAATTCTTGGGGATGCCACATGTGGATGCCAACCCCTACTTAGAGATGAAAGAGGATCCATAATATAGAGATATCTGCCATACACTTTGTGGAGTGAATTCAACAGCTCATTGGGAAAGAAGCAAGGACACTGGGCGACATGCCACCTTGCATTATGCTTACTTCAACTTGGAGGCAAGAGTGTGGCTCAAAATTGTTTGTAGTACCCTTCTACCGTGAAAGCACACAACTGAGGTAACTAAAGATTGGGTTATATTAGTATACATGCTGATAAAGGGAATGCCAATTAATGTGGCCTCGGTACTGAGACACAATATGAGAAAATTCTGGGACAACAAGAGGTGGTGGTATTGCTATAGAGGGTTGGTGACTCGCTTTTTAAGAAAAGAAGAGGTAGAAGAGGAAATTCATGATTTGTGCCCACCACAAGTACCATACCTTGTGAGTTAATTGGTTGATGTGACAAAGATGAAGCACCAAGATACTTCCAATGGGCCAGTGCTTTCCAATGCTTACTGACAGGCTCGAGATGATAGTTGGATAGGCAGAATGTATGGGATGGCGAGCTACAGTTGATAATTGGCGGTCGACCAGCGACCGAGGAGGATATGACTGCTTTGAGCGATCGATACCTGATGACTGAGAGCGCAATGTTTATGTGCAAAATAGGGCTGGCATTTCAAGAGTCATTAGATGATGATGAGCCGACCGTACATAACACTAATGTTGATGAAGATAATGAGGTCTATGATGCAGGGACCGCTTTGATGGCGGTTAATGATACTATAGACGAGCAGAATCAGGAATTTGTTCCTGATTACGATGATGAGGATGGAGCCTAGAGGCCCAGGGAATTCCTTCTCTTACTCTTTACCTTTATACTTGTTTGAAGAGCTGAGGACAGTGTTATGTTTAAGTGTGGGGTAGAGAAGAAACTTTCTATGATTTTCATTGCTATATCTTGAGTGTTGTGAGCGTCATGTGATTGGTTTTTAGCTGTTAAGAAGAATGGTTGGTAGTATACTTAGTTAGGTTTGTCATGTATTTTTTGTTTTTAGGTTGGGTTCCTCTGCTTTTGTTTTCCGTTCTTTTCCTGAGGATAGTCCCTTTGAACCGGGTAGATTTTTTTTTTAGGATAGAGTTCTAGGTGAGCCATAGTAGTAATGACTTGTCCCGATGATGGATGGATGACGACCGTCTTAAGGGAAAATTAGTCATAGGATTGTAGGATTAGAAACCTTGCCTTTGGAACTTAAAAATCCCACTTGAATCTTAGTTAGACATCATGGGTAGTTCATGCGAAGCCAGGCAAGTGAGTGAGAACTTCATGAGAAACACATAGGCTCTTTAACTAGACTCAAATGACGAAAGAAACGGGCTTAATTTTGTAAATTCACTCAATGTAGTTATGTTAAGCATGCAAGTGTAATCCTCCTATATGTGCTTCATGGTGCCGTGTGTATCTTTTGATTGGTTTCTTGCATAGAGTAGCATCTAGAACTTGCCCCGCGTGTGTGTGAACGTTAACTAGCATGAAATTTATGGAATATGATTAAGGCATTTTATTGAAAAGCCCATTTTTCTTGTTCCTTGGATGATTGATTATACCACCTTGACATTGCCATTAGTGAATCCCCTTTGATCCTTGAAGCCTATGTTTTGTAAAGACGCATAATGAGCCTATCCACTTTGTTGATACCTTATGAATTTGATCCAAATGAAAGTCCCTAATGCACTATGAGCTCGAAAAGTAAAAAAGGGAACCAAAAGGAGAAGGGGAGATGAAAGTGAAGGTGAGTGTAGTGAAATAATGA
Source organism: Jaltomata sinuosa (assembly GCA_003996215.1). NCBI lineage: Eukaryota > Viridiplantae > Streptophyta > Magnoliopsida > Solanales > Solanaceae > Jaltomata > Jaltomata sinuosa. The sequence continues at coordinate 33,207 of QJPP01007365.1, forward strand.
TGTAGAGCCCGGGTTAAATATTTTAAAGTGCTTGTTGTTAGGAGTCAAAAGAGTTTGAAAAAAAAAGAGAAAAGAAAAAGAAATAAGTTTCGCTAGCAATAAGTACGCATCAAATAAAGGGCAAAAAGAAGGTGGAATAAGTGGTAGCCCAAAAAGGTGTGAACATAGGAGAAACTAAGAAAGAAGGATGAAGAAAAGAGTAAAAATGAAGTGTCATGTGCAATAGGGAAAAGAGTCACTTTGTGCCTAAAAGTATCCTACCCGTCCCAAAGCCGACATTACAACCAAACAAAAGTTCTTTTGATTTCATGAATGTGATTGCTTTGTTGAATTGACTATACACTACGGGCAAGCCTATGGTATGTAATGATATGTTTGAAACATCTTTTGAGATAGTGAGTGTTTTATTGATTCTAAATTACCCATTTAAAGTAGATTGTGTGATTGAAAACATAGGGGTAATACTAAATTGTGAGGGCACTCATGCCATGTATTTGGTAGTGTTGTTACTTGCGTTGTCTACACATAGATATGTTGGCCTGATATTATGATGAAGAGTCTGTTATAGAGGTTTTGTTGTTTCAAGTGAAGGATCTTTAAGCTAACAAGTGTTGTTTTGATGCTGCTCGCTACGTGAACTACGAAAGCATGAATACAATTGTTTATCCGTTTGCAAGTGAGGAGAGAGAGTTTCTTAGGTGTTTATGGTAAAGTATACCATAGAGGGTAGTGAGTTGTTCGAGGACAAACAAAGGTTTAAGTATGGGGTGGTTATCTTGGGCATACTTATTTGCCTGTTTATCGTATTTTACCCATGTTTACCTTATGTTTTAAGAGCATTACACACTAGATATTGTGTGTTTTGAGTTGAATTGCTATATGATGTACTAAGACACATGATTAGATGCTTGTAGGTGAAATGATGTGGGAAATTAACCATTGGAAGTTGATTTGGATGAAGAAAGCAGGGATGCAACATAGAGGAATGCTCGAGAGCACATAGAGAGACGAAACTGGGCAATGGCACATCGATGGGGCGCTGCCCCAAGCACTAAACTATTGGAGGGGTAGCATGGCACAGCAGTGGAGCGCCACCCCAAGACCCAAACTACTGGGCACCAACACTGGCGTAGCAGATGCACGTCGCGCCAGGCAGTGTCCCGACCAGAAATTCCAGCTTTTTCTATTCTAATTTCAAGAAGTAAAAAGGGTTATTTCCCAAGCCCTATAAATAGAACCTTGTGCGTCTTTTGTAAGGGTTCTGTCATATTTTCAGAGAATAAGGCAGAGATTAGATTTCACCATTAGGTTTGTTTTCTTCTTCCTTTTCTTAGCCATAACTTTGGATGAAAACATATTTATTTGTGTTTTTGATTAGCATGAGTGGCTAAGAACCCTAGTTTTGGTGATTTGCTACAAACTCATGATTATTTAGTATGAATTTGGATTGATTGTTCGTTTGCCATTATTAGTTGTTCTTATATTCTTGTGTTTAGTATTTTGATGCTTGGCCGCCATTAAGATAAATATATAACATTGTTGTGAACTCGGGAGAAGGATCAACAAGGTAGATCGAGGAATATAAGGAGCAAGGCCTCTCTTTTGTAACATAAAAGGTAGGTTAGTGACTAGGATAGGAATATACCTAGAACTCCTTGCTCGGTTCATATGGGAAGATATATAAATGCTTTCAGAATAAGATGTCACATCCCTGCTCAATGATGTAGTTGCGATGTTATTTTTGATAGGCAACTAGAGGCTCGAAAGACCATAGTTGTAAAATCGACCCCGGAATCAACAACTGGTGAACAAACAAGTCGATTCTACTGACTACTACTTATGATTGTGTATTACATCTGTAACCCTGGAATTCTCTCTAAACTTAGAACCAAAAAATCATTACTTACTCGTATTTAATTTTGTCATTTTATTTCAAGTCCTTAATTACTATAAAACTCATATTCTAGTTACTTTCATACTTGTTTATTTTAGCGGTATACGAATAAATTAGAACATTTGCTAAGTCATAAGTCTCTTGGGTATGATATCCAGAATAACCAGTCTATACTACTTGGACGACCACGTACACTTGTGTGTTAGTGGGAAGTCACCTAACAGTGACGTGTAAGGCCTTGTTGCGCATTAACCCTTCAAAGGGTAGTTCAGGAATACTTAAAGTAGCTATAGCTTTTCCCATCATTTATTGCTTTTTAGGGCTAACCAGTACTATTGACTTGCTCACAACCCATTCTTCATCGAATTCTATCATGTTAACAGTAGCTCCTCCATTATTTTGGAGCGGGTTATTATTAACATTGGTCGGTGTTGTTTGTAGTGTGATCACTCTTTGATCAATCAAATTTTGAATTGTGTGCCTCAGGTTGATGCAATCTTTAGTATCATGTCCGACTCCTTCAGAATGATAAGCTCAGTGTCTATCAGTCCTGAAGAAACGAGAGCCAGGATTTGCAGGTTTAGGTTGTATGGGCTGAATAAATTCAGTAGCCTTCAATCTCTCATATAACTGAGTCCTGGTATCAACTAACTGGGTGAAAGTCTGAGGATCTTTCTTTTATAAATTTGGATGAGGGAGATTGATATTAGTGGGGGGAGGAACTTGGTGATTGTTCTGGTTCTTGGGAGCCTTCTGATATAGTTGAAAGTTTTGGGGAGGAGCTTGGAAAGTGGGTTGCACATTTGGTTGTAGAGCTTGGTAAATGGGCTGAGTATAGAAAATCGATTGAGGGTTTTGTGGTGCTGGGAGAGGGGTAGTTAGAACAAGTGATTTTTTATAGTTGGCTCCAAAGTGTTTTCACGATCTTGGGCTAGGACTGGAGAATACTGAAGACAACTCTTCCCTCTTCTTTTTGGGAAGTCCAGCCGATCCTGAGGAGGCTGAAGCCTTAGAAATCTTACCGCTACAAAGACCTTCTTCTATGATTTCACCAATCTTAACTAGGTCAGCTAACTTTGCTTTGACTACTGATATCATTTTGTCATAGAACTCAGACTCCTGAGAGCGCATAAACATCGCGCTTATCTCTTCCTCGATTATGGGAGGCCAAACTCTTGCCGCCTCATTTCTCCATCGATAGGCATAGTCTTTGAATCCTCATTCGATTTCTACCTTATACGCCCCATAGAATACCAGTCTGGGATGACTTCTACATTATTTGCAAACCTTTGAGCAAAGTCTCTAGCTAGATCACTCCACCTAGACCACTTCTTCAATTCCTGTGAGGTGAACCATTCCAAAGCCTCTTCGCTCAGACTTCGACTGAACATCATCATTAATAGAGCGTTGTTCTTTCAGGCACCAACCATTTGGTTTCAATAGCTTCTCAAATAAGCCTCGGGATTCCCAACACCATTGAAGGTCTCAAACTTGGGAATCTTGAATCCGTCTGGCAGGTCCATCTCCGGATGGATATAGAGATCATCATAACCTTTATCATAAGATTAGCCTCGAAACTCCTTGATCCTGGATATCTCTCATATGTGCCATGTTATGATCATGCTTCTTCTCCGTGGACCTCAACTCCTTCTCCTTTTCCTCTTAGTGGTCTAGCTGGGGATTTTCTGGAAGGGCGGTATATGGTTCTACCATAACCTGGAAAGCAGGAGGTAGCATATTCTGGACTGGTGGAGTCTGGACCTGTGGAATGGCATTTGGATATGTGGGAGTATAGTTGTGTGGGTTAGTGACATTGTGATGATTATTCTGGGAGTTGTAGGTGTTTAGTGGCATATTTTGGTAATTTGGAGGGAGATTATGTGCATTATAGGCATTTGGGTTGTTATTTTCGTTAGTGTTCTGGACAAGAGGAGTATGGATATGGTACGAGGATCCGATATGAGGAGGGTTATTGGAGAGATGCCCATTGGAAGGTCTAGGTGAGGAGGCAGGAGGGATATTCCCTGGGTAGTTCTCAGTTAACGGGGAATTGAGTGGAGTGATTTGGAGAGGAGGCTGAGAAGAGCCCAGATTTGGAGTGTTAGCTGCAATAGCCAGGCTTGCCATATCTTTGGGTTTTAGCACCTCTCCTTGCATCTTCTCTAGCTTCTTTGCCAATTCGACAATCATTTCACTTTGTTCAGCAATAACATTGTTTCTTACAGCCAAAGCATTCTCTTCTTCACTATCAGTCATTTTACCCTTAGCAAAGCGAGAGTTAGAGGAGGAATCTATTTGTGCCTTTAAGCGGGTGAAGTAGGGATATTCGGCCAGTTTTGTCAACGCAGATTAGTTTCTATTACCTGTTGAAGTAAAATAACTCAAAGGCTGATAGGTTAGATCCTGTCAGTGATAAACAATACAAGATATCTTACTGAAGATAAACACGTAAAAATTGCAATAAACACATAAAGCTGCTTTTCATCAAGGCAAATTAATCCACGGGGTTATTGACTCGAAGGTTTGATGGGCAGGAATTGGCCTATCAATTTTGGGTAGGTAGATTTTATCAGGAGATTTGATTTGTTGAGTCTTCATCTTCTGATGCTTGTCATGTAGCACTTGACATGTCTTCTGAATTTTTTGGCATCACCGTTAAAGTAGGGAAATGAAAATTTCTTAATGATAGGGGTCGGGCCTTGAAGGCTGCCTACGTATCTTACAAAGGAGAATTCAGGTCCTACGTAGTTCGAATAGGTAAAAGGGATATACTTTCATTTCATTTCATTTTCCACTATCTCTTTATTACAAAGGAAAAAGTAAAAACAAAACGACAAAAACAGATAACTACAATAGCTTTGCTACTTTTAAAGCTTCTTTGGATAGTGGCGGGTCTTTTGGACTCTTCTCAATCTTTTCCTTTAAGGATAATACGGGGGAAACTCAATATGGATCCTCTCTGCATCTATGAGATCTTCGAGGTCAATTCTGAAAGTGCGACAATTCTCTATGTCATTCCCTCCTGCTTCAGCATGGTAGAGGCATATTTCCTTGCAACTGTGTCAAGCTCAGGACATTTTTCCCGCCTTGTTTTCAATTGACTCAATGATACTAGTGTGGACTAATTTGAAGTAGATGTCAAGGTATGTGTCATAAAACACAGTGAAGTCATATTGACGAATCAGGGTATTCTGGGGGATTAGCATTCTCGGTCTTACCTTATCACAAATTAGTAGGGAGTGAGGTCTCCACATATGGCTGATTTTCCCATTGTTGATCATTTCATGAATTCTGACCCTTAACATGGTGCACTCATTGGTCGTATGCCCCCTTTGGCGCAGGTGATAAGCACACCTCTTTTGTTCATCTCTAGAGTTATACCCAAAACTCGGGGTTTGATCAGGCTGAAGGATCCTTTCATCTTTCGAGCTAGGAAGATGACTGGGCATGTAACAATTTTGGGCCTCCGGCCGTTTGGCCATGTGTGAGCTTTGAGAATGATCTTTCTTTTTCCTGGCTTAAACCTAATTGGTCATACGGGGTCGTCCCTAATGTTAGCCCAATAATCTGAGACTCGGTTAAAAGGCTGGATCTGTTTGCCATTTTCTCCTACGGACTCTTCATTATTCCTTATGACTGATGCCGACCTCTTAAGTGTCAAATGGTACTTTCGATCTATTTGGGTAATCAATTCTTCTTTTTGGGCTATCCTTTTCTCAACGGTGGCTATCTTTTCTTCCATAAGGGCTATCTCTTTATCTACCTCCGCGGACCTGGCCACCAACTTTTCCTCCACTTGCTTAGCTTCATTGATTTGCTCCTTCATTTCATTGATTTCCTGGTCAATCTCTTCCATCTCTTGCGCATTTCTTCGTTGGTGTCCATCGTAAGTCAACCTTCCTGAGAGATAGGAGAGAAGTTCGTAGGCGTGTTTTGAAGGGATTTTGGATTTTCTGGGAACCTTGAGAAACTTGAGGAGTAATTTTGGTCGAACTTTGTATAGTGGACTTTATATTTTGCTTGCGGTGTTCTAAAAATTTGTTGAAAATGGGAGTGGACCAATTTATCCTTGATTCGAGCAATACACGTAAGCATGTAAGACAATTATATCATGTAACAGTTCATAGCGCGTCCTATACAAATATGTGACCTTTTTATGCCAAAGTTAGGCCTAACGAATTGAAGGATATGCATGTCATTTGTAAATATTCTATTTCCCAAAAATATTATATACACACCGTTTAAATGAAAACGGGGATACAAAATAATGGAAAAAGTAATGTACATCAAAAATCAGTCCCATACAGGGGTACAATTCTAAACTAGGCCACCATGGTTGATCCGTCGTTGTCAAACTTCTTAGACTTCTTAAAAATTTCGAATGCCTTTCGGATGACAAATCTTCAAAAAATGAAAGACTATCTAAATATATCCCAATCTCGCGGGACAATGGTTCGTACAACTCGACATCATATCCTTCAATTGAGCATGTAGGGGATGATTGTTCTTTCGGGCCGTGGGCCCTTTCGAACATAAGGTGGTCTTACTAATGGACTTAATATCCCTTGGATATTAAGACGTCTTAGGTCAATGCCTATTTCGGGATTTTGGTTTTGCTCTATCTTGGGTTTCTAGAATAGGTAACAAAATTGACTGGGAACCCAGATGGACATCCAAGGCTAAAACAACAATTGACCATTAACCGACTGTGGGTCAACTACTTCACTCATCTGTTTTGAAAATTGTGTGTTTTGTTAAGAACGACTGAAAATACTTGCGTAATTGCCTTTTTACCCCTAATGCAATCTAATGCTTTGTCAAGAGAGGCGGAAGATCCCATGAATAGTTTAAAATTGCGAGAAAGTAAACAAGTAAGGAAGAAATAAAGATTACTAATTATTACAATTCGAATAGTTAGTCAAATTAGTTAGTTGCAAACAATGAGGTTAGAACCTAGTTGAAAGATCCCCAACAAAGTCGTCATTTCTGTTTTCGGGAAAAAATTGTTTTATAATTGTTTCGACTATTGAAAAGTTTGTTTCAAAAACCAAGTTAAAAATTCTCAAAACATTTTCAATTTAAAGCGAGAGTCTCCACTTAATTAATTAAAGGAAAATTAAGAAAACCTTGGAAAAATATTTAAAATCTAAAATAGATAAAGACTTTAAAAATTAAAGAGACTTTGGGTAACGGTTCCTATTAATACTCCAAGAAGGTTTTAACGCATTTGGAGTATCCGCTAACTTGCAGTTATCCGAACTTGTTTAAAACGTAACTTATTTTGACTAACTTTGAAAAAAATTTGTTTAAAAAGATGAGACTTATTATTAACAAGATGATTTAAGGTTTGGAAAAGATCTTGATAACGTTTTTTGAGCAAAAGGGGTTCGTTTCCCAGTAACGATCAAGGCTTTTGTAAAATGGGGAAATCATAGTTTGAAAAGGAGATTCTGCAATTTTAAAGTAAAGACGATAAAAGCTTTGAGGGAAACTGTGAGTAAATCATGTGAAGAAACAAAGAAAATTAGAAATAACAGCTCTTTCTTAGGGAAATTTCAACTAAGTTATTGTTAGAGTTCAATTAAACATACAAATAAATTTAGCTAAACAAATACAAAGAAATTAAAGGGAGAGAGAGGTAATTAAGCACTTTGGGTTAATTAATTTAGGCTTTTGGCCCAAGCTAAGACCTGTTCTAAACTAAATTTGGGCTTTGACCCATTTCTATTGTTGCACTGTTTTGGACTCTCAGTCCATTCACTTGATCGTTTGGCCCTTTGCCCATTTTGGTCCGTTATTACCGTTGCTGCTGTGTATTAGGCCTCTTGGCCCATTCTTCAAATTCAACATGTTCGTCAATTTTGGAAGCCAAAAATCAGTCCATTTTTGGACTTGGTTGGGCGGACTCGAAGAGGTCCATTGGGTTTGGCCCAATGGAAATGCAAAGTAAGAGTCCTTTGGACTCAAGATTTCACATGTAAAAAAAATAAAAAGTATGGAATTACATCCTTTATTAAATGTCCGAATGAATAAGACAATTGCTAATGTAAATAAAATGATCAGTCAACCAGCTCGTTACTTGATTTTTCATGTATTCAACTAGAGTGTCGATACTATCATGGATAGTAGAAGATAAGCATAAAAAATTTCACATAATTTAAATGCTATGACATTCTTTGATTCAAAAATTAACTAAAACTGTCCATTCAATACTAAAGGAGGAACCAAGCTGCGACCAAATTAGTAACCATGGGCATGAAGTTGTATCAAGACAACGAAATCACTTGATGAAGGGCTTACTGTTAACTTAACGTAGCATGATCAACCACTAACAAGCTTGACGTAAGCATGTAACAAATATTAGCTTATTTATTACATTCAGGAGAAGAGGAAACAGGATCTCAACAACAATAACACCAATGCAAGTTGCAAATAAACTTTAGACAATTCAGAAATCATTTGATATGAAAACAAAAGAGAGGAAGTCGTGATTTTTGACAACCAAGTTGTTAAAACAATGAGGAAATTATCATGCTTGGGGAAGAATTGAATCCATCATATATCAGCGAATGAAATCAAGGAATAGTGAAAACAAAAATCAGCCCAATTTATGCTTGATGAATTAGTTCTTTCAGTGAAAATCCTTATACGAACACCAGAACAACACTTATATCAACGGATGAACGATCATGAAAATAGTGAACAATATCAGTTAGTTTTTCAGAGTTTAAACTTTACAAAAACTCCACAAATTGACAGAATAGGTTTAGTATCTTTTCTGCAACAACAAGACAATTTTAAAACTTCCTTTTAGACAACAAACAGATATCATACTGACATTTACACAGGAAAGCAGTTCTTATAAGGATATGAAGACAAAGAAAGGAAGAAAGAGTAAAACGGAGAACACCAGCATTTCCATATTCATTAACAATTTCAAATAGAGAGATTTTGAGCATTCATTTGCGATTCCTTAACACCAAATCAAACAAGACCATTCGGAAAACAACCCTAGAGTTTCAATAACAAAGTAAAGGAAGGAAGAGTCAAATGGAGAGGTTACCTTTTCTTGGCCAGTGAACGGGACAATGAGACTTCGTCAGAAAAATTGACTTACCACTGGAACTTGGACTATTTTCATCGAAACTCGATTGTTTGGAGTGTTTCTCCCTTTGAAACCTTTGGTTATGTGAGATTAGTGGAATGATCCACCAAAATCCCCAAAATTTTGCTTAAAATCCAGCTACCTCACTCAATAGAAGAGAGGGTTTATATAGGAAAATTTAGGGTTGAAAATAGGGGGGAAATAGTGGGTAATTTGGGGAAATTCCTTTGAATTTTTCGAAATCAAACTAGAATCCAATAATATTGTGCCACGGATGTACCTTCTTAGTATGAATCCAAGTTGATTCAGCCGTGATTGAAGGGGATAAGAATGTTGGGAGAGCCACATGTCTCTGTTCTAGAACCTTCACGGATCTTTCGTTAATAATTGTGAGATTTCACAGAGGGTTATGATGGAATTTGGATGGATTTTGGGAATTTTAACGGGGTTGGGGTATTACTTCGATGATCTATTTGAAATAGCATCATCTTGGTACAAATCTTGAGCGGATTTACTCGTCAAGGATGATGGAGGAGGGAGATTCCTCCATGTAGCTTGCCTGGTACCTTCTAGGTATGATTCTCGTGCTTAGCACGTTGAATTATACGAGAGAGACGATGGAGATGAGAGGCGGAAGCTATGGTTTTTATTGTTGTTGTTCTTGTCGTTTAGAGAAGAAGAGGAGAGAACAAAAGGGGTCATTTTTGTTGTGTCTGTTAATGAGAGGAGATAAAGAGGAGTGATAAGGGGTTTGGGCTAATGCTGGACCGGGTCAGCGAATTATGGAGTGGGCTGAGCTGGTGGAAATGTTTGCTGGCCCAAATTGTGAAGCGCAAAGCTGATGAGGGTGGTTTATAATTTGGCACCATTTTGTGAAATGTAGCCACCTTAAGTTAAGGAGATAGCCAAATTGAGAGTAAATCGATGAAATTCGGCTAGATTTTTAAGTGATTTAAAGGATTTAGGCTAGAATATAAATAGAGACGAACTAATTAATCATCCAAGATTCTTTAAATTTAAATAAATTGAAATAATTATTGTATTTAACACATAATTACCTCATTTAACAATTTATGAAATTAATTTGCTCAATTAATCTCTCATTTTGAAATAATTTGGAGGAAAATCAAGTGTTTAATCTCTTAAAAGGATTTTCTTATGAAATTAAACTTTTAAATAGTACTTTAAGTAAACTTATATAAATTTCACATAATTAAATATGAAAAATATAAATTATTACTCAAAACTATTATAAAGCTGATTTGGAAGATGTTTTATCCTTTTTTACAAAATAATTCTTTCGAATATTATTTAAAAACTCAAAAAGGCTCAAAATTAATTTGTAATGTGGAGGGTAAAAATTGGGTGTCAACAACTGTCCCTCCCTTTGGGTAGGGTGGATGTAAGGAACCCTGGGCAAAGGGAATTGACATTCCCAATTTTATCTGACCACAGATTTATCTTCAGAAAGCGATTAGTTCTAGCACGAATTTCAAGAAATCATGGTCGAACTTTGGTATCGAGTTTCCTACATATCTCAGGTTACATGAAAATTCTGGCCACTTGTAGTTCAAGATTCTTGATTTTATGCATGACTCCAAACTATTCCAATTTCAGAGTACGAAGAGACCGTAAAGCTGGGGAGTAAGTGGACTGGGGGGAGTTAAGAATGCAACCGAGATTTCAACATAGAGCCCGCCTATATATTCCAGAACTCAGGGAATCAGGCTACTTGTAGTTTTACTCAATCGGTGGAAAAGGCAATCGTTATGTTAAGACAACCTTTGGCTCAAGATGATTGACAAATAAATTGAGCTATATAAAAGAGGATTGTAACCTATCAACTATGAATGTGGAGCTCTTCACATCCATAAATTTGATTTTACCTGGACATAATTTCCATAGCTCGAGGTGCATCATCACCCGAATTTGAAAATAAGGAATATTTCTTCCAGTTTGAGTTCAGAAAATACCCTGGATGCAAAACTAAGACCCAAAGACATAAAATACCCATATGCCTTCTGACAGGGGAGTGGTTTGATGGTGCTGAAAAGTCGTTCCTCAACTCGCACCCAAAGAGTTTGATATCCCTCTTCAGACTATGTCCCAGTTTGCTGCTAAGAAAAAGTTCCACGTTGTGATGCATCCTTTTTGGTGTAGTCCACACCTGTGGTTTTGCTTTGATAATTTCATCCCTCTCGGATGCTCTCGACAATATCTAAAAACAAAATTGTTAGTAGTAACATAAGTCTATTTGGAGAGGTAGTTTCTTTGCCATACCTCGTCTTTGGATTACATCGAATCCCGTGTTGTGACGTCTTTTTGACGCATCTCGTACCTGTTGTTTTGGTTCAAGATTTTCATTCTTTCAGATATTCTCGGCAATATTTGAAACAAAATGGTTAGTAGTAAAGTAATTAAATAGGGAAAGATAGCTTTGTACCTCATTTTCTGCATTTGGTTTCTTTTTGAAGAAGATGCCGTCTTTTCTTTCTTTGACTTAGGGAGATAGTGATTTCTATGAAGAGAAATGATAGCCTCCGTAGCTATCAGATAGGATTGCCTTTGTGGCAATTTTTTAGTATGAAGACCTTCGATGTCGTTGCGATGTAATGGTCTTCATAACCGTTTGTGGTGTTCTCTTGAATTCGATAGCCTTCGTGTCTATTGCCAATAGTCTTTGGATATGCCTTTGGGGTAAATCTTGCACATCATCCGTATCGATGCGACTAACAGATATCCCCTGAATTATCAGGCTTTGGGTAATCTATCATATCATCTGACTTTGGATAGAGGTGGCTTACCGATGACTTTAATTTTGTCAACTTCGAGTAATCTTTCATATGATCTGACTTTGGATAGAGGTGGCTTACAAATGTCTTTCGAATTACCAGTTTTTGGGGTAATCCTGCACTTTTATCTGACCTTGGATGCCACGCGACTTACCGATTTTCCTTGAATTGCTAGACTTTGGGTAGTCCTGCACAATATCAACGTGGATATGTCGTGGCTTATAGATAACCCTTGGACTATCATTTTTTTGTAGTCTTGCACTTTTATCCAATTTTGGATATTATTGCGACTTATGCATTACCCTTGAACTGTCAATCTCCAGGTGATCTTGCACACTATCCGATTTTAGATATCAATGCGTCTTACAGATAACTCTTAGTCAAGTTTTTCGGCAATCTTGCACACTATCCAATTTCAGATATCGCTGCGTCTTACAGATAACTCTTAGTCAAGGTTTTAGTCAATCTTGTACACTATCCAGTTTCAGATATTGTTGTGACTTACAGACGACCTTTGGCCTTCTAATTTTGGTAAAATCCTGTTCATCGTCCAATTTGGATGGCGTCTTAAAGACATCCCTTAGACTATATGCTTTTGACCTTGACGACAAGCGGTATTTGATTATCATGGGTGACAAGGCCTTTTCCACATGATCAAATATAGCCGCATCTTCTGGCAATCGATGCTTTTGAATAAGAATGCATAAATATCCTCAACGTCAAACTCTGTCATCTTATGCGATATCGAACATAAATATGTTGGATGCCAGACTTGGCATAATAAGGAGCAAATATACCCTCCATATCAGACTTCTCCGTCTTATGCGATATCGGATATAAATATGCCAGACTTGGCATAATAAAGGAGCAAATATACCCTCCACGTCAGACTCCTCCGTCTTATGTGATATTCGAATATAAATATGCCAAACTTGGCATAATAAGGAACAAATATATCCTCCACGTCAGACTACTCTATCTTACACGATATCAGATATAAATATTCCAGACTTGGCATAATAAGGAGAAAATATACCCTCAACATCAGACTACTCCATCTTACGCAATATTGGATATAAATGTTCTGAATGTCGCACTTGGCATAATAAAAGAGCAAACATATCCTCAACGTCAGACTCCTTTTCTTACATGATATTGGATATAAACATGCTAGACTTGGCATAATAAAGGAGCAAATTGTGACACCCCGTACACGTATCCAGCTAACCAAGTTAAAAAGTTTAGAAAAATAAAAGTTTTAGGGACCACGAGTCAAGTCCACGAGTCGTGGAACGTATCCACCAGCCCTGTAGACCAGCTCTAGTACTAACTTCCACGAGTCACTTCCATGACTCGTGGAACTTTCTACGAGTCGTGTTGTTGACTCGTGGAACTCCATTTAGAGACCAAACATTTTCCTGACTTCCACGACTCGACCCTATGGCTCGTGAAAGCTTCCATGAGTCATCTTGTTGACTCGTGGAAAGTCTTCTGCAGACTGACTTCCTAGTCTGAGTCCCACGACTGGATTCCACAACTCGTGAAAGTTTCCATGAGTCATCTTGTTGAACCGTAGAATGCCTTCTGCAGGTTGATTTTTAGGCAGCTTCCACGACTAGCAGTCCACGAGTCGTGGAAAAGTCTTGAGTCGTAGACTCCACTCGTGGACACTAAAGTTGACCAAAATTCCAGCTTCTTTTAAATTAAAACCCAGGGTCATTTTTGGTCATTTCCCACCCTATTATGTATTAAGTGAAGTCGTTTTGACTACTTTGAGAAGGGTTTTCACCCATATTACCCTAAGTTCATCCTAAGATCCTCAATCTCCTCCCAAAAAGGGAAATCCCTCTTCAAGATCAAGTATCCAAGCTCCAAGACAAGTCTCCAATTCTTATCCATTGAAGTGGGTAATCTTCATCCAAGGTATGTGGGCTTTTAACAATGGGTTCATTTCACCCTTGTGCCCAAAATCCCCAAGTCTTAATTTGAATTATGAAGTTATGAATTAGGGTTTTGATCTAGAATTGGGGAAAGTTTATGAAATTAGTTTCTATGTTTAAATTTATGGTTTTCTATTGATTACCCATGATTTAATTATGATTCTCTTGTTGATTTTAAAAGCCCAAGCATGAAAGTTGATTTCTAGCATAAACCCATGAATTTGCGTGTTTTCAAGAGAATGTAGGCACGATTAGATATCATGGCCATTATGTAATTAAGAAGTTGCATGTCTAGTTCTTATGATTCTATGAAAACATATGTTTTATGAAAATTGAACTAGAGCTATGCAAAAATTTTACAAGTCATGAAGTATGCAAGTTTTTCCATGATATGAAATATGATGCAAGGCAAGACACCCGATGTTCCATCACTACTCATGAGCTATTTTCTAAACTAAAACTCATGAGTAGAATGACGATCCGGGGTATGAACAAGTATGAACAAGTTGGCATTAGATATGTCACATGTATATGAGCTTATTTTATTAATATGTTTTGGGAGTATTATTTAGCACCGAGAGACGAGGGTTCATACAACCCAAGTTCAAAACTATGTTGCCACTGTAGGTTGCCCGTGTTGAGGCTTATTATGATAGGATCCTGGTACGAAAGGGTTCTAACCTTGGACGGTTAGGACAACTCTTTCAGTGTGGGTGAAAGACACTGAACTCCATGTAGCTCAGCATGATTTAATGTCGGTTAAGAGAAACTCCCACATATTATTTTCAAGCTATGAAATTATATGAATCTAAGTTATGAAAATTAAGCCTTGTTTCATGTATTTTGCTTAATACCTTGATTGTGGTTTATGATCCTTCTTTATGAAATCAGATCATTTTAAAACTTGTTTTCCTTACTTATGCATCGTTCACATACTTAGTACATTCCATAGTACTAACGCATATTGCGCTGCATCCTTTTATGATGCAGACTCAGGTACTCCTACTCAGATCCGTGGCTAGAGATTTGGCCACTCCTACCTAGCTACTGGTGAGTCCTCATAGTCCGAGGGCTAGGCTCTACCTCAGTTTATTGTCTTCTTTATTTTCAGATGTTTGAGTTAGTTGGGGGGTGTTGTCCCAATAACTCTCTATGATAGTATTAGAGGCTTTTCAGACATAGACCTTATGAGATGATTTCTGAGTTGTATTTTCTATTCGACTCTACATTTATGATATGTCTTCTGGTTTTGGATTTATGTTGATGCTTCCGCTACGTCTTATTTCATTGTTATGCTTGAGAATGCTATGACCAAGGGTTAGCTTGAGATCCTCATGGTCCCGAGTCCCGTGTTACGTCTAGGGGGTAACCTCGGGGCGTGACACAAATATACCCTCAACGTCAGACTCCTCCGTCTTATGCAATATCGAATATAAATATGTTGAATGTCTCACTTCGAATAATAAAAGAGCAAATATACCCTCTACTTCAGACCCTCCATCATATGTGATATCAGATATAAATATGTTGAATGCCAAATTTGGCATAATAATGATGAAGCAAAGATATCCTCGATGTCAGACTCCTCCATCTTACGCGATATTGGATATGGCTATGCTATTTGGTCGATCCTACGTAGCAAGTGCGACTTAGAGATGGCTCTGAATGTCATCCTTTTTGAAATCGATTGGTAGAGGGAAATGATCTTCACAACAAATGTCTATCTGTGGCATTTGATGATGATGGTCCTCTTGACATGGCCCTCTTGACATGCAAATATGGCATGGCCCTCTTGGCATGATTCACTTGACATGCAAATATGACATGGCCCTCTTGGAATGGTCCTCTTGACATGCAAATATGACATGACCCTCTTGGCATTGTCCTTTTGACATGCAAATATGATAATGATGTAGATAATCATGCAATGGCATGCGTAGCAGTTGCAGAAAACATCACCTTTGGTTTTTATGTTGTCTTGTTGACTCCTTTGTGTACTTGTGCTTGAGGCAAACAATTAGTAGACACAGTGTCACTTTTATTAGCGACCACAGTCAAACCTGAAAAACTTTAAAGACAACGTCTATGAAGCTAATCAAAACAACTTTCATTTTAAATGTGAATGAAATGGTCGTGCCCATTTTTTGGGGAGAGCCATAAGTGCTGCTTTTGAACATCATCTATTCGTGGTAATCTCTGACTTATTGGGGATTGACAGAGAGCATCGTCAATTTCTCATGTGGTGTCCTAATTTAAAGTTGACCAAATATCTTGATCTGCTTGGGGACTTGAGGATGCTATCAGTCTCTCTTTATCTAGTAGTTTCTGTGAACTACAAGAATATTTGTTCATTCTGGGAGTTTTTGCTTCTTTTAGCTTCTTCTTGTTGTTTTGGCTTTTCTCGCCAAATTTAGGGTATCTGGTCTTGTTGCATTTCTTTGAACGCATTTGGACAACGAGGGGCAGATTTCTAACATACTTTTGGGGACAACCTGCATCCACAAAAAAATTGTTAGTTTTTGGCGAAATTGGTTTGTGTTGACCTCCTTCGATCTTCTGATCCTTGCTTTGTCTCTTCTGGATGCTTCCATTCTCGGGTACTCGTCGTCTTTGACTCCCCGAGTCGCGATAGATATTAGATGAAGTAAAATTGTAATGCTTTTTCAAACAATTTTTTTGGAAAATAAAGATTTTGAAAAAGGATAGTTTGGAAAGGTCTCAGCCCATCATATCATGTGCTGGCTCAACGAATGTCCTACACTCGAGGCCTTGATATTTCTGACATACTTCTGGTGGATACGGAGATCCTTTCGAGAAATCTGTCATAGCCAGGGATTAATCCACCTTGGACTGGGGATATTAAGTAGACTCTGATCTCTCGGTGTTGGGGAATTCTTTGGAGTTTGTTTCTAACCTCGTGAATGAATCTCGGTGGAAATTTTGTGGTCCTAAATTTACCAAGTTAAAGGTTTCATGATAAATCTCATTCCATTGGCAAGAGACTTAAGACTCTATGGGGATTACGAGATTCTTTCTCTATATTAACTCTGGTTGCTCTTCGGCACATTCTGTTATCCATTTGTTGGAGGTTGATCTTTGCCTTCTGAATTTTTGAGATTCCTTTCTCAAAAATTCTACCCCAGTTTTCATTTCCTGGGTGATATGACCGAGCCATTGTGGCGCCTACGTATCCCATTGAGTCAGGAATCAGGTCAAACGTAGTTCCCGTACTTGTAGTTGGAGAATGTTGAAAACACTTAAAGGTGTGACAAAAAGCCGACAAAGGCCACCTACGTATCTCATTCTTTGAGAATTCAGGTCAGACGTAGTTCAGGATAGGAAAGGGAAAAATAGATTTTTTGAAAGGGTTGACCGAAGCCAACATAGGTCTCTTACGTATCTCATTCTTGAGAATTCAGGTCAAACGTAGTTCGTATATAGAGGATAGGGAAATTTTAAGCTTTTACTAAGTGCAAACTGATTATAATTAGAAAATGCGATTACATGGAAAGAAATAGAAGGAAAAGAAACTGTCTTTAGGCGTAGTATCTCTTCGAAGCATCAGAGTTGCTATAGTCTTGGTCCATAATAGATCATCCATCTCGAATAAAATCAAACTCCTCAAAATAGCACTTTTCGGGCGATGTACAGTCCTGTCCAGTTTGGTGCAAACTTTCCTTTGTCTCGTGGGAGGGAAGTATTAGTTGTCCATTCCCTGTATTAAATTTTGGATTGACCAATAAATTTTGGGAGATGATGTTTGTGCTCATTCTCGTCCTATTATTATAGGAGCTGTCAAAAATTTCGATGTATGACTTGAGCAGACTGATAAGTTCTTTCTTTTGCGCTTTTGACAAATGAACACCGATGTTGATTTCTTTAACTTGACTGTTGCCTCCCAGATTGACCACCTCAAACTCTTTTAGGTGGGGCCTTTCCTGTTCTTCAAAGTTCTTGGACTTCTCGTATGTTTGTTCCAGGACCATGATTTCTTCAACATACCCTTCGAAATCATTGTCGTCTAGCTTGGTTTGCTCGTTAAGCTTTTGACATGACATGACAGTGGAAGGTTTTAACTTATTATTACTGAAACCATAAACAAAATAGTTAGATGGTACAAAGTCAAATAAAAAGCAAAGGTTTTCAGAATACGAGAGGCTTTCATTGAAATTCGAAAATATTTGCAAACTATGGCTATAACCAACATAAATGTGAGTATGTGCCTTTGTGAAAGCGGTAAAATAGTTCGAGGAATATTAAATCATAAATGGTGTGTCTCGGAGCCTTATCCGTACCATCACCGATTTTTTATAAAATAGAGTCTTTGTCTACCCAGCCGAGCGGAGAGTCATGAGGGGAGTTGTGGCCCAATTCTGCAACTTTTTGCCAAGACTGGCATCCCTAATCGTGGATGCTTTAGGGATTTCTTGTATTATAGCATCACATTCCTCGAACAGATCTCCTATTTCACCCTCTAACCCGTCATTTAGGGAACAAATATGCACTGGGAATGACTGATATAGGTGAGGTAACAGCTTTGGCAATCCTATCTACTTCTCTGTCTTGTCTTCTAGGACTAAATACTCTAACATGTGCTTGGTCAGCTTTCCAGGGATGCTTATTGGCTTAGTCATACCATCAAAATTCTTGCCTAATCCGAGACCTGGTTCATATCTACTCACCAGTATCATAATCGCGAGCATTTTATAGATAGGTGGCATAGGGATTTGAGGAGCAAGATCCTCTCCCGTGGCATTGACGATCTCTATGGTGTAGAAATTGATTTGTTTTGGGACTTTTTCAGTCACATGGAAACAACTGTTAGGGCATCTTAGGTGACTCCCTTTATCGTGGATCACCACCTCATGTTCCTCCCAGATGAACTTTACCATTTGATGCAAAGTTGAGGGCACAGCTCTAGCTTTGTGGATCCATGGTCTTCCCAAAAGCAAATTGTAGCTGGTGGTAATTTCCATGACTTGGAATTTTGGAATTTTGTATGAAACTCGGAAAGGCCTTTGATAGGGGTCATCAAACTGACCTTTCCGATAGTATCTCGTTGACCCCTATCAAAGGCTCTCACATTGATCCTGCTCTAGCGAACCTTTTCCAGAACATAGTCTAGCTGAGTGAGTGTGGATGACGGGTAAATATTCAGACCCAAACTATCGTCAATCAAAACTGCGTTTATTATCTTCTCTTGACATTTTACAGTGACTGATCTTGGGCATATTTATATGCCCGTTTATCATATTTTACCCATGTTTACCTTATGTTTTAAGAGCATTACTTACTATATATTGTGTGTTTTGAGTTGAATTGCTATATGATGTACTAAGACACATGACTAGATGTCTGTAGGTGAAATGACGTGGGAAATTAACCATTGGAAGGTGATTGGGATGAAGAAAGCATGGATGCAACGTAGCGGAATGCTCGAGAGCACATAGAGAGACGAAACTAGGAAATGGCGCATCGATGGGGTGCTACCCCAAGCACAAAACTACTAGAGGGCCAGCATAGCGTAGCAGTGGCGCGCCACCCCAAGATCTAAACTTATGGGCACCAACACTGGGGCAGCAGAGGCGCATCGCGCCAGACAGTGTCCCGACCAAAAATTCTAGCTTTTTCTATTCCGATTTCAAGAAGGAAAAGGGGTAATTTCCCAAGCCCTATAAATAGAACCTTGTGCATCTTTTGTAAGTGTTCCATCATATTTTCAGAGCATAAGGCAGAGATTAGATTTCACCATTAGGTTTCTTTTCTTCTTCCTTTTTTTATCCATAACTTTGGATGAAAACATATTTATTTATGTTTTTGATTAGCATGAGTGGCTAAGAACCCTTGTTCTGGGGTTACGACTACAAACATATGATTATTTAGTATGAATTTGGATTGATTGTTCGTTTGCCATTATTAGTTGTTCTTATATTCCTGTGTTTAGTATTTTGATGTTTGGCCACCATTAAGATAAATATATAATATTGTTGTGAACTCGGGAGAAGGATCAACAAGGTAGATCGAGGAATATAAGGAGAAAAGCCTCTCTTTTGTAACGAAAAGGTAGGTTAGTGACTAGGATAGGAATATACCTAGAACTCCTTGCTTGGTTCATATGGGAAGATATATAAATTCTTTCAGAATAAGGTGTCACATCCTCGCTCAATGATGTAGTTGTGATGCTATTTTTGATAGGCAACTAGAGGCTCGGAAGACCATAGTTGTAAAATCAAACCCGGAATCAACAACTAGGTGAACGAACAAGTCGATTCTAATGACTACTACTTATGATTGTGTTATAGAGCTGTAACCCTGGAATTCTCTCTAAACATGGAACCAAGAAATCATTACTTACTCATATTTAATTCTGTCATTTTATTTCAGTTCCTTAATTACTATAAAATTCATATCTAGTTACTTTCATACTTGTTTATTTTAGCGCTATACGGATAAATTAGAACATTTGCTAAGTCATAAGTCTCTTGGGTAAGATACTCGGACTAACCAGTCTATATTACTTGGATGACCACGTACACTTACGTGTAAGTGAGAAGTCGCCTAACAAGTTTTTGGCGCCATTGTCGGGGACTTAGAAATTAGCAAATTTTTAAACTTTCTTATACGACTTTATTATTCAAGTATTGGAAACTTGATCTTAGCTTTTGAAAAAAATCTGCAGGTACAAAATTTGAACTGTCAACATGTTGGAAAGGATGAAAGATTTACTAGAACTACACCCTAAACTTGAACGGCTATTTCATCAATAGGGAAGGGCAACAATACTTTATCCTATCAAGTTTCAGGAGGTGGCTGAGAATCCAATCTAGTTAGTTGAACAACCAGAAGTTGTTCTCGTAGAAATGGCAGCACCAAGGCCAGTGCGCGATGTGGCAATCCCACTCGTGACTAATGTCACTAAGAGCATTCAGAAACCCACACCGGGCAGTCATTTTGAGCTTAAATTTAGTATGATGCAACTCTTACACACCAATGGTCAGTTCACGAGCTTACCGCATGAAGACCCGCAGCAGCATATCCAGAATTTTCTGGAAATCAGTGATACATTCATACCAACTGGGGTCGCATAGAACTATGTTAGATTGTCATTATTTCCATTTTCTCTACTTGGGGAAGCAAGGAGATTGCTGAAAGCTGAGCTGCCAAACTCGATCACTTCGTGGAATGATTTGGCCAGGAAATTCTTGACGCGTTTCTTTCCATCTGGGAAGACAGCCAAGCTGAGGAGAGAGATTTTGAGCTTCAGGCAGAAAGATGATGAGAATCTCTATGGACTGTCCTCATCATCAATAGACAAATGAGGTGTTGGTTCACACATTCAATGAGGGGCTTGAACCTCATTTGAACATTTTGCTAGATTGTGCAGCAGACGGGCAAGCACTTGAGAAGACGTATGATCAGTTGTACACTTTTTTGCAGAGAATGGCGCAGAGTAATTTGGAATGGAACACTGGCACTGCAAAGCCACGCCTAATAAGGTAACCGGGTTACTTGTGGTGGATTCAAACATGGTTTTATTTGCCAAAGTGGAATCTATGGCTAATCAAATGAGCAATATAGCTACGGTCCTCAATAAGTTAGATTTTGGGAATAATCAGGCACAAGTGAATGCAGTACAGCCTGCAGCTCTTCAATTTTGTTATACTTGTGGGGGAGACCATCTATCGGAATATTGTGCACCAAATCTGGATTCGGTGAATTTCATGGGTTATTCTCAAAGAGGCGAAAATCAAAATTATGGCAATGCATACAATAAAAACTTAAGGAACAACTTGTCGTATGGAAACAACCAAGGATAGAATCAATTCAGGAATCAAGGTCAAAATCAACAGTTTGTTGGAAATAACAAGCCTGCGACCGTGCCAAGCAACATAGAGGACATGCTGAAGTCGATCATGGAAAGCCAAGCTAAGTTTGAAGAGTATATGAAACATCTGTCATCCGAAACTTAGAGAAGCAAGTTGGGCAGCTAGCTGAAGCACAAAATATGAGACCACGGGGTGGTCTTCCAGGTGATACTGACCCAAATCCTAAGCAGGTGAATGCAGTCACCACTCGGAGTGGGCTAGAGCTGAAAGAGCTAGCACCGAAGAAAGCAGATCCCAAGGTAGTAGAAATTACAATTGGAAAGGCTAAATCTAGTGCAGAGGAAGAGATGAAAGGAGATGAAGTTATTGTGAAGCCTCCTCCACCGTTCCCATAAAAGTTTATCAAACAGAGAGAGGAGGCTGGATTCAAGAAATTTCTTGACCTCTAAGGTAGGTACACCTTAATCTCCCCCTCATAGATGTTCTTCAGGGAGTCCCAAAGTATGCTAAGTACATCAAAGACATTGTGGCAAACAAGAATAGGCTGACCGAATATGCCACAGTTTCTCCCACGGAGGTATGCACGTCTCAAATTCAGAACAGATTGCAAACCAAACTGAAGGATCCGAAAAGTTTCACTATTGAGATCACCATAGGTCAGAAAGTTATAACATGAGAACTATGTGATCTAGGGGAAAGTATCAACTTAATGCCATCTTCAGTCTTTAAAAAGATGGGATTGGGTAGTCCTTGCCCCATTATAATTGTTTTGCAGTTGGCAGACAAATCTTTGGCTAGACCTGAGGACATAATCGAAGACGTATTGGTGCAGATTGGTTCGTTGATCTTTCTGGTGGATTTTGTGATATTGGATTTTGAAACAGACCTGGAAGTTCCATTTATTTTGGGACGTCCATTATTGGCTATAGTCAGAGCGTTGAAGAGGCCCCAAAGCTAGAAATGAAACCACTCCTGCTTCATCTGAAGTATGCATATTTGGGAGAAGATGATACACTCCCAGTTATTCTTGAAGCCGGGTTGAATGAAGAACAAGTAAAGGAAGCTCTAGCAGTATTGCATAAGAGGAAGAGAGTAATTGGGTGGCAGAAGTCTGACATTCATGGGATCAATCCGTCCTTTTGCATGCATAAGATTTACATAGAGGAAGGGTACAAGCCCATGGCATAGCATCAGAGAAGATTGAACCCTCCCATGAAAGATATAGTGCGGAAAGAGGTGATCAAGTGGCTAGACGCATGTATTGTGTTCCCCATCTCAAATAGCAAGTAGGTCAGTCCAGTGCAATGTGTCCCCAACAAAGGGGGGATGACTATGATGACAAATGAGAAGGATGAGCTGATTTCAACATGTACAGTCACTAGGTGAAGGATTTGCATGGATTAAAGGAAATTAAATGAGGCCACCAGGAAGGATCATTATCCCATCCCATTCATTGATCATATGTTGGACATGTTAGCTGGCCAGGAGTAATTTTGCTTCCTAGATGGATATTCTGGATACAATCAAATAGCCATAGCACCATAGGATCAAGAGAATATGATGTTTACTTGTCCGTATGGTATATATGCTTTCAAGCATATGCCCTTTGGGCTTTGTAATGCGTCGGCTACATTTCAAAGGTGTATGATGTCTATTTTTTCTGATATGGTGGAAGAGATTGTTAAAGTATTCATGGATAACTTCTCAGTGTTTGGGAAGTCATTTGACACTTGTCTTAAAAATCTTGATAGGGTATTAGCAAGATACGAGGAGACGAATTTGGTGCTGAACAGGGAGAAGTGCCATTTATTGGTCACGGAAGACATTGTCCTTGGCCATAAAGTGTCAAAGTTGGGGCTAGAAGTGGATCATGCGAAGATAGAGGTTATTGAGAAACTACCACCTATAGTCTCTGTGAGAGGCGTTCATAGTTTTCTTGGTCATGCAGGTTTCTACATATGCTTCATCAAAGACTTCTCCAAGATATCCAAGTCAATATGCAAGCTGCTTGAGAAGGAGGTACATTATGAATTTAGTGAGGATTGTGTGAAGGCGTTTTAGAATTTGAAGAAGCGCTTGATTGAAGCTCCAATTTTGATTACACCAAATTGGGAGCTACCTTTCGAGCTTATGTGTGATGCCAGTGATGGTGTGGTTGGAGCTGTGTTAGGTCATATATTTGACAAGGTATTTCATTCTATCTATTGTGTGAGTAAGACACTTGATTCGGCTCAGACAAACTACACAGTCACTGAGAAAGAGATGCTGGCTTTAGTCTTTGCTTTTGATAAATTTTGCTCTTATCTTGTGGGAACGAAAGTGATTGTGTATACGGATCATGCCGCGATCCGTTACTTGTTTAGCAAGAAGGATGCGAAGCCAAGACTTATTCGGGGGACTTTTCTACTTCAAGAGTTCAATTTGGAGATAAGGGATCGAAAAGGCACAGAGAACCAAATGGAAGATCATTTGTCCAGGCTTGAAGATTGGTCTCATGTGCCTAATGAAGGGCATATCAGAGAGGAGTTTCCAGATGAACAATTCCTAACTTTAAGTGTTGCTGAGCTACCATGGTATGCTGATCTTGTCAACTTAGTGGTGAGTGGGGTGTACCCCCCAGACGCCACTACACAACAGAAGAAGAAGTTATATCACGACTCGCGATTTTATCTGTGGGATGATCCCTACCTGTAAAAACAAGGTTCGGATCAAATAATTAGAAGATGCATTCTGAAAAATCATGTGAGGGAGATCTTAGAGAGTTGTCATTCTTCTCTTTATGAGGGACATCATGGTGGAGAGCGTACAGCACATAAGGTGTTACAGTCAGGTTTTTATTGGCCCACAATATTCAAGGATGTGGTAGCTTTCATCAAAGGATGTGATCAGTGCCAGAGGACTGAAGTTATCTCTAGAAGGTATGATATGCCCTTACAGAACATCCTCGAGGTGGAGATATTTGACGTATAGGGGATTGACTTTATAGGACCCTTCCCACCTTCTTTTGGCAACAAGTATATACTTGTTGCGGTGGATTATGTGTCTAAGTGGGTAGAAGTGGTAGCCCTTCCGACCAATGATGCAAAAGTGGTGTTGAAGTTTGTTAAGAAGAATATATTCACAAGATTTGGTACTCCACGAGCGATAATCAGTGATGGTGGAACTTATTTCATCAATAACTAGTTCAGAAAATTGTTGGCTAAGTATGGGGTGCATTACAAGGTAGCTACTGCATATCATTCCCAAACTAGCGGCAAGTTGAGGTATCAAATCGGGATGTGAAGCAGATTCTAGAGAAGACTGTGAATGTGCAAAGGAAAGATTGGGATGAGAAGCTTGATAATGAGCTATGGGCATATTGAACTACCTACAAAATGCCCATTGGAGCTTCTCCTTATCGGCTCGTATATGGTAAGGCTTGTCATCTGCTGGTAGAGCTACAACACCAAGCCTATTGGGCTAAAAAAAACCTAAATCTTGATGTATAACTAGCGGGGCAGAATAGATAGTTGTAGCTTAATAAACTTGATGAGTTTAGGTTGAAGGCGTATAAGAATGCCAAGCTCTACAAGGATAATACAAAGAGGTGGCACGACAAACACATCCTTCCTCGCTTTTTTGAACCTGGTCAAAGGGTCCTCCTATTCAACTCAAGGCTGAAAATTTTCCCGGGAAAGCTTAAGTCCAAGTGGTCTGGACTACTTGAGGTAGTACGGATGACTCCACATAGCGCAGTGGAACTCTGGAGGGCCGACAAAATAGGTAAATTCTTGGTAAACGATCAGTGAGTGAAGCATTATTGGGCGGAGCATGTGGAAAGGTAGAAGACCTCAGTCACCCTGTCGGATAAGTGACTTTTGAGGTGCATCATGTCACAATGTTAAATCAAGCACTGTGTGGGAGGCAACCCACGAATGTATTATAATAGTTTAGGAGAAAAAAATAACAAAAATACAAAAATATGAGTCGTGCCACGACCAAAACTAAGGCGCTAGGTGGGAGGCAAACCACAATTTTTCTAATTGTTTGTTGCTTTTGTAGGAAACAAAGGGAGAAACTAGCTAAGGATGACATCGGGGAAGGTAAGTATGAAAAAACCTCGCGTCCCTAGGGTCGGGCGCAATGCTGGCGTGCTTCCCCAGGGACCAAACTATCGACGCCCATGTCTGGCGCCCTGCTGGCACATCACCCCAAGGGCTAAAATTCTGTGGGGTTGACTGGGCACATCACTGGCACATTTCCCTAGTTGAAAACCCAGGCTGGTGCAGATGTGGCGCAATGCGCTATGGACCAAACAACCGAGCGCCGAGTTTGGCGCATCTCGGGTGCATCGCCCCAGGCGGTTTCCCAGCTTGGCGCCTTCCTAGTGTGCTGCCCCGAGGGCACAACTACTGAGCACCTCGATGGGCGCAATTCTGGCACAACGCTCCATCCCTTCTCCAGGCACCCAAAGTTGAGAATTATGAAGTGGCCCAAGGGTCAACCGACTCGAGACCCAAAATTTTTTAAGAGGCTGCACTTTTTAAACCCCTAATTTTTCTACTTTTTTCTTCATTAACAAATTGGAGCGCCGCCCCTCACCTATTCTCTCTCAAATTTTCTCTCTTTCCTACAGTGTTACCCCTCTCAAGCTTTAACATTCTCCATAATTTCTCAAGGTAAGAACTCCATTTGCTTTATAACACTCTCTAATTCTTATTTATGTTTTCCATTACCAAGATTAATAGGTGTAAACTTGTTTCATCTTGTTGGAAGAACTAATACTTTTTCCACCATTGATGAAAGCTTGAACTCTTAAAATACACCCACAACTAAGATTATTTTTTGTATATACACTAGTAATGGTGGATTTTGAATTATGTTTCTTGTTTTGTTGTGAGTCTTGATTTATGGAAAGCAAAGTAAGTAGTAGAAAGATATGAGTCACTCTAAAACTTCAAGAAAATTGGTGAATTTATACTACATTGAATGAAGTTGTAGACATGAATAGTGCTTTATCTTTAAAAAGGGTAGTGAATACTTGAGAATTGTTTGGAATATACTTGTGAAGATTGGTTGGTTGACATGGTGTCATAGGATGGTAAAATAAACTTGTGATTAAAAGAGGGAAGTCTGAGTACCTCATGTTATCAACCTATAGACACCATGGCTAGCAAATTAAGTGCGGGGTGTGATGGCCTCATGAAAACACTGATTTGGCTAGCTCTAATTGTACTGGCCTGATTTATGTAACTTATGTGGTGTAGGTACAATGCCTCCAAGAGGGAAGAAACTGGTCACACAAAGCATGAGAAGAAAAAGGTCCCGCAAAGGTGAATCATCTGGGACAGCAGCTCCGCCGATCCCACGGGCACCCCCGCAAAAATTTGGGAAAAGAACAGTATAGATTCAAGGGATCGACTGGTTTGAATCACAAAAAGAAGCAAAGTATCACGGAGATGAGTGTGTTGATGAGGCACGATTGCAAGCAGAATTCCCCTAAATTCATGAGATAGTCTACAGACTGGGAATACAATACATCTTTCAGGATCAAGAAGAGTGCAACCAGATGATGGTAAGGGAATTCTATGCAAATTGGCAAACGGGGGAAGGTAGAAGCCAAAAGGTGGAAGTTCAAGGGAAAGTAGTGTGATTCACCACATGGGTCCTAAATGAATTCTTGGGGATGCCACATGTGGATGCCAACCCCTACTTAGAGATGAAAGAGGAGCCACCATACAGAGACATCTACCATACACTTTGTGGAGTGAATTCAACGGCTCATTGGGAAACAATTAAGGACACTGGGCAACATGACACCTTGCATTATGCTTACTTCAACTTGGAGCAAGAGTGTGGCTTAAAATTGTTTGTAGCACCTTTCTACCGTGCAAGCACACAACTGAGGTAACTAAAGATAGGGTTGTATTGGTATACATGTTGATGAAGGGAATGCCAATTAATGTGTCCTCGGTACTGAGACACAATATGAGAAAATTCTGGGACAACAAGAGGTGGAGGTATTGCTACAAAGGGTTGGTGACCCACTTTTTAAGAAAAGAAAAGGTAGAAGAGGAAATTCATGATCTGTGCCCACCACAAGTACCGTACCTTGTGAGTTAATTAGTTGATGTGATAAAGACAAAGCACCAAGATACTTCCCATGGGACGGTGCTTTCCAATGCTGACCGACAGGCTCAAGATGATAGTTGGATGGGCTGAATGTATGGGATGGCGGAGCTACAGTTGATAATTGGAGGTCGACCAGCGACCGTGGAGGAGATGACTACTTTGAGCGACCGGTACCCGATGACTGAGAGCGCAATGTTTATGTGCAAGATGGGGCCAGCATTTCAGGAGCCAATAGATTATGATGAGCCAACTGTATATGACACTAATGCTAATGAAGATAATGAGGTCGATTATGCAGGTACCGCTTTGATGGCGGTTGATGATACTATAGCTGAGCAGAATCAGGAATTTGTTCCTGATGAAGATTATGAGGACGACGCCTAGAGGCCCAGGGAGTTCCTTCTCTTACTCTTTACCTTTGTACTTGTTTGAAGCATTGAGGACAGTGCTACGTTTAAGTGTGTGGTGGAGAAGAAACCTCCTATGATTTTCATTGCTATATCTTGAGTGTTGTGAGCATCATGTGATTGGTTTTTAGCTGTTAAGAAGAATGGTTGGTAGTATACTTAGTTAGGTTTGTCTTGTATTTTTTGTTTTTAGGTTGGGTTCCTCAGCTTTTGTTTTTGGTTCTTTTCCTGAGGATAGTCCCTTTGAATCTGGTAGATCACTCCACCTAGACCATTTTTTCAATTCCTGTGAGGTGAACCATTCCAAAGCCTCTTTGCTCAGACTTCGGCTGAACAACCTCAGTTACAGAGCTCCATTCTTTTGGGCACCAACCATTTGGTTGCAATAGCTTCTCAAATGAGCCTCGGGATTCCCAACACCATTGAAGGTTTCAA
Source organism: Jaltomata sinuosa (assembly GCA_003996215.1). Taxonomy (NCBI): domain Eukaryota; kingdom Viridiplantae; phylum Streptophyta; class Magnoliopsida; order Solanales; family Solanaceae; genus Jaltomata; species Jaltomata sinuosa. Next base: position 61,717 of record QJPP01007365.1, read on the forward strand.
ACTTGGGAATCTTGAATTCGTCTGGCAGGCCCATCTCCAGATGGATACAGAGATCATTGTAGTCATAACCTTTCTTATAAGATGAGCCTCAAAACTCCTTGATCCTGACTATCTCTTCTTTCATCTGTGCCATGTCATGATCATACTTCTTCTCTGCGGACCTCAACTCCTTCTCATTTTCCTCATAGTGGTCTATCTTGGGATTTTCTGGGAGGGCGGTATATGGTTCTACTATAGCATGGAAAGCAGGAGGTGGCGTAATCTAGACTGGTGGAGGCTGGACCTATGGAATGGTATTTGGGTGTGTGGGAGTATAGTTGTGTGGGTTAGTGACATTGGGATGATTATTCTGGGAGTTGTAGGTGTTTAGTGGCATATTTTGGCAATTTAGAGGGATATTCTATGCATTATAGGCATTTGGGTTGTTGTTTTGGTTAGTGTGCTGGACAGGAGAAATATGGATTTGGTACGAGGATACGATATGAGGAGGGTTATTGGAGAGATGCTCATTGGAAGGTCTAGGTGTGCAGGTATGAGGGATATTCCCTGGGCGGTTCTGAATTAACAGGAAATTGAGTGGAGGGATTTGGAAAGGAGGCTGAGAGATGCCCAGATTTGGAGTGTTAGCGACAATATCTAGGCTTTCCATATCTTTGGCTTTTTGCATCTCTCCTTGCATCTTCTCTAGCTTCCTTACCAGTTCTGCAATCATTATGCTTTGTTCAGCAATAACATTGTCTCTTACAGCCAAAGCATTCTCTTCTTCACTATCAGTCATTTTACCCTTAGCGAAGCGAGGGTTAGAGGAGGAATCTATTTGTGCCATTGAGCGGGTGAAGAAGGGATGTTCGGCCAGTTTTGTCAACACAGATCAGTTTCTATTACCTGTTGAAGTAAAACAACTCAAAGGCTGATATGTTAGATCATGTCAGTGATAAATAATACAAGATATTTGAATGAAGATAAACACGTTAAAATTACAATAAACACATAAAGATGCTTTTCATCAAGGCAAATTGATCCACGTGGTTATTGACTCAAAGGTTCGATGGGCAGGAATTTGCCTATCGATTTTGGGTAGGTAGATTTTATCAAGAGATTTGATTTGTCAAGTCTTCATTTTCTGATGCTTGTCTTGTAGCACTTGATGTGTCTTCTAAATTTTTTGGCATCTCCATTGAAGTGGAGAAATAAAAATTTCTTAAGGATAGGGGCCGGGCCTTGAAGGCTGCCTACGTATCTCATGAAAGAGAATTTTGGCCCTACATAGTTTGAATAGGTAAAGGGGATATAATTTCATTTCATTTCATTTTTCCACTATCTTTTGATTACAAAGGAAAAAATAAAAACAAAATGACAAAAGGAGATAACTACAATAGCTTTGCTACTTTTAAAGCTTCTTTGGATAGTGGCGGGTCTTCTGGACTCTTCTCGATCTTTTCCTTTAAGGATAACATGGGGGGAACTCAATATGGATCCTCTCTACATCTATGAGATCTTTGAGGTCAATCATGAAAGTGCGACAATTCTCTATGTCATTCCCCCCTGCTTCAGCATGGTAGAGGCATATTTTCTTGCAACTGTGTCAAGCTCAGGACATTTTTCCCGCCTTCTTTTCAATTGGCTCAATGATACCAGCGTGGACTAATTTGAAGTAGATATTGAGGTATGTGTCATAAAACACAGTGAAGTCATATTGATGAATCAGGGTATTCTGGGAGATTGGCATTCCCGGTCTTACCTTATCATAAATTAGTAGGGAGTGGGGTCCCCACATATGGTTGATTTGCCCATTGTTGATCATTTCATGAATTCTCACCCTTAACATGGTGCACTCATTGGTGGTATGCCCCTTTTGGCACGGGTGATAAGCACACCTCTTTCGTTCATCTCTAGGGTTATACCCAAAATCCAAGGTTTGATCAGGCTAAAGGATTCCTTTCATCTTCAGAGCTAGGAAGATGACTGGGCATGTATCAATTCTGGGCCTCCAGCCATTTTCCCGTGCGTGAGATTTGAGAATGATCTTTCTTTTTCCTAGCTTAAACCTAATTGGCCAGACGGGGTCATCCCTAATGTTAGCCCAGTAATTTGAGAATCAGTTAAAAGGCTGGATCTGTGCGCCGTTTTATCCCATGGACTATTCATTATTCCCTATGACTGATGCCGACCTCTTAAGTTTCAATTGGTACTTTCGATCTGTTTGGTTAATCATTTCTTCTGTTTGGGCTATCCTTTTGTCAATGTTTGTTATCTTTGCTTCCATAAAAGTTATCTCTTTATCTACCTCCGCGGACCTGGCCACCAACTTTTTCTCCACTTGCTTAGCTTACTTGACTTGCTCCTTCATTTCGTTGATTTCCTGGTCAATCTCTTCTATTCTCTTGCGCATTGCTTCTTTGGTGTCCATGGTAAGTCAACCTTCCTGAGAGATAGGAGAGAAGTTCTTAGGCGTGTTTTGAAGGGATTTTGGATTTTCTGGGAAACTTGAGAAACTCGAGGAGTAATTTTGGTCAGACTTTGTATAGTGGACTTTATATTTGTCTTACGGTGTTCTAAAAATTTGTTAAAAATGGGAGTGGACCAATATATCCTTGATTCAAGCAATACACGTAAGCACGTAAGACAGTTATATCACATAACAGTTCATAGCGCGCCCTATACAAATATGTGACCTTTTTATGCCAAAGATAGGCCTAACGAATAGAAGGATATGCATGTCATTTGTAAATGTTCCATTGCCCCAAAATATTATATACAGACCATTTAAATGAAAACGGGGATACAAAATAAGGGAAAAAGGAATTTACATCAGAAATCAGTCCCACACAGGGGTACAATTCTAAACTAGGCCACCATGGTTGGTCCTTCGTTCTCAAACTTCTTAGACTTCTTGCAAATTCTGAACGCTTTTCAGATGACAATTTTCAAAAAATGAAAGACAATCTAAATATATATCTCAATCCCGAGGGAATATGGTTTATGCAACTCGACATCATATCGTTCAATTGAGAATGTATGGGATGATTGTTCTTTCGGGTCGTGGGCCCTTTTGAACACAAGATGATCTTACTAATTGACTTAATATCCCTTGGATATTGTGACGTCTTAGTTCAATGCCTATTTTGGGATTTTGATTTTGCTTTATCCTGGGTTTCTAGAATAGGTTTCAAAATTGACCGGGAACCCGGGCGACAACCAGTGCTAAAACATCAAGTGACCGTTAACCGACCGCGGGTAAACTACTTCACTCATCTGTTTTGAAAATTGTGTGTTTTGTTAAGAACGATCATAAATACTTACGTAATCGCTTTTTTACCCCTAATTCAATCTAATGCTTTGCCAAGGGAGGCGGAAGATGCTATGAACAGTTTAAAAATTGCGAGAAAGTAAACAAGTAAGGAAAGCAATAAAGATTACTAATTATTACAGTTCGAATAGTTAGTCAAATAAGTTAGTTGCAAACAATGAGGTTAGAACCTAGTTGAAAGATCCCCAGCAGAGTCGCCATTTCTATTTTCGGGAAAAAATGTTTTTAAGTTAGTTTCGACTATTGAAAAGTTCATTTCGTAGACCAAGTTAAAAATTCTCAAAACATTTTCAATTTAAAGCGAGAGTCGCCACTTAATTAATTAAAGGAAAATTAAGAAAACCTTGGAAAAATCTTTAAAATCTAAAACAGATAAAGACTTTAAAAATTAAAGAGACTTTGGGTAAGCGGTTCCTATTAATACTCCAAGAAGGTTTTAAGGCATTTGGAGTATCCGCTAACTTGTGGTTATCCGAACTTGTTTAAAACATATCTTATTTTGACTAACTTTGAAAAGATTTTGTTTAAAAATATGAGACTTATTATTAAAAGATGATTTAAGGTTTGGAAACGATCTTGATAATGATTTTGGAGCAAAAGGGGTTCGTTTCCCAGTAACGATCAAGGCTTTGTAAAATGGGGAAATCATAGTTTGAAATGTAGATTCTACAATTTTGAAAGTAAAGACGATAAAAACTTTGAGGGAAACTGTGAGTAAATAGTGTGAAGAAATAAAGAAAATCAGAAATAACAGCTCTTTCTTAGTGAAATTTCAACTAAGTTATTGTTAGAGTTCAATTAAACATACAAATATATTTAGCTAAACAAATACAAATAAATTAAAGGGAGAGAGAGGTAATTAAGCTCTTTGGCTTAATTAATTTAGGCTTTTGGCTCAAGCTAAGACCTGTCCTAAACTAAATTTGGGCTTTGACCCATTTCTGTTGTTGCGCTGTTTTGGACTCTCAGTCCATTCACTTGATCTTTTGGCCCTTTGCCCATTTTGGTCTGTTACTGTCGCTGCTGCTGTGTATTACGCCTCTTGGCCCATTTTTCAAATTCAACCTGTTCGTCGGTTTTGGAAGCCAAAAATCAGTCTATTTGTTTACTTGGTTGGGCGGACTCGAAGAGGTTCATTGGGTTTGGCCCAATGGAAATACAAGGTAGGAGTCCTTTGGACTCGAGATTTCACATTTAACAAAATAAAAGATACGGAATTAGCATCCTTTATTAAATGTCTGAATGAATAAGACAATTGCTAATGTAAACAAAATGAGGTTAGAACCTAGTTGAAAGTTCCCCAGCAGAGTCGCCATTTCTATTTTCGGGAAAAAATGTTTTTAAGTTTGTTTCGACTATTGAAAAGTTCATTTCGTAGACCAAGTTAAAAATTCTCAAAACATTTTCAATTTAAAGCGAGAGTCGCCACTTAATTAATTAAAGGAAAATTAAAAAAACCTTGGAAAAATCTTTAAAATCTAAAACAGATAAAAACTTTAAAAATTAAAGAGACTTTGGGTAAGCGGTTCCTATTAATACTCCAAGAAGGTTTTAAGGCATTTGGAGTATCCGCTAACTTGCGGTTATCCGAACTTGTTTAAAACATATCTTATTCTGACTAACTTTGAAAAGATTTTGTTTGAAAATATGAGACTTATTATTAAAAGATGATTTAAGGTTTGGAAAAGATCTTGGTAATGATTTTTGAGCAAAAGGGGTTCGTTTCCAAGTAACGATCAAGGCTTTTGTAAAATGGGAAAATCATAGTTTGAAATGTAGATTCTACAATTTTGAAAGTAAAGACGATAAAAACTTTGAGGGAAACAGTGAGTAAATAGTGTGAAGAAATAAAGAAAATCAGAAATAACAGCTCTTTCTTAGTGAAATTTCAACTAAGTTATTGTTAGAGTTCAATTAAACATACAAATATATTTAGCTAAACAAATACAAAGAAATTAAAGGGAGAGAGAGGTAATTAAGCTCTTTGGCTTAATTAATTTAGGCTTTTGGCCCAAGCTAAAACCCATCCTAAACTAAATTTGGGCTTTGACCCATTTCTGTTGTTGCTCTATTTTGGACTCTCAGTCCATTCACTTGATCTTTTGGCCCTTTGCCCATTTTGGTCTGTTACTGCCGCTGCTGCTGTGTATTACGCCTCTTGGCCCATTCTTCAAATTCAACCTGTTCGTCGGTTTTGGAAGACAAAAATCAATCTATTTGTTTACTTGGTTGGGAGGACTCGAAGAGGTCCATTGGGTTTGGCCCAATGGAAATACAAGGTAGGAGTCCTTTGGACTCGAGATTTCACATTTAACAAAATAAAAGATACGGAATTAGCATCCTTTATTAAATGTCTGAATGAATAAGACAATTGCTAATGTAAACAAAATGATCAATCAACCAGCTCGTTACTTGATTTTTCATGTATTCAACTAGAGTGTCGACATTATCATGGACAGTAGAAGATAAGCATAAAAAATTCACATAATTTTAATGCTATGAAATTCTTTGATTCAAAAATTAGCTAAAACATTCCATTCAATACTAAAGGAGGAACCAATCTGTGACAAAATTAGTAACCATGGGCATGAAGTTGTATCAAGACAACGAAATTGCTTGATGAAGGGCTTACTGTAAACTTAACGTAGCATAATGAACCACTAACGAGCTTGATATAAGAATGTAACATATATCAGCTTATTTATTACATTCAGGGGAGGAGTAAACGGGATCTCAACAACAATAACACCAATGCAAGTTGCAAATACACTTTAGACGATTCAAAAATTATTTGATGTGAAAACAAAAGAGAGGAAATCGTGATTTTTGACAACCAAGTTGTTAAAAAAATGAGGAAATTATCATGCTTGGGGAAGAATTGAATCCATCATATATCAGCGAATGAAATCAAGGAATAGTGAAAACAAAAATCAGCTCAATTTATGCTTGACGAATTAGTTCTTTAAGTGAAGATCCTTATACGAACACCAGAACAACACTTATATCGACGGAAGAATGATCATGAAAATAGTGAACAGTATTAGTTAGTTTTTCAGAGTTTAAACTTTACAACAACTCCACAAATATACAGAATAGGTTTAGTATCTTTGCTGCAACAACAAGACAATTTTAAAACTTCCTTTTAGACAACAAACAGATATCATACTGACATTTACACAGGAAAGCAGTTCTTATAAGGAGATGAAAACAGAGAAAGGAAGAAAGAGAAAAATGGAGAAAACCAGCATTTCCATATTCGATAACAATTTCAAATAGAGAGATTCTAAGAATTCATTTGTGATTCCTTAACACCAAATCAAATAAAACCAATCGGAAAATCACCCTAGAGTTTCAATAACAAAGTAAAGGAAGGAAGAGTCAAACAGAGAGGTTAAATTTTCTTAGGCAGCGAACGGGACAATGAGACTTCGTCAGGAAAATCGATTTACCACCAGAACTTGGACTATTTTTGTCGAAACTCGATTGTTTGGAGTGTTTCTCTCTCTGAAACCTTTGGTTATGTGAGATTAGTGGAATGCTCCACCAAAATCCCCAATTTTTTCCTCAAAATCCAGCTACCTCACTCAATGGAAAAGGGGGGTTATATAGGAAAATTTAGGGTTGAAAATAGGGGGGGAAATAGTGGGTAATTTGGGGAAATTCCTTTGAATTTTTGAATTCAAACTCGAATCCAATAATATTGTGCCATAGATGTACCTTCTTAGTACGAATCAAGCTGATTCAGCCGTAATTGAAGGGGATAAGAACGTTAGGAGAGCCACTTGTCTCTGTTCTAGAACCTTCACAGCTCTTTTGTTAACAACTGTGAGATTTCACGGAGGATAATGACAAAATTTGGATGGATTTTGGGAATTTTATCAGGGTTGGGAGTTGCTTCGATGAACTGTTGGAAATAGTACCATCTTGGTATAAATCTTGAGCAGATTTACTCGTCAAGGATGATGGAGGAGGGAGATTCCTCCACGTAGCTCACCTGGTACCTTCTAGGTATGATTCTCATGCTTAGCACGCTGAATTGTACAAGAGAGACGAGGGAGATGAGAGGCGGCGGCTATGGTTTTTATTGTTGTTGTGCTTGTCATTTGGAGAAGAAGAGGAGATAACAAATGGGTCATTTTGGTTGTATCTGTTAATGATAGGAGAGAAAGAGGAGTGATAAGGGGTGTGGGCTAATGCTGGACTGGGTCAACGAGTTATGGAGTGGGCTGAGTGGGTGAAAATATTTGTTGGACCAAATGGTGAATAGCAAAGCTGATAAGGGTGGTTTATAATTTGGCCACATTTTGCGAAATGTGGCCACCTTAAATTAAGGAGATAGCCAAATTGAGAGTAATTCGATGAAATTCGGCTAGATTTTTAAGTGATTTAAAGGATTTAGGCTAGAATAGGAATATAAACGAACTAATTAATCATCCGAGCTTCTTTAAATTTAAAAAAATTGAAATAATTATTGTATTTAATACATAATTACCTCATTTAACAATTTATGAAATTAATTTGCTCAATTAATCTCTCATTTTGAAATAATTTGGAGGAAAATCAAGCGTTTAATCTCTTAAAAGGATTTTCTTATGAAATTAAACTTTTAAATAGTTCTTTAAGTAAGCTTATATAAATTTCAGATAATTAAATATGGTAAATATAAATTAATACTCAAGACTATTATAAAGCTGATTTGGAAAATGTTTTATCCTTTTTTACAAAACAACTATTTCAAAAATTGTTTAAAAATTCTAAAAGTCTCAAAATTAATTCGTAATGTGGAGAGTAAAAATTGGGTGTCAACAAAGTCAATGATTTCTAAAGCCTAAAGCTCTAAAACAAGGAACAGCCAAAAAAATCAAACAAACAGCCCGGGTACTGAACTACTGATCCTAGTAAGCCATAAATGACTTGGAGCCACTACATGAAAGCTCTAACAGTACAAGAAAGGCAAAAATACATAAATGACCGGAAGGGTCATTACATCGATGTCTGGTCATTTAAGCGTTTTCGCCTTTCTTGTACTGTTAGAGCTTGCTTGTAGCGGCTCCAAGTCATTTATGGCTTACTGGGACCGGTAGTTCAGTGCCCGGGCCATTTGTTTGGTCTTTTTGGCCATTCCTTGTTTTAGACCATTAGGCTTTAGAAATCATTGACTTAAGTCAACATTCGTGGTGAATGTGAATCAAATTCCGACAGTTCCGTTAGCTCCAGAGCGTGGACTTTGGTCTAGTAGGACCTTTGGTCGAAATTTGGGAGCTTTTCATCTTGGAATTATCTACTCTACCTCTAAAACCTCTTAAAAGCATACTAAGGATTCTATACTAGGTATAAAGATACTACAAGCTCCTAGGCTAAGGATAACATAATAATTCTAAACTAAAATCCGAAGATCCAACATAACATATAAAAATATATAATCTAACTAAACTTAGTCTAGAAAGTAAACTGTAACCTACCTCGGGGCCGAACCACAAACACAGACCGTCACTCGTGTGCCTTCCCCTTCCAAACAGCCTCAGAAATCTACCACGCTATCAAGAACATAATCTAGGTGTCAAGACGAGAGGAACGACACCCATATTGCTATACGGAATATCGAACCAAAAATTGGGTCAAAAAATGACCCTCGAGGCCCGTGCAGTGAAACAAAAAATAAAATTCACAATTATGTTCGCGGTGAACTTAGGAACACATGCTCAAAATTTGAAAACAAACAAAGTTCATTTCGGCGCTTAAAACAGCCCTGAAGTACTACTAATTCATGAGAAAAAAAGTGGAGAATTGCGATTTTCAAGGACGGAAATGTACAAATTTGGAAGCAAGAATCGACCACGGACCAGAACTACAGTTACCATGGACAAACAAGCTCACCAACGCAGCTTTAACCAAGAAAAACCAAGCTTGTAAGAGCCTCAACAATGGAGGTTTTCAAGCTAAAAGAGAAGACCAAGGCTTGAAGAAGAAGAGTCTTACCAATGATAAAGGAGCGAGATTAACGATAATTTGGAGAATTCCCACGAGCCCACACTGTTCTTGAGTAATTAGAGTTGAGAAAAATGAAGTTGGAGTTGAAAGAAGTGAAAGAAATGAATTAAAAATCGTGAAAACAAGAATTTAAAGGGGCAGGCTGCAGGCTGGCGTCGTTGGCCTGGCCTGCAACAAATACCAGCAGTTTTCCAAACGTCTCCGGGGTATTCCAGGTACGATCGTAACCCGATACTCACAACCTAATAATGTTATTAGAGTGGAAATGACATTTTGGAGTCAACAGAATTGACAAAACATCCATACGAGGTCATCTCGGAGGAATGTTGACCCAAGTCAACAATAACTAACGCCAATCGAACATCCAAAATGAGCCCGGCTCACCCAAGACCTGAACCAATCAACTAACTAACACAAACTCGGCATTCCGGAGCTAACAACGCTGATGGAATTTCCATCTGAGGCTGCCTTCTTTGGATGTTGACCAAAGTCAACCAAACAAGCCTAATTAGCTTGAAAACACAGAATGAGAGAGAATTCCAAGATGAAAAGCTCTCGGATCCCGACCAAAGGTCCTACTAGACCAAAGTCCATGCTCCGGAGCTAACGGAACTATCAGAATTCAATTCTAAGCATATTCACCAAGAATGTTGACTGAAGTTAATGATTTCTAAAGCCTAAAGCTCTAAAACAAGGAACGGCCAAAAAGACCAAACAAATGGATTGAGCACTGAACTACTGGTCCCAGCAAGCCATAAATTACTTGGGGCCACTACAGGCAAGCTCTAACAGTACAAGAAAGGCCAAAATGCATAAATGACTAAAAGGGTCATTACAATATAGAGTTCCAAAAGGTCTCAGATGAGTTTTCCCTTTAAAAATTTAACCAAGCAAAACTTTTCCCAAAATTGCCTTGAGGTGATGCCCAAGGCGCTGCCCTAGGCCATTTAGGCAATGAACAAGTTTTGGGCATTGGCTTGTGCACTTTTCCTTGAGGCCTTGCACTGGGCGGTGCCCTAGTGCTTTTTTGCACTCCCACGCCTTCTTTTCTCCATCTTATGCTCTCGTCTTGGTCCTACACCTTTGTACTTGTTCAGGATCAACATCTTTGGCTTCTACTCATACTTCAAAGCTCATTCACGTCTAATTTGCACCCAAACTCTTTCAGTTCCATCCTAAAAAATTAAAACACTAACATAAGTATAATTTATATCGTTTAAGCTCAAGATGATACTATAAAAAGATTAAATATGGGCCGAATAATAGCAAAGTAGCATGACTTTTAGCCTCACATCACTAATCTGAATGCATTTATATTTCTTTATTAGAGTCAAGCAGGTCAATCTATATATGATTTCCATCCTAGCCATAAATACATTCTGCAGAATGCATCCTACTCCTCTTAACCCATGGTCTATCTCTAATTTTCCTATATTATCAAGTTCCATTAGCGATTATCAATTTATCCTATTGATAGCTATGCAATAGAATAATAAGGATAAGATTAAGAGAACAAAACTTTGTTGGCAATAAATATGTAATAAAAATCTGTATATCAAATATGGCATTCATATTATGACCATAACCCAGAAAAAAAGCTTTTTAGTCACTCAAATTCAAAATGCAAAAGTTATAATTTGTGTATCAACAAAAGTTACTGCTAAGTAAAAAAGATAAAGATGTAAACCCTAGAAAATTTAATCTTCACTCTTTCTATGTGCCGCCAAAATATTCGTCTCTCCCTAAAAATACTAAGGATGGATATTTATAATAATTAAAAACACCTTAAAGGGCTCTCTAAGTCGTACTAGGTAAAAGAGAATTTTTCCCAACATCTTTGCCACGTCACGGTGTGATGCGGGTTTCTTCGCTTTGGACTTCATGTGAGAGCCCCTTTAACTCGCCTTGGGATTGCCTTTGCAGGATGTAAAACTTCAAAGAGTGGTAAAATCTAACCCCCTTTGCATTGGACATCGCTTTGCAACCCTCTGGAGTTCCTTAAAGCTTGGCTCGACGAGGTTCATCACTTTTTGGTCCATACTTAGTCAAAATCTTGGGTATTTCACCTACAATGCACAAAATAGACTACATAAGCTCCAAAACATATAGATGGGCATAAATCAAGAGTATTAAGCTAGATTATCCTTAAAACAAAGTATATACATGGGAAAAACATGGCTAAAAAGAGTGTAAATATGCCCCATATCAACTCTAATTACCAAAAATCATGCAACACATGAAGCCTTTAAACTTTATCCACCCATTTAGTTCACAACATGTCACTCCTCGAGGCTACCCCCTAGACGTAACACGGGACCCGGAACCATAAGAAATTCCAAGTTAACCCTTGGTCTGAGCAAGACTTAAACAAACATAAATAACTTAGCGAAAGCATTAAACTAAAGGGATAAGCAAACTTCATCATCAATAGATCAAGGTCTAAACATAACATAATCTGAAACCTCAAATACAGAATCTCTAACTATGTCTGAAAAGCCTTTAAACTGGATAATGAGTTGTCGGGATAAGACCCCAGCTACCTCCAAGTACTAAGAAGAAAACCATAGAAGTAGCTAAACTGATACTAGTCCTTGAAGGAAAAGGACTCACCACTCGAAGCTGGAACACCTGCTAACCTCTAGCCATGAATTTGTGGACCCAAACCTGAATCTGCATCATAATAAGATGCAGTGCAAGAATATGCGTCAGTACTATAGGATGTACTGAATATGTAGGATATGTAGAAATATGATAAATACATGCTTAAAACATATTTAAGATTGAGTTCATGCTTAATAAGAGAAATAATAGGTAGATATCATAGTTTGAGCATAAGATATGAAATAGAATAGCATAAGATATGAAATAGAATAGCATAAGACTTAAGAAATAAAAAAAATATTCATACAGGAGTTTCTATTAACCGACATAAACCATGATGAGCTACATGGATTCCAGTGTCATGTACCCACACTGAAAAAAGTTGTCCTAAATGGCCAAGGTTAGAACCATGTCATAAGGATCTTGTCATAAGCCACAGAGAGCAACCTATGGTGGCAACGTAGTTTTGCACTTGGGTTATCTGAACCCTCATTGCTCGGTGATAAATATTACTCCCAAAATTTATATATATATAGCTCATATAATACTTGTGACATATCTAATGCCAAAACTATTTGAAAAGCATAAAGACATATCTGATGTCATGCAAATCTCAATTCATATGTCTTAAAGCTTAGCATAGCCATGATTCAAACATACTTTTCTTTCTAAATTCATAGCTTGAAGAAATAGGCATGCAAATTTCATAATACTTGAGGGCATGTTATCTCATTCTCAATACATGGGCTTTTAAAAACACTTACGGAATCTCAAATAAATCATTGGTAAGGAATGGGAAACCATGAATTGATGCTTTAAAACTGGATACATAAGTTTTCCCCAATTTGGGTAAGAACTCTAATTTTATAAATTCATAAATTTATAAATCAAACTAAAACTTGAGATTTTGAGCATAAGGGTGAAATTAATCCCTTATTGAACATCCACATACCTGAATTGGAGATTTCTTAGTCTAGATTGGGAAGAATAGAGGCTTGAAGATTGAGGTCCTTAGCTTGGAGCTTGAAGCTTGAAGGAAAGAGACTTTTTCCTCTTTTAGAATTGAATGAAGGTTTTGAGAAAAGACTTAGGCTATTAGGGGATAAAACCCTACTAAAAGTGGCCAAATGACCTCACTTAAAGAGTTAAAAGAATATAAAAAAGACCAAAATACTCCTGACTTAAATAATAATTTGCAAAAAAAAACTCATTGAATGAGCTGCTTGACGGGCGTCTGACCCACGATGGCCCATCGATCTAAGGCGTCGGAGATCTAGCTGAGCTTGGGGGTCGCTGAAGGATTTCCAAAGTGGGTTCCCATGGCTCGTTTCAACCGCGATGCCCGTGGTGACCACCTGTTGGAACACAAAGGGATTTGGGGAAAGGCCACTAGAGGATCCCGATGGTAGGGCCGACGTCCCGTGGCGGATGCCACACCCATTGCCCAAGGTCGTTGGACTGGGGATAATTGTGGCTCAAAGCCACTGGATGAATCCCATGATGTGCCCAATGGCCCGTCGGAGCTCCTACACCCGTGGTGGATGCCCATTTGGTCCAACAATTGCAGAAAAATTCTAGATTCCAAGTTTGATAGGTGGTCCAAAATTCTGGGGTGTTACACAACCTCAGTAGAGGATTTAGCTATTCATAATACAAGAAAAATAATAAGAAGTAATTGAAGTCATAATGTTTACTATGAATTAAAGATGAAAGAGAAACTTATTGTTCATTCTTTGGAAAAGCTATGAAAACTAAAGAGAGAAATATGAAAGATTGTCAACTAAACTAATTCTGGTAACAAGGAAAAATACCAAACTCATGTTATAAAAACTCTGTGAAAACTATTTATAATATCCCAAAAATTTGATATCCCAAAAATAGTTGAACTGCCCAACGATATTATCCATCATTCCATACACGGATAAATCATTGATTCACAGTCTGTGGGTTGCCTTTAACTCTGCCGTAGATTCTGCCTTAGGATTTTTGAACCTCCACTGTGGATTGATTCATGGATTATACATTGATCCCTGATCTGTGAATCTTGTTGTAGGTCTTCCTTCCAGCTTGATCTTTTTCAAATGTATGGAGCCTAAATGTGATATACGATCTATATCTTTCTCCAAAGGTTGATCCTCTACAAAACACCCTTTTTATATCCTCTTTGAATATTTCCACGATGAAATCCATGGGCCATATCTCAATCCACAGTCGTGGATTCTTTTTTTTCTTGTAATTTCTTATCTTTTTCTGCTTTTGGCCATTTTCATATCCAATACCTACAAAACAATATTCTAATATAAAAATACAGAAAAACATGCAAAGGGAGATCAACAGTCATGGATTCTTTTTTTCTGGTAATTTCTTAGCTTTTTCTACTTTTGGTCATTTTCACACCCAATACCTACAAAATAAATTCTAACATAAAAATACATAAAAACAACTAAAGGGAGATGAAAAACTTAAGTAAAAGACATCATATGTGCCCTAATTTCAAAACATATCACTCTTGCATAGAAAAGATTAGAGGATGGTACTTTCAGGGTTTCTAGAGTTAACCAAGTTATGGTAGAAAGTATGGGCAGTATTCCACATTCATGGTCCATCGATTGAGGAAGACAATGCTGGTAAACCAAAACACGAAAGATTTCACAGACTATGAATTAATTTACGATAGAAGTCCAACAACCCTAGACAAGATTCTATGGTCAATATAAAGATATTTCACACACTGTATGTCCATTTCATGACCCGTGGATTGTGTCAGCTGGTAATTTGAGACTTTTAAAATTTTGAGTTAGTTGACCATTATCAGTACTTTTAATAGGGTTTTTCTATTAGCGAGTTTACAGATTTTTTTAGTTTTGTATTGTGAGAAAATATTCTCTCTCTAGTTATGCAATTTGCGAAGCACAAAGAAAAACATCAAATTCTTTTCATCTTTTAATTCTGAGTAAGATCTTATCTTTTCATCATCCTTTTGTTATTCTTTTTCCTATATTGTGAGTAGCTAAATCCTCTATTGAGGTTGTGAACCCAATGGGGGTGTAATGTTTATTAGGTTTTGTGTTTGCATGATTTTTGGTTAATAAGGATATCAAACTATTTCTTATTTTCCTCGTTGGTTAGTGGTTGCAAATATTAACATAGGGCATAATATCCTAGTTTTGTTTGGAAAAATTGATTAGGGTTTGATAGGAATAGTTTGCAAGAACTCAAGGAGTTAACCCTTGTTGAATAGATTTTCTTAGGGATATGAATTTACTTGGCATAAATCAGCCGCTCTTATCTAAATAACTCATATAGATTTGAAAAAAACTATATAAATATAAATCGTTCAACTCTAGTAAAAGATTGAGTGATGGTGTAGGTATTGAGTACATATCTAGACAATCTGAATATCGACAAGTGCATAAAAATCAAGAATATTGCATTGCACTTAGGAAACACAATCTTAGTTCTTTAATCAATATAGTTTACGAAGAAGTTCATTACATCAATTTTTGTTGTAGATTCAAAACCAATATTTTCTACTTTCAGGGGAATGAAACTAGACTATCAATCAAGTAATCATCCCATTAGTATCTTTTCTCGCCTATTTCATGTGGGATTCAACTTTAACCTTTTTTAGATTATTATATTTGCATACAATCGCGTTACATCATCTTTAGCTATAATTTTGAGCATATTAATGAGTACCAATAATTGACTATCATGTAGAACATCATATTATGACAATATCCTCGCATGCGAATAGGTAACATGCTTGAAAGAAACTTTACATAAAAATAAAAGCAATGTTGTAATGACCCTTTCGATAATTTATGCATTTTTGCCTTTCTTGTACTGATAGAGCTTGCTTGTAGTGTCCCCAAGTCATTTATGACTTGCTGAGACCAATATTTCAATGCCTGGGCCGTTTGTTTTGTCTTTTTGGCCGTTCCTTATTTTAGAGCTTTTTAAACTTTTGAAATCGATGACTTCAGTCAACATTCTTGGTGAACATTCTTGGAATCAAATTATGACACTTCTGTTAGCTCCAGAATGTGGACTTTGGTCTAGTGGGACATTTTGGTCGGGATCCAGAAGCTTTTCAGCTTGGAATTCTCTCTCGTTCTGTGTTTTCAGGCCAGTTGGGCTTGCTTGGTTGACTTTGGTCAACATTTAGAGAAGACGGCCTCGGATGGAAATTTCATCAGTGTTGTTAGCTTCAGAATGTCAAGTTTAGGCTAAAGGGACTATTGGTTCAGGTCTCGAGGCTTCCGGACTTGATTTCGGTCCTTAAGTTCCATTTTTGGAATTATTGGCCTAAAGAATAATTTTGAGTGCGGGACCCACTTTTTTTAAAATCTACCTCCGATGGGATTTTTATTAATTCCATTAGATCTGGAACACCATTTCTAGTTGAATAGCTCAATTCATTTTTGTTTGCGGGACCTCGAATGCGCTCCCGGGGACCCAAAGTGTTAAAAATCTCCAAAGGGCATTGTTGGTTGATGGTGTTACGCCACGGCGCCGCCTGGGCTGCACCTATGCACGCACACCTGTGCCCAGGCCAGCGCCCCTAGGTGCCAGCCACCTCAGCCAGGCCAGCGCGCCTGCGCCCTTTGCCAGCACCCTTGCACCTAGGCTAGAAGCTTATAAGCTGCCCATTCTCTTTATCTTCCTCATTTCTTCGAAACATTTAACTCGGTTCCTCCATTGCCAAGCTCACAAAAACATTACTGTAATACACTTTCATCCCACCAGTTTGGAGGGAGTCATATCTTCGATCCTTGCTCGTTATTTGTCTTCTAAAGCGGGTAAGTAACTCATTTATCTCCCGATTTCTCCCTTTAATTCCTCCATTATTTCTTGATTTAGTGGGCTGTTTTGAGCCCCAAATTGTGTTCGATTCTTCCCATCTTTTGGGCATGTGCTCCCGGAGTGGTAAGGAACACTTTGGTGTTTTCCATTTCTAGTTTTGGGTTACGGGGCCCATGGGCCCGTCTGTGACCCTAATTTTGACCCGGTTATGTTTATTCCATTATGGCTATCGTTAGTCTTTTATTGACGTGTAGATCATTGTATGGATAGTGGTTTTGCAAATTAGAGCTTCCCTAAGTAGTTCGGGCCTGGACGATGCCATTCCCACAACTAGTCATTGGATGACAGGTAGGTTATGGCTTTCCCTACCTAGACTCTGCATATATAAGTTATAACTGCATTAATTAGTATCCTTGGGTGCATTGTTTTAGGTTGGTACCCCAGACTGTGCCCATCTTTTCTGTCCATTTATTTCATACGTTGATTATAGTGTTCGTGTAGTATCATATATTTCCCTTGTGGTCCTGTGTGGCCTTGTAAATGACTCTGAAACATAGATGGTGGGTTATTTGGGAATGTTCGTGAGTCCCAGACATAGAGATATCCTTCTATGATGGATATGACTGTTGTAGAGATATTGAGCCTGTGCAGGGCTGATAGGAAATGTTTGAGAACCATCTTGGGCTACCCTATTATTTGCGAGCATATCATACATGAAAAGGTTTTTCGTGCATGTTTTACTACTTATTTGGCTTCAGGCCTACTATAATTGTTTTTATAAACCTTGCATGTCCCCGAGGTCCCATTTTTAGTACATGACTTTGAAAAGGGCTTTTAAACTGACTTTTACAAAACCTCTCAGAGTAGAGGGGATATTACGATGATTTGATTGCTGGTCTTCATTCTGATACTAGGCTTAGCTGGGCCATAGCAGTAGACATTATTTTTTATGGATTTAGACCCGGATACGAGCCAGGCACCTTGTTTAGGGATTTTGATACTTGATTTCTGTTTTAGACCCAGATATGCTCTAGGCACCTTCGATGAGGGTTATTGAGACATGACTACTACTTTAGACCCGGATATGCTCCGGGCACCCTTAATGGGGATTATATAGATTACTTTTACTGATTTAGACTCGGATCAAATCCGAGCATGTATTACGAGATCCTAACTGTTGAGATAAATATTGAGTTTTGTGTTAGTATATGGTCAACGAGTAGACCTCCATACACCCTACCATTTTGTATCAAGTGCTACAGACCGATGGTGGCTGGAGGGAAGGGATGTATAGCGTAGGAGAGGTACTTGGGAGAAGTCCTTCCATGGATCCTGCCTTTATTGGACCTTTAGGGCACCGGAGGGGGCAACATACAACACTGCGATCACACTTGGTTACATATTCATCATATCACATCATCATGCATATTTCACTTCGATTCTACCCTTGTTTATTGGGTGTTCAGTGTATGCTCCGATTGTATGGGTGGCCAGAGGGTTTGTTTTTACTTTATTGTGTTCCTTAATTGTATGGGCAGCCTTTGGGACTGTAGGTAGATTATATTACTCCTGTCTTCACATAGATCTAGTTGTGGTCCTTAATCCTTGTGGATTGGTAAGTTTCTAACCTGTTGAGGCTCCGAATTTGGGCTTGAGTAATGAAGGGGCTAGTGAGTCCTATATTATTGAGGCACTATTGAGTGGTCTTCTGAGAGGATTATGGGTTCCTGATTTTTTTCTTTAGCATGATTTTGAGTGGTAACTCTTGGTTCTTATGGCTTAGTTATTCCATCTTAGGTTTGTGCTTGTAAGATTGATCTTCGTCTTTGCTTCTTGAAGTTGAATTTGTAATATGTTTTCCTTATGTATGTTGATCCTATCTTGAGTATGTTATTTAAGGTTATCGGTATACCACCATGTTTTTAAACTCTATCCTTCTTATACTATTGTTACAAGGATTCCAAGAGCGTTCTTCTTTCTTTCACCTGTATTTCTGTGATTGTATATCTATTGTGCTAGTACCATATGCTTATAACTCTTGGTTGACTATTCTACATTCTAGTTCCTTGTGCTTTCTCTATTTGTTTTGGTGACTATTTTCTTTCTATCTGATATATTACTATTTTTATATCTTATATGCGCTCAATTGGCCAATGATGCCTATTGAGTACTGATAAGTCAGTAATCTACCAACTTATTGAGCCTATATCCATGAATTATTGCTATATTTTGAATAGATTTAGATGTTCTTATGACCTTTATTGATGTCTATGCAGGTACTTGTGCTCAAAGATAGAAAACAAGGAAATGGACCCAAAAAAGCTTAAAAGGAGTGAAGTGTAAAGTGATCGAAAAAAGACAAGAATCTGCCCTGATATGCGGCGCTTGTGCGACACGCACAAGCCGTGGTGCATTCTGCACCTCCCAACACATGAAGCTTAGGATTTCCTGAAGGATCTATCACGGGGTGCGGTCATTGTGCGATGCGCATAATCCATGGTGCGAACCGCACCCACTTTGCACGAGAACTCCCAAGTCGGCTGAAGTCACTGGTTCAACTGAAGATGGTGCGTGATGCGCATATCACGATGTGCAAACCGCACGTCGCATCACACACCACCCAAAGGGTAATTTTGTCCTGAATTTTAGTGATGTTTTGGGAAACTATAAAAGGCTAATTTAGGCACAATTGTTAAATATATTCTTCAGTCTTGAATATTCTGAAGAGCCTCTTACTTTGAGAACAAGTTTTACTCTCCAAGGAGAAGAGGGTTTCAATCTTTTCTCTTTTCTAAACCTTTGTTAACCATTTGTGTACTCAAATTAAGCTTAGAACTTGAGATTAAGCTTGAATGAAGAGGATTGTGACTTACCCATTTGGTATGTCTCTCTCCTTTATTATGAGTGGCTAATTTCATTTGTCTAGGGATGTGTTGATAATGGGTTCTTGACAAATGGGTGTGGGTGTTGTTGATTCTCACTTATAATTGCTTATTTGACATGGGTCTAGTAGTTTCACCAAGTTTTAATCCTAAAATTGGTGGTTGCAAACATTAATTTTCATTACTTGACTATGTTGTTGCTTGAAAGAGAATTTTATTATTTCGGATGTGAGATTACTAGTGGGAACTTGGTACTCTATTCAGATTTTAGGCTAAAAATAGCTCATCTCAACAGAATCACCCACTTAAGGGTCTAAGCTAGAGATAGTGTGACCTCTCCAAGCTAGATATTGGTTGCTTATTGATTTAACCGATGATTCTCTAACTGGGATTATCGGATATTTGTTTGTTGATCGAGAGATAAACAACCATACCCATGACCAATGCTATATGTGTCAAATAGTGAGAATAAGTGTGAATTGATAAACACCCTATTCCACATTAAAGCCCCATTGGATATACATCCCTAGTCGCCTACTCAATTTGGTACACCCATTTTACTCATTTTCTTTAATTCGAATTATGATTTTAGTGACAGAATCCCAATTCCCCCAACCTTTTACTTTAGTGTTTTAAGCATTTACTCTCCTTGTGAACTCATTTTGATACAATCTCCATATATCTAGCATCAAGTCTCTGTAGGTACGACCCTGACACCTGTTGGGTACTTATAAATGTGTTTTGCTTAACGATCGTCGTGCCTCCATATTTGGGGAGTATGATTTGAGCATTTATCAGGTATCTGATGCTTAGCAATTGGTGCTCATACTATACTTCTACATCTTTATGGTGCAGATATTAGTTGAGCTTTCATCGTTGATCGTGTAAGAGACTCGTGCAGCTTTTGGATATTCGAGACTAGGGTGAGCGCCTGATGATCGGGGCTTGACCATATCTCATCTGTTGTACTATTACTCTTTGTATATTCAGATACAGTTGTACTTATTATTTTTTTACTTCTAGCACTTGTATTCTATTTAAAAAAATTATACAATCGATACCAAGTCTTGGGGTTGGTGTAGTTTCATTATGTATGTATTCGGATTTTTCTTCCACTTTGTCTATCTTTATATTCTGCTTCCACTTATTTCTGCTTATTGTGGAAGTAGCCCATTACTAACCATTCTAGGCTATGGGGATTGGTTTGCCTACTGGGTGGTTGTAGATGCCCTCATGACCTGAGAAATTAGGTCATGACAGCTTGGTATCAAAGCTCTAGGTTCACCGGTGTCGTGGTACAGAAGCAAGTGTCTAAGTAGGTACTCGCAGATCGGTATGATGACGTCTGTATCCTATCTTCAGGAGGCTACAAGGGATTGTTAGGAAAAGTTTCATCTTTTTTGCTCCTTATCGTGCATTCCTGGCTCTATTGACTTCTAAGAACTTTGGTTATTCCATTCTTCTCAGATGCCTAAGATGAGTTTGATAGCAATTGGTGTCGAGGCTCTGTGTCTCCTGCTTCAGTGCTTCTGTCAGTGCCAGTACTTCAGGGTGAGAGTT
This sequence comes from Jaltomata sinuosa, assembly GCA_003996215.1. Taxonomy (NCBI): domain Eukaryota; kingdom Viridiplantae; phylum Streptophyta; class Magnoliopsida; order Solanales; family Solanaceae; genus Jaltomata; species Jaltomata sinuosa. Next base: position 82,867 of record QJPP01007365.1, read on the forward strand.
TACCGCATCAGATAGAGGGTGTGGGGCCAACATAGCCTCCGATTGGATTTGTAGCCATAGCCTCCTATTGGATTTGTAGCCACCCTAATTTTTTAGGACACCGTGTCTAGGACTCTAAGTCCTTCGGTGGGTGTTTCAGTACCCAATTCTATGAGTGGTGCTTCAATTAAGGTTGAGCTTCCAATTCTTCAGCAGGGTTGTATATCGTTATTGGACTATGAGGCGAGATTTCATAAAATTGTTAGGCGTACTACTAGGGATATGCCTTCAGAGTTTGATAGGTTCCAGAGCTTTGTTGGAGGTTTGATTTCACCGCTCCATTTGGCGACCGAGCATTTGGTTCCAGTTGGGACAACCTTCCTTCAGGTAATGGATCATGCTTGTGCTATCGAGGGTTTATGTCGTGAGGCTTATGGGGGTAGTGCTAAGAGATATTGCTGTTAGGATAGGTCCTGAGGTTCTCAGACCTGAGGTATGGGATTCTCTACCAGAGATAGGTTTCACTGCTTTTTATCTACCAGAATAGTTTTGGTTGCTCCACAGGTTCCAGAGGATGGTGGTACCGGACATGTTGAGCTTAGTGGACATGGTATGGGTCAGATTCTCTGAGGTTCACTTTCAGGTTATGTAGGTCATGGTGGCTGATCAGGTTTAGTGAGATCTCCTAGCCCGTATGTATCCATTAGGATTTTCTTTCAGTGCGGTGTGCGTGGGCAGTTTGCTAGGGTTTGTCCCACGATTCCACCTTCTAGTCAGCAGGGTTAGTAGGTGTTATCCCCCAGGGTTTTAATACCACCGTCTAGAAGTGGAGTACATGGTAGTAGGGGTGGTCCCCAGGTGGTTCAAAGTGGCTTCTGGGCTAGTAGTTCTGGCTAGGGTTGCCACCGGTGTGGTGAGCGTGGGCACTCTATTAGAAAGTGCCCTACGATTGCATATCTTGGTCATCCTGGTTGTTATGATTATGGAGTGATTGGTCACTTCTCTAGAGATTGCCCTCAGCGAGGGATAGTTGAGCCTTCAACTTTGACTACTCAGTATAGAGTTAGATCCCATCAGTTTGATGCCCCTCCTGGTGGGCCAGTGGTAGAGGTTCCTGATATCATTTCTCTAGGTTAGGCTTTTGCTACCTTCAGCTTGTGATAGTCCTGCTCGTGTTGCAGTTCTATCCCTTTTTTCATTTATTGGCTTATATGCCTACCTGCTACTTGTTTAGTTATTTGTCTACCTGAGTTGTAGTGTTTATGCATTGTTTTCATGGTAGTTTACACCTTAGTAGTGGATGGGGGTGAGTTATCCTTGTAAGGTGTTTTATCTAGAGTTGTAGCTCATGGGTAGTTCTTGTTAGTCTATTTCTGGTTAGGTTTGTTTCCTCTTTCACTATGGCTCTAGACTTGTGCTGAGTCTTTCCTTTTTGAGCGGTGCTAGATGGTTGATGCGTAGGATATTTTCTAGCATTGCCAGAAGTCCTTGTGTTAGTTTGGTGTTATCGGTGGTTGTGCCGGAGTTTAAACTTTGTCTTAAGTTGAGAGGTGTCGATTATGCTAGCGTTCATAGATTGGTTTATTTTTTGGGTGATTAGAATTGACATTTTTATTTGGTTGGTTAAGGAGGTTGTTGTTCCCATAGTCTCCTTCAGTTTCTTGTCTAATTTGGTTGTCTTATTATTTCCCTGGTTTCAGTTGGAATGAATTTCGATCGTAGCCCTCTGGTTGAGGTTTTGATTCAGTATTGTGATTGAGTTTTGCTTTAGCATTTTTGACTAAGTGTTGACCATAGCCTCATGGTTGAGTTGTATTTATAGCATATTGGGTGAGTTGGGCATCCGGCCCATTTTCTCCTGCCTTGTTGAGTTTTGACAATGTAAGTATGGGAGCTAAGAAAGTGGATCTAGATTTAAATTGAGGAAGAGTTTGTAAGGTTCATTATATGCTAAGGAAATGTTTTGTTTTGTTTTAAAAAGAGGGAGATGACTACTTGTTTATGCTTTTGTGTTTTAGTAGTTGACTGAGGTGACGACAGAGGGTTTCTTTGGGTTGTGGTTTGGTGATTTGATTCGGCCATTTACAGATTGCAGTGGCTTTTCCTTCGATCGGTTTGGGGTTTAGTAGCATCTAAGGATTGGATGACTTGTTATTCAAGGCCTAGTTGACTTGAGTTCCTAAGGATTCATTGGTAGCATATGGGTTCGACAGAGGCTCTGGTTGGCAATTCAAGGTTGGGTTTCAGAATCGTGGGCTAGCAAACTACTTCGGATGGTTCGTGGTTGGTTCTTTTGGTTGCAGCTTCTTGGGTTGGAAGGCATTGAGTTTGGACGACTTAGTTTCCCTATTTTAGTTATGGAGTGAGAGTTGGACTTGGACACCTAGTCCTTAGCTAACCCTTGAGTTAGGCTGGACATTCCAGATATCAGCGGTGTTCTAATTAGTATGAGGTTCCTTCTACCATAGTTGTACAGACTCAGCGGCATAAGTTTGAGATTCAGCAGTGGTGTATGCTTTATGTAATCAGGTTGTACAGGGTAAGACTAGCGAGGCTATTATGAGTTCTAATGGTACTTTGAGATTGATCTTCGACTTCATTGTAGAGAGTTTGAAATGCTTATTTTGTTGGGTCATCAAGGGTTCTCTTTTATATGAGGTTCCAGTGTTGGTTAGACTCGACCAGTATGGACTAGAAGTCTGGTATGATATATGCTTCAAAATGGTTGGTTGTGTGCAGATGCAGTAGAGCGGCTGATTCGAGCCAAAGAGCTGAGTTGATGGTTTATGCAAAATTTCTACAACTAGACGGTGACTTTGGACTTCAAACACCCTTTCTTTTGCCTATGGGTTGTCCTAACTTGATATTGATGGTATGGTAGACTCCTTCCTGAGTTGAGATTTGTAAAGCAATTTCAAATCTGAATGAAGTTCGAGTATTCGGAGTAGCAACAGTACTTCTTAGGGTTGGGAGCTTAGCTGATGATTACAGGCTTCGTGGTAGGCTTACCACACTCCTTGATGAGGCTTGTCTTTTGTTTGGGTCTGTTGGGCAGGTTGCCCTGGTTCATTCGCTTCCAGTTGACTCAGACTTGGCATGGTGGAGCAGTTGGGTTCATTCTACAATTTGAAAGCTTCTCCGTCAATACAGGGTATTCATATATGTCTTTCCTAACCCAAGTGTGAAAACTTTAGTCGAGTTCAGATGGGTTGTTTAGTTAGGTTCAGTTGTCGAGTTTGATATTAGCAGAGGTATTCGTCCATTGGTTGGTGGTCAGTTGGGGTAAAACTACTACAGCTTTCGAGTATGTGCTTTGGGTTAGTGTTTTAGATGTCAAAGGATAGTAGGATATAGATAGGCTTGGAAAGAGTTTGAGTGAAAAGGATGGCTTTATTCATAATGAAGTATAAGTGGGGACTATGGATCTCCGATGTGTCAGTTGATGCTTCGAGAGTGGTTTGAGTGTCCGACTTACATGAAGCTTCATGTTTGTGGTGCAAAAGGATTCAATTCATAATAAAAGGTTTTTGCAGATCAACAGGTTCATGAGTTAGAATTTTAGGTGATGGCTCTTTCTGGTAAACTTGGTTGTCATTTCAAAGATTCAACTTCTATGTGTTGGTCGCCTTGCTTCTGTGGTCTCGGTGTTGTGTCGATGCCTTCCAGTTGAGATTCTAGAAATTCAGTTTGGGTTGGCAGACCCTTGGTGTTTTAGAGATTGAGTTTGGATTATGGCTCTGATAGTAATGAGTTTTAGGCTTGGTTGTCTTTCGTGGTTCCATTCTGTTGGGTATCTTCTGGTCGAGTAGGCTACCCAGGTTAACTAAGAGAGTAGTGTGGGCTTCGTATCTGTTGTCCCTTTAATCTCTAGTTTTTCCTCTTTTACTGACTTTTGGGGATGAAAGTCTTTTTAATACTGGATGATGTAATGACCCTTCTGGTCATTTATGAGTTTTACCTTTCTTGTATCAATAGAGCTTGCTTGTAATGGCCCCAAGTCATTTATGGCTTGTTAGGACTGGTAGTTCGGTGCCCAGGACGTTTATTTGGTCTTTTTGGTTGTTCCTTATTTTAGAGCTTTAAACATTTGAAATCATTGACTTTAGTCAACATTCTTGGTGAACGTGCTCGAAATCAAATTTTGATAGTTCCATTAGCTCCGAAGCGTGGACTTTGGTCTAGTGGGACCTTTGATTAGGATCTGGGAGCTTTTCAGCTTGGAATTCTCTCACGTTTTGTGTTTTGAAGCTAGTTGGGCTTGCTTGGTTGACTTTGGTTAACATTTGGAGAAGAAATCCTCGGATGGAAATTCCGTCAGTGTTGTTAGCTCCGAAATGTTGAGTTTAGGCTAGAGGGACAATTAGTTTGGGTCCCAAGGCTTCCGGACTTGATTTCGTCCCTTAAGTTCCATTTTTGGAATTGTTGGCCTGAAGGTTAATTTTGGGCGTGGGGCCCACTTGTCATTAAATCGATCTCCGATGGGATTTTGGTCAATTCCATTGGATCTAGAATGGTGTTTCTAGTTGAATAGCTCAGCTTGTTTTTGTTTGCAGGACCCCGGATGTGTTCTCGAGGATCCAAAGTGTTAAAAATCTCCAAAGGGCATTGATTGTTGCTGGTGTAGCGCCAGGGCGCCGCCTGGGCCGCACCTATGCTCACGCGCCTGCGCCCAGGCCAGCGCCCCTGAGTGCCAACCGCCTCAGCCAGGCCAGCGCTCCTGCGCCATTTTGGGCGCACCTGCGCCTAGGCTGGCAGCTTTTAAGCTGCCCATTCTCTTTCTCTTCCTCATTTCTTCTAAACATTTAACTCATTTCCTCCATTGCCAAGCTCACAAAAACACCATTGTAACCCACTGTTCATCCCACCAGTTTCGAGGGAGTCATATCTTCGATCCTTGCTCGTTATTTGGCTTTTAAAGTGGGTAAGTAACTCGTTTAACTCTCGATTTCTCCCTTTAATTCCTCCTTTTTTTATTGATTTGGTGGGTTGTTTTGAGCCCCAAATTGTGTCCGATTCTTCCCATCTTTTGGGCATGTGCTCTCGGAATGGTAAGGAATACTTTGCTATTTTTTATTTCGGGTTGTAGGGCCCACAGGATCGTCTGTAACCCGTATTTTGACCCAGTTATATTTATGGAATTATGGGTATCATTAGTCTTGTATTGACATTATTGTATTGATGGTGGTTTCATGAATTGGATCTTCCCGGAGTAGTTCGATCCTGGACGACGCCATTCTCGTAGCTAGTCATCGGATGACAGGTAGGTTATGGCTTTCCCTACCTAGACTCTGCGTATATACGCTATAATTGCATTAATTAGTATCATTGGGTGGGTTGTTTTAGGTTGGTACCCCAGACTGTGCCCGTCTTTTCTGTTTATTTATTTCATACGTTGATTGTAGTATTTGTGTAGTATCGTATATTACCCTTGTGGTCCTGTGTGGCCTTGTATTGACTCTGGAACATAGATGGTGGGTTATTTGGGAATGTCCATGAGTCTCGGACATAGAGATATCCTTCTAGGCTGGTTATGACTGTTGTAGAGCTGTTGAGCCTGTGCAGGGTCGATAGGAAATGTTTGAGAGCCATTTTGGGCTACCCTATTTTTTGCGACCATATCATACATGAAAAGGCTTTCCCTGCATGTTTTAGTACTGATTTGGCTTTGGGCCTACTATAATTGATTTTCTAAACCTTGCATGGCCCTGAGGGCCCATTTTCGGTACAAGACTTTGAAAAGGGCTTTTAAACTAACTTTTACGAAACCTCTCAGAGTATAGGGGATATTACCATGATTTGATTACTTGTCTTCATTCTGATACAGTTGGGTCATAGCACTAGACATTGTTTTCTATGGATTTAGACCCGGATACGAGTCGGGCACCCTGTTTAGGGATATTGATACTTAATTTCTATTTTAGACCCGGATACGCTCCGAGCACCCTCAATGAGGGTTATTGAGAAATGACTACTGCTTTAGATCCGAATATTCTCTGGGCACCCTTGATGGGTGTTATTGAGATTACTACTACTGAGTTAGACTCAGATCAATTCCGAGCATGTACTATGAGATCTTGGCTGTTGAGATATATATTGAGTTTCATATGAGTATGTGGTCTACGAGTAGACTTCTATGGATCCTACCTTTCTGGGCCAAGTGCTATAGACTGATGGTGACCAGTGGGAAGGGATATACGGTGTAGGAGAGGTACTTAGGAGAGGTCTTTCATGGATCCCACCTTTATTGGACCTTTAGGGCAACGGAGGGGGTAACATACAACACTGCGATCACACTTGTTACAGATTCATCATATCACATCATCACACATTTTTCACTCGAATTCCACCCTTGTTTGTTGTGTGTTCAGTGTATGCTCTAGCTGTATGGGCGGCTGGAGGGTTTGTTTTCACTTGATTGTGTTCCTCAATTGTATGGGCGGTCGTTGGGACTGTAGGTAGATTATATTACTCATGTCTTCTCATAGATCTAGTTGTGGTCCTTGGTCCTTGTGGATTGGTAAGTTTCTAGCTTGTTGAGGCTCCGAGTTTGGGCTTGAGTATTGAGGGGGCTCGTGACTCATATATTATTGAGGCACTATTGAGTGGTCTTTAGAGTGGATTGTGGGTTCCTAATTCAATTCTTTAGCATGACTTTGAGTGGTAACTCTTGGTTCTTGTGGCTTAGTTATTCCATCTTAGGTTTGTACTTGTAATATTGATCTACGTCTTTTCTTCTTGAAGTTGAATTTGTAATATGTTTTCCTTATGTATGTTGATCCTATCTTGAGTATGTTAAATTGCTTTCCGTCTTTCCCTTTTATTTGAGGTTGCCCGTATACCACCATGTTTCAAAACTCTCTCATTCTTATACTATTGTTGCAAGGATTCCAGATGCATTCTTCTGTCTTTCACCTGTGTTTCTGTGATTGTATATGTATTGTGCTAGCATCGTATGCTTATAACTCATGGTTGACTATTCTCCGTGCTAGTTCCTTGTGCTTTCTTTATTTGTTTCGGCGACTGTTTTCTTGCTATTTGTTATATTACTATTTTTATATCTTATATATGCTCAGTCGGCCAATGATGCCTACTGGGTACCCATTGCTTAGTAATTGGTGCTCATACTACACTTCTGCATCTTTTTGGTGCAGATATTAGTTAAGTGTTCGCCATTGATCGCATTGGAGACTCGTGCAGCTTTTGGATATTCAAGACTAGGGTGTGTGCCTGACGACCGGGGCATGACCATATATCATATGTTGTACTGTTACTCTTTGTATATTCGGAGACAGTTCTACTTATTATTTTGTTACTTCTAGCACTTGTATTCTATTGAAAAGCTTATGTACTGTCGATACCGAGTCTTGGGGTTGGTGTAGTTTCATTAAGTATGTATTCGGGTTTTGCTTCCGCTTTGTCTATCTTTATATTCTACTTCCGCTTATTTCTACTTTTTGTGCGTATTGGTTAGGTAGTAGCCCGTTACTAACTATTCTGGGCTACGGGGATCGGTTCACCTACTGGGGGGTTGTAGGTGCCCTCATGACCTGAGAAATTAGGTTGTGACAAATGCCTTGCATTTGTTAGGATAAATAAATTTATCTCAATAATTTATTTTGCATTATATGGCCAATAATGTTCTAATATATCTATAATTTTCATGAGATCTTGTAACAACCCTCCCAGTCGTTATAGGATGGTTAGGGCCATAAGTACCCTATTAGAGTTTCGCTAGTGAGTTGAGTTAATAAATCTCAAGGTGAGGCGGTTTAGGACTAAAAACTGGTGTTTTGTGTATTAGTGGTGAATTTTGATTCATGGTGTTGTGTTTTGAAATGTCATATTCTGTTAGGGTGTGACCTAGTAATATATACTTTCATATGAAATTCTGAGACTATGAGTGAGTTTGTAGCAGGTGATTTTAGTGAATGCCGCATTGAGATTTTTTCATGATGTCTTAAGTGTGAAAGTTGTGTTGTGAAATGGAGAAATTATGTAGATCTTCCAAGTTACTGGTTCAAGCACCACTGCAGCAGAAGGATTCCCACTACAGTGAGACTGACATAACAATCGTAGTGTCGCCATAAAGGGCCTAGGCAATTTGCCAGAGCTTGCCAGAGCTTGCCATAGCGAGCCCAAAATTCACTGTAGCGGTTCCTTTATAGTGGAAAACCATCTTCTACAGTGGGAGGCGGGAGGAAAAATGTCCGTTAAGTCACTTATTCCGAGTTTCACCTTATAAACTCCAAGAGTTTGTTCCAGAGCTCCATAGAGGCAATTTTCCAAAGACTAGGGTGGATTTCTCGTTGAGGTAAGTTATTTCATCAATCTCCTCACCTAGTAATCCATTAATATCATAGAATTTCTAGGAAGATTGTGATGGTGAGATTTTGGGTTAGAACCCTGGGTTTATGGAAATTATGGGAAATACTATAGGTAGATATAATAATCATCTACAATTCTTCTAGGGTATAGATAAACATTTCCTAGCATGAGTTTAATGTTCCTTAACATGAGTTGGGGTGATTATGAACTTTGAGTTCCATAAAAATAGGACCTTTAGCACAAAAAATACTTGAAAGGGGAAATTAGAGTAGAAACTCTATCAACAATGCTAATATGGATATTGTGGAACTTGATTATGATAAATTGATCCTTGGGTAATGTTATAGATCTCAAATAAGGGTAGAACAAGTGGGTTTGAATTTTCCAAAGATTGAAATGGAAAAGTAGATGATTAATTCCTCTTGTAATTATTGTTCTTAGACATTGAATGTTCTGAGGCGTTGAGGATAGGAAAGGCTCCTGTGATTGAGATTGCTTGATTTGAATTCTTCTATTGATGTAGGTTACAGTTTTATGTAGAGTTAGACTTAATCTAGTCTCTTGAATGTATTATGAATTGATGAGCATGTTGGTTGGTCTTCAGACATAATTTGTTGCTTGATAACCTGTTTGGCTTGACAATGCTTGCATGAATAAGCTTATGAATTGTTTGAAGCCTGTCTTTACATGACTTCTGACTATGTTATGCATTTGTTATATTATTGTGTACTTGTTGATGTTATCCTGAGAGATAGATGAATATGATTTTATACTGAGATATGTTGAGAGAGCTGAGAATATACATACAATTCTATTGTGAGTGGCTCGAGTACGATGTGAGATTAAGGACGAGCGGATATGTTATGGAGTGGGTACCACAGCGGTACGGTATATGGACCATAGGTTGTCCCCTGCAGGTTATGACTATTTGGAAGAAAAAAAGTTCCTATAGCATGTATGTGCATATGAATGATCCTTATGAGTTCTGAACTGATTTAGAGTGAGACTGATGAGAGACATAATTTTATAGTTGTGAAATTAGTGTGGAAAAGATCCATATTATTTGATGTGACTGCTTATAATTGCAGGGTTTTGAGGTGACTTTATATATTTGTGGTGGTAACTTATATGTCTTAACTGTTTGACATTTATATGTCCATGTTTGGGGTTATCTACCTGATTGTGGTGACTACTTGATTTTCTAAGTTATTGATTATGTGTTGATGTACTTGCCTACCTTTTTATTTGATTTATGAGATATACTTACTACTATTTTGAGTCAACCTATGATACCTACTAGTACATAGTTTTTGTACTAATGCTACTCCTTCACTTTTTTCAGAGTGCAGACTGTGTTCCAAAGACTTCAACATGATATCGCATCTAGCATAGCCAATTGAACAATTCGAGAGTGAGCTAGTCCTATTCAGGCTGCCACAGATCTTCTTGGTGACATATGTCTCTTTCTTCGGACAATATATATTTATTAGCTATTTTTGGACTACTTTTAGACACTATTCACTTAGCGTCCTTTGTACAATAATTTTTGAATTTTTGAGATATATTAGTTAGCTTTCCTCACATCATTTTGTTATGTTTTGATATTTTGATTATTATACATTGAATTGCTTTATTATTGCTAAATTGATCTTGTTAATATTTGGGTTAGCTGGTAAGATATAGTTTACCTACAGGGGGGTTAGTATGGGTGTCAATCACGGCCATTTAGATGCTGACAAATCTAAATAATCTTTATTTGTATTTAGCGATATCACAACCATTGGAATACTCAATGAAATCACTTTAATCTATATAAAGATTTATTTAACAAATTTCTAGAAACTTTTATATGGTTTTGAATAATTTAAATCCTTCAAATATTCACATATAAACTTTATTGTCTATATACACATGAAAATAATTTCATTATACACATATCAAGTTTATTATTTATTGCATGATTGATATGCAACCTTAAAACAATTGTAACCACCACAGGAGGACCTCTCTATATATTAATGTAATAAAGTTGTGAAAAATCATTATGTTATAAGGCACAAACCATTTTTTATATCTTACAGTTTTATTTTTTCATTTCACCTTTTCCCCTAAAATTTATTTTTACCTCAATGATATTACACCTTGAGGACTTTGACTATGAGTTCAAACTTTTACTTTTTCAAGTGAACCAGATATGCTTGAATTGTGTATTTTTATTTTACCAATCATTTATCTATTCATATATGACAAATTTAATTTCAAGATCCTCATCATCATAAATAATATTGAGTAGTAAATTATATAAAATAATATCATCAACATCATTTAATATTAGTTTCAATTTGAAATAACTTATCGATATCTCTTTATTTTTATCATTTTTAGGTACTTAAACCTTTTCCAAGGTTGTACGAAGTATTATGTCATGATATTTTTAGTACTTACTGACTATTATGATCATTTTCACCTCTACTTTTTCAAGGAATTTTACCTGTTAAATCGATTGATCTATCACACTTTAGGTTTTTCATAGACTCTATCCTTTAAGGAATTTAATTCTTTTCGGAGCATTTACAGCTAGAATATAATATATATACTTTTAGGTCAGCAAAGATGTCTGAAAATATCTTGAATTACATTTTGAAAGAGGATCATACCTGTGATAATTTAATAAATATAACTTATTTTTCAACTGCTTATCATCTCCTCCCCTAATATTAGAAAATCTATTTTTTACGCCTAACCTTAATTGTGAACCCATCTTTGTGCATTGTGATGGAGCAATTGAGTCATATACCGCACATTCAAATTTTAAGATTGAATCTATTTGATTTTTCACCCTGAACCAATTGTGATAGGGCTTATTATAATTAATTGGCTCGATAACTACAAGTACTACTACATATTAAATAACATGTTTCATATCAAATCTCTTTTTGAGAATTTTGTTCTCACAACCAATGGTTTAAAAATATTTGGAGAAATATATTTTTTGCTAAACTAACTTGGATATAAATCAACATTATCAACATAATTTTATAGTATAGAATAATTCTCTAACTTACTAGTTTGAATAAACAATCTTGCAAAAATCAAAATGCAAGTTGATAACAAAAGCATATGTGATCAAACAATAGATGCATCTACCAAAAATCATATAATAATAAATGATCCATATGAGATATGACTGGGCTTATATATATATATGTAATGAGCCTTTTGGTCATTAACGCGGCTTGTTGAGGCCAATAGTTCGGTTCTCGGGATATTCATTGGGTCATTGTAACCATTTCCCTATTTTAGAGCTTTAACTTAGGAAACTATTGACTTCCGATAGTTTCATTAGCTCTAGAGCATAGACTTTGGTCAAGTTGGATCCTTGGTCGGGGCCTGGGGGCTTTTGGTTTGGTTTTCCCTCTCTTTCTATGTTTTCAGGCCGGTTGGGCTTGTAGGATTGACTTTTGTCAACTTCCAGAAAGGATGGCCTCAGATGGAATTTTTGTCATCGTTGTTAGCTCTGGAATGATTATTTTGGGCTAGAGAGACCACTGATTTAGGTCCCGAGGCTTCTGAACTCGAGTTTGACCTTTAGGTTCCATTTTGGTTATAGTAGTCTAATGGTTGGTTTTGAGCGTGGAGCTCACCTTTTCATTAAATCGATCTCCATTGGGAATTTTTTCAATTCTGTTGAGTCTGAAATGCCATTTCTAGTTGAATAACTCAGTTCATTTGTGTTCACGGGACACCAGATGTGTTTCTGAGGGTTCATCCATGTTAATTTTTTTGTTGCCTAGTTGCTGGTTGTTGGTGGCTGCTGTAGCACCATCCATGCCATTGTGTGCGCATGAGAGGATTCATGCACATAGACCAGCCATGCCAGTTGCTCCTTCTTTGTCGGCACCTAGGCAGCGTGCGCGTGCCCCCGTACATGGTGGCATAAATGCGTGCACATTGGCCTAGCACTGGCCTGGCCCTGGGCGTGTGTGTGCGCCCGGATGCATGCTCAGGGTCTACGTATGCATGGCATCACTGGCAGCCCCTATAAATTCCTTCCTTCCCCATTTTATTTCCCATCTTTTCCTAAATGATTTTCAGGCATTTTCTTGAGCTTCTAAGCTCCAAATTCTTGAGGGCTGATTCTAGATTGTTGGGGTGGATAATTCTTGGTCCATGATCATTTTCTCGTCTTCTTTTGGTAAGATTTCTTCGTTAATTTTCATTATCTTTCCTTTAATTTCCCTCTTTTAATTCTTGAGTGTAGGGGCTGTTTTACCCATTTTTCCTTCTCATTTTGTGCTCATTTTTGTAGCATGTATTCCTAGTGGGGTTGGAAACCTTGTGGTGATTTTTGTTTCTATTTTTAGGTGGCAGGGCCCATGAGTCCGCTTTTGACCTAGATTTTGATCCGGCTAAACTTTTAGGAATATGGATACTGTTAGCTTTGTTGCTTCCAAGAACATACGCAAGTGTACATGATCGTGTAAGTAATAAAGTGGCTCTTGAGAGCCAAATATCGATCCCACAGAGACTTGGTGTTTAGCAGATGATCCAACTTAATTATTATTATTAAAGTTAAGCAAGTGTGATTCATAACCAAGAGAAGATTGAGCTTTGCATTTGTAAACTAAATACTAAAAGTATCAATGGTATCGAATTTAAATTGAAAATAATATAGAGAGAGATCCAGAGTTGAGGCATTTACTTCACATTCATGAATAATTATGGTTTTGTGAGGACCCTTTCGATCATCTTCGCATTTACGCATTCATTGAACTGTTAGAGCTTTCCTATAGCGACCCCAAGTCATTTATGTCTTACTGGGGCTGGTAGTTTGGTGCCCTGGCCATTCATTTGGTTGTTTTGCCCTTTTTTATGTTCTAGAGCTTTAACTTAGAATATCGTTGACCTTAGTCAATATTCTTAGCTAACGTGCTCGAAATTGAATTCTGACAGTTTCGTTAGCTCCGGAGCATTGAGTTTGGTCTAGTTAGACCTTTAGTTGAGGCCTGAAACTTCCGAGTGGGTTTTGGTATTGCTTTCTCTATTTTCAGGCCATTTAGAGCTGAAAGTGTAACTTTGGGTGAATTTCGATGATCGGAGTGTTGGATTCGAAATTCGACGATTCCATCAGCTCCGAAAGTATGAGTTTGGGTTGGAAAGGTGGTTGGTTTATGTTTCGGGTGTGCCGGACTCATTTCGAGCCTTTGGGTTCCTTTTTGTTAGTGTTGAATTGGGTAAATATTTCTTTGAAAAGAACTCGTATGGAAGTTTCATAGATTCCATTGAGTCTGGAATGTCGTTTCCACTCTATTATCATTATTGGTTTTTCAATATCGATTTCCGATTGTGCCCGGAATGCCCCGTAGAGTTTTCAAAAATTGCAGAAAATAGTTACAGGCCTGGCCTTCAGCGCCAAGGGCTCCCAGGCAGCGCGATCGCGCTGGCCTATGACGGGCCTTGAGCGTCGATGGGTTTCTTTGAGTTTGTCTTTCCAGCCATTTTTCTCCCTACTTTCTCACTCTAAAACATTCATACACTCTCCTAAATTTCTCTTGATCAGTTCTAGCCTCGAGAAATTAATTGTTCATCGTTAATCTGTGTTCTTCGCTTGGTAAGCTTTCTTCCCCAAACTTGATTCCTCTTGTTCTTCCTTTTAAATTCACCATTGTTGCTCATGTCAAAAGCTTGGATTTTTGGTAGTTTCTGCCTCCTAAGCTCGTGCATGTTCGTGGGTGCGAAGGATTGTGCGTTTTGGCTTAAATTCCATCTTTTTGGTAAGTAATTCTCGCCTAAATTTTCGATTCTATTCTTAAATTCTTTCTTTTATCTCCACCTTGAGCAGGCTGTTTTGGCACCCTCCTCTTGGTCAATTATGCTCAAATTTGAAGCATGCCTTCTTGGCATCGTGGTGATCATCGTGCTCTTTTTCATTTTTAGTTTTGGGTTGTGGACCTCGTAGGCTCGCTTTTGACCCAAATTTTAACCCAGCTACAATTGTAGCAATATGGGTATCCTTAGACTCATTTTATTGTATTATTTATGTTTTTGATAGTTTAATCATCGTTCCGAGTTTCTCGAAGCGATTCAAGCTTGGATTTCGTTGTCCCAACAGCTTATCATCAGACGACAGGTAGGTTATGTTTTAACTCCTAGATGTAGCATATATCGGATGAAATTATACTAGCTTGCATCCTTGGGTTCGGTTATTAGGTTGGTACCACAGACCTTGACAATTTTTCCATGATTCATCACATTTCTTTCCTCCGTTGGGTGAAGTACTCTTGGTATTTCATATTATCACCCTTGTGGTCCTGTGAGGCCTTGTTGACTCTGGAACATAGAAGGTGGCTTATTGGGAATGTCCGCGAGTCTCGGACATAGAAATATCCTTCTATGCTGGTTATGCTTGCTGAGTAGCTGCGGATCCTGCGCAGGGCCGATAGGTTGGTTGTGAGCCGTGAGTCCACCATTTGTGATTGATCATATCATATATCATGCATATAAAGGATTTTCTACTCAATTTTACTATGGTTTTGTCTTCGAGCCTATTAGTTATGATTTCCAACCCTTGCATGGCCTCGGGGGCCTGTTTTCGGTAAATGTGTTATGAAATGGTTTGATATCCCTTTTATGGATCTTCGTGGGGTAAGAAAGGTTAAAAAAGAAAGATGTCTCAATTTTATATCTTATATAGGACTCGGGTGGATCGAGGTGCCCGATTGAATTCTGCTATTTATAAAGAAATGAGATTAGACTCTGTAAAGCCGAGCGTCAAGCCTGTTTTACGACTGTTTTAGACCCGGAGACGTCTGGGCACCCTTGGAGGGGATTTACTGCATTTATTTCATTAATTTAGACCTGGATAGGATTTAGGCATTAATTTTGAGCATTGGTGACTAGTTTGGATCCGGTGGTACTCTGGACGGTATTGTGAGGTTATAGTGTAGTATGTGGTCTACAAGTTGACCTCTATGGACCCTGTCACTCCGAACCAAGTGCTACGGGAAAAAGGGTGATCGGGGGTAGGGGTTTACGGTAGAGCAAATGTACTCGGGAGAAGTCCTTCCATGGATCCCGCCTTTACTGGACCTTTGGGGAACCGGAGGGGGTAGTCTCAATTTTTGTATCTTATATGGGACTCAGGTGGACCGAGGTGCCCGATTGATTTCTGCTATTTATAAAGAAATGAGATTAGACTCGGTAAAGCCGAGTGTCAGGCCTGTTTTGCTACTGATTTAGACCCGGAGATGCCCGGGCACCCTTGGAGGGGATTTACTGCATTTATTTCATTGATTTAAACCTGGATAGGATTTGGGCATTCATTTCAGGCATTACTGACTAGTTTGGATCCGGTGGTACTCTAGACGGTATTGTGAGGTTATAGTGTGGTATGTGGTCTACGAGTAGACCTCCATGGACCCTGTCGCTCTGGACCAAGTGCTACGGGCAAAAGGGTGACCGAGAGTAGGGGTTTACAGTAGAGCAGATGTACTCGGGAGAAGTCCTTCTATGAATCCCGCCTTTATTGGACCTTTGGGGAACCAGAGGAGGCAATATACTGACACTAAGATTGCAAGATCTTGGCATTTCATAGCATATCATTCATCTGTGTGAGGTACCACCCTTGCTTGTTGTTTGTTGATTGTGCGATCCGGTAGTATAGGATGTCAAAGGGTTTGTTTTCACTTGTTTGTGTTCCTCGGTTGTATGGGCGGCCGAGGGACTGTAGGTAGACTCTTGTTATTTCATTACGGAATTGTTCCCCGTTACTGTTACAAGTGTGGAGTTGGATATTGCTAGGCTGTTAGTTTATGGACTTGAGATTGATGTGATTAGTATGATTGTTGTTTCCTATTTCCCGAGAATGTCTACCTTTACTCTTCGCCCCTTTTTTCTTATACTTGAGGTTATCGGTATACCGTCCATTTCTAGAACTCGTTACGTATATATTGTTGTTGCAAGGACCCCAGGTGCGTCATTTCTTACTTTCACCTGTGCATGTGTGTATATATCCTACTTGCTAGTCTTATACATTGTTCTGTTGTCTTCCCTCTGGGCTAGTTCCTGTGTACTTTTCATTGAATTCCGTGACTGCTTACTTCTATTCTGTCTGTTATTACTCTTTTATCTTATATGTGCCCAGTCAGCCTATGATACTTACTAGGTACCTTATGCTTCACATTTGGTGCTCACCCTACACACTGCATCTTCTGGTGCATATCCTGGTGTGAGCCATCGCCGCTAGCTCGTGGGAGACTCGTGCTTGGAGTTTTATGATATCCAGACTGAGGGTGAGCTCTTGGCGACCAGAGCTTGACTCTAGTTTATCTTTTGTATATTTTATACTCTTATAGCTTCGGAGACATGATGTATATATATTACTTTTGGACCCTTGTACTCTTTATAAAGATCCGGCTCTTATACGCTATGATACCATGTTTTGGGTTGGTTTAGCTTCTACTTTGTATTTATATTACTCTTGTTATCCAGTTTATTTATCTTGTTCCCTTGCTTCCGCTTATTTAATTGTTCTTCTGCTTAGACTGTTTGATGGTATCCCATTACTAATCGTTCTGGGCTACGGGGATTGGTTCGCCTACTAGGGGTTGTAGGTGCCATCATGACTGAGAAATCAGGTTGTGATAGCTTTGTATAAGATCCCTAGGTTCACTGATGTTATCAGTATAGGATCCTATATCTAGTAGAGTCCTGCGGATCGGGGTGACGACATTCGTACTCAATCTTCAGGAGGTACAGTGACATTTTAGGGAGATTTGGACTTTTCTTGTTTCTATCTCCTGCATAGTATCTTTGAATGTTTTTGGAAATTTCACTTACTCTGGTTCACTCTTCCACAGATGGTTCATACGAGATCTTCAGCTTCTGGCGGAGGAGAGGCTCCTGCCCCTGCATCCTCGACTCCAACTAGGGGTTGTGGTAGTCGCAAGGGTAGAGGTAGGGGTCATGGATGCCCCAGAGCAGCGGTACTAGCTATGGCTACTAGGGTTGAGGTAGAGCCCGAGCATGACTATGAGCCATAGTTCGCTCCAGAGAAGCAGCATATGGACCCGGGGGTAGCCCAGGTACCACCACCTCCAGTACCAGCTCCAGCATCAGTTTCTGTGCCAGCTTCAGCCCCAGCACAGTCTTCAAATATTTGGGTTTACTTGTTCAACTTTTGGGTATGATTGGGGAGCGTCCTTCTGAGACAGCCCAGACATCCGCTCAGAGGGCAGCCCTGGGTGTTTCGAGTTCAGGAGTGCAGCCTGCTACTCGGCTCCCCGTGCCAAGGTTATTCCAGTCCCGTCGGTTGCAAAGCCTCTTACTCCTCGCCTAGCTATGACAGATGAGGATCAAAAGGCTTTGAGCATATTTCTTAGAATTGCACCACTGAGGTTTGCTGGTGCACCAGGTCAGGACCCACATGACTTCATTACTACCTGTGAGGATATGTTGCACCATTTGGGCTTATTGGAGACTCACGGGGTTGGCTACACTACCTATCACCTAGAGGGCCCAGCAAAGTTGTGGTGGAGGGCACAGGTTGCTTGCAGATCTTCTACATTACCTCCTTTGACCTGGTCTAAGTTCTATAAGGCCTTTATGGCTAAGAGTGATCATGAGCGTTGCAGGGAGCAGTTTACTCGCCTTATGTAGGTGTCTATGATCGTATCTGGGTATGAGACCCATTTTTATCAGTTATCACCATTTGGAGCTATGATCATTCCTACTGAGCTGGACAGGATTCACAGGTTTGTTTGGGGACTGAGGTTAGAGTTTAGAGAGCCAGTCGATATTTTGGTTGCCAGTGGTAGATCATTTCATTCCATTGCGGATTATGCTTGCATGGTAGAGGATATACGTCATTATGACTCCGGGGCCAGAGATAAGAGGCCTCGACATCAGGGTGGCTACACTGGTTCCCATCAGGGGGTAAAGGTTTGGGCCAGTAGGGCCGAGATTATCAGCCACAGCAGCATCAGGGTCAGTCCAGCTGACCTGCTCAGGCTTCACTTCAGGCTATGGGTGGTACTCCGTTTGAGCAGGGTGAGAGTACTTATCATGGCCAGAGAGGTCAATCTTCGAGAGGTGCATCTTCTGGGGCAACAGACCGTGTTGTCCATTTAAGTACTTCCGGTCCATATCGATGCTTCAGGACGTTAAGGCATTGCTATGAGCATGGGGTAGTGGGTCACTATGCGAGAGATTTTCCCCAGAGGGATACAATTCAGCCAGCCACTCCGCCAGCAGAGCCATTACGAGCAGTTTAGCCTCCAGCTAGATAGGGAAGTGGTCAGGCTAGGGGTGGTGCCTCGCATGGCAGAGCAGGTGGTAGGGATGGTGGTCGAGAAGGTAGAGGTCGTCGTCAGTTCTATGCGGTTCCTAGGAGACTAGAGGCAGTGGCCTTGGATGCCATGATTACATGTACAATTTATGTATATCATCAGCCAGCTTATGCTTTGTTTGATCCTGGATCCACTTGTTCTTATGTATCTGCCTACTTTCTGCCTTGTTTGGGGTTGGCTAGTGAGCCATTACCTGTTGTTGTATCTGTTTTGACCTCAGTAGGAGATTCTTTAGTAGTGGATCAGATTGTGAGATCCTGTGTGATATCTGTCAGTGATTTGGAGACTTAGGGTGATTTGATAATCCTTGATATGATAGATTATGACGTGATACTAGGCATGGACTGGTTATCCCTTTACCGTGCAGTTTTGAATTGTTATGCCAAGACCGTTACCATAGTCATACCCGGTGTGTCCCCGGTTGTGTGGCAGGGCTCTGTTAGCCATGCACCGTCTGGGATCATCTCTTATCTTCAGGCTAGGAAGTTGATTTCCCATGGGTGTTTAGCTTATCTAGCATATGTCTGAGATGCTAGTGCTAACCTTTCATCTCCTGAGTCTGTTCCTATGGTTAGAGACTTCCTAGATGTGTTTCCTACCGACCTGCCAGTCCTTCCACCTGAGAGAGATGTTGATTTTGCCATTGAGTTAGAGCCGGGCACCAGGCCCATTTCTTTTCCTCCCTATCATATGGCTCCAGCTGAGTTGAGAAAGCTTAAGGAGCATCTCCAGGATTTGTTAGCTAAGGGGTTCATTAGACCGAGTGTGTCTCCTTGGGGTGCTCCTGTCCCCTTCATGAAGAAGAAGGATGGGTCGATGCGAATGTGTATTGATTATCGAAAATTAAATAAGGTGACTGTGAAGAATAGGTATCCGATGCCGAGGATTGATGACTTTTTTTATCAGCTCCAGGGTTCAGCCGTGTTTTCGAAGATTGATTTGAGGTACGGCTACCATCAGTTGAGGATTAGGGTAGAGGACATCCCTAAGACAGCATTCAGGACACGTTATGGCCACTATAAGTTCCTAGTGATGTCTTTTGGGTTGACTAATGTCCCCGCAGCCTTTATGGATTTTATGCATATGGTGCTTAGCCCATACCTGGATATGTTTGTGATAGTCTTCATTGATAACAATCTGATATACTCGAGGAGTAGGGACAAGCATGAGCAGCATTTGAGGACTGTACTTCAGACTTTGAGAGATCATCGGCTTTACGCCAAGTTCTCAAAGTGTGAATTTTGGCTTGAGTAAGTTTCATTCCTAGGACATGTGGTGTCTAAGGATGGGATTAAAGTTGATCCGGGTAAGATTTCTACGGTTCGTGATTGGCCTAGACCTACTACTCCTACCGAGGTTCGCAGCTTTATTGGTTTAGCCGGGTACTACAGGCGGTTCATTAAGGGATTCTTTTCCATAGAAGCCCCCTTGACTATGCTGACTAGGAAGGATATCCCATTCCAATAGTAAGATCAGTGCGAGGATAGCTTTCAAAGGCTTAAGGCCTTATTGACTTTAGCTCAAGTTCTGAGTTTGTCGGTTGAGGGTCAGAGTTTCACCATGTATTATGATGCTTCAGGGGTCGGTCTTGGTTATGTGTTGATGCAGTAGGGTCGAGTGATAGCATATGCATCGAGACAGTTGAAGGTTCTTGAGCGCAACTACCCCACTCACTACTTGGAGTTGGTGGTGGTAGTTTTCATGCTCAAGCTCTGGAGGCACTACTTATATGGAGTTCATTGTGAGATGAGATATTCACCGATCACCATAGACTTCAGTACATTACGAGTCAGCGGGAGCTGAACTTGAGGCAGAAGAGATAGATTGAGCTATTGAAGGACTACGATTTCACTATTTTATACCATCCGGGCAAGGCAAACGTGGTAGCAGATGCCTTGAGTCGGAAGGCGGTGAGTATGGGCAGTCTAGCTTCACTTTCAGTTTCTAAGCGACCGTTGGCCTTGGACATCCAGTCCTTGGCTAACCGATTGGTTAGGCTTGACTTGTCAGATCCTAGCAGAGTGCTTGCTAGTGTTGAGGTCCGTTCTACTCTAGTTGATCATATTCAGAGCTGACAGTTTGAGGATCAGAGTTTGTGCGACCTTTGTGACCAGGTAGTTTGGGGTGAGGCCAGCTGGGCTACTTTGGGTTCTGATGGTATTCTGAGGTTTGATTGCCGACTTTGTGTTCCGAGGGTTGGTGATTTGATTTAGTTGATACTCCATGAGGCACATTGTTGTAGATACTCTTATCATTCTGGCGTGGTCAAGATGTATGAGATTTGAGGAAGTTTTACTAGTGGTGTTGTATGAAGCGGGACGTAGCAGAGTTTGTATCTCGATGCTTGAAATTTCAGCAGGGAAAGTTCGAGCACATGAGACCAGGTGGCTTATTGTAGTGACTTCCCATTCCTGAGTGGAATTGGGAAGGTATTACTATGAACTTCGTTGTTGGTTTGCCTCGTACCCCTCGGGTTTTTTATTCTGTTTGGGTGATTGTGGATTGGCTGACTAAGTCGGCCAACTTCTTGCCAGTTCTGACTTCCTATAGTGCTTAGAGGTTAGCTCAGATCTATATTCACGAGGTTGTTCGGTTGCATCGGGTCCCAGCTTCTATTATTTTAGACCATGGCACGCAGTTCATATCTCAGTTCTGGAGAGCTATACAGAGAGATTTGGGTATGGATTTTCAGCTTAGTATCACTTTCCACCCTCAGACAGATGGCTAGTCCGAGAGGACTATTCAGGTCCTGGATGACATGCTACGGGCTTGTGTACTTGACTTTAGAGGTTCACGGGATCAGTTTGTGCCTTTGTCCGAGTTTGCTTATAATAATAGTTTACATTCGAGCATCGACATGGAACCTTTCGAGGCTTTGTATGGTAGGCATTGCAGATCGCCGATTGGTTGGTTTGATAAGTTAGAGTCCAGACCACAGAGTACAAATTTGTTTAGAGATTCCTTGGACCGAGTGCATTTGATTCAGGACAGATTTAGAGCAGGCCAGAGTAGGCAGAAGAGCTATGCTGATCGTAGACTTCGTGCCTTGGAGTTCAGTGTTGGTGACTTGGTTTTTCTTCTAGTATCGCCCGTGAAGGGAGTGTTGAGATTTGGTAGATGGGGCAAGCTTAGCCCCAGGTTTATTGGGTTGTTTGAGATCCTGCAAAGGGTTGGTAGTATTGCCTACATATTAGCTTTGCCTTCAATACTTTTGGTTGTTCACCTAGTTTGTCATGTCTCGATGTTGCACCAGTATGTGCCAGATGAGTCTCACATATTGCATTGGGATTAGGTTTGGTTGGATGAGAGCTTGTCATTTGTTGACGAGTCAATAGCTATTCTGACTAGAGATATCACAAGATTGAGATCTAGAGAGATTCAGGTTGTGAAGGTTAAGTGGAGACATCATCTAGTCGAGGAGGCTACTTGGGAGACCGAGAGTGAGTTGTGTGCTCAGTATCCGCAGTTGTTCGAGCCTTTAGGTACTCCCTTCTTCTTGACTTTCGAGGAAAAAAGTCTTTTTAGTAGTGGATGTTGTGATGATCCTTCCAGTCATCTTCGTGTTTATGCATTCATTGCACTGTTAGAGCTTTTCTGTAGCGGCCCCAAGTTATTTATGCCTTGTTGGGGCTGGTAGTTTGGTGCCCTGGACGTTTGCTTGGTTGTTTTGCCCTTTTTCCTGTTTTAGAGTTTTAACTTAGAATATCATTGACTATAGTCAACATTCATAGCTAACATGCTCAGAATTGAATTCTGATAGTTCTGTTAGCTTTGGAGCATTGAGCTTGGTCTAGTTGGACCGTTAGTTGAGGCCTGAGAACTTCCAGTGTGGATTTGGTATAAAGGAGGAGGAGGAGGAGGAGGAGGAGGAGGAGGAGGAGGAGGAGGAAAGAACCACAAAGTCTTCATTAATTTAAATAAAAGGAAAAAAAAAGGTTGCGGCAAAATATGAAGTTTTACGGAAAAGGAACTACTAAAATATATAGATAAGGTCCATTAACAATTCACTATGCCCGGTTTTTGTAAGTTTTAAGTAGGAAAACAATAGTCCTTTCGGCCATACTCAATTCGTTTGTAAAACCGGTTAAGTAATAATCCAAATCCAGTTTCAACAATCATTTGAACATTTTCATGGAATAAGGCAAAATCAGTAAAAACCATCAAATCTCCTTCTAGTACGATTCAGCATATATACACATAAATATACAATGATAATTTCAAGAACAATATAGAGAATTCACGATTTCATGAGTTTTTAGGCAAACTAGTAGGGCAAAACATACAACCCTAGATTCATGTTCAAAATCACGTAAACGTATACATAAGGGTTGGAAACCATGATATTTAGAAAATACTTCTAAGTAGGATCGTTCAGCTTACATTTTGATGGAGAAAGACTAAGAAACGCTTGAGTTTTTCCTTAGAACTTTGAACCCTAGGCACCTTTTGCTTCAAGAACTTTGAGGAGAGAAGTAACGCTCTTTCTTGATTTTTGTTCGTGCCTTAGGAGGTTTAACAATATTTAGAATGAGTGGAGTATGAATCTTGTAGGAAGAAAGGACCAAAACACCCTCAAATAGCTTAAAAGAGGCAATTCCCGTAACAATACCCTAGGGGTCTTATTTATAGGCAATTCCAATTAAAATACGGATTGGTTTAGGAAGGAAAACGCATCAGAAATATGGTGAATCTTTCACCCCTATGTCCTCTATAGGAACCACTAGTGAATGATCACCCACACATTTTTTGAGCATAGACACATGGAATACGGGATGAACCGATGCCAAATTTGCGGGTAACTCCAACTCATAAGCAACATTTATAATTTTCCTCAAAATTTGATAAGGGCCAATGTAACAAGGACTGATCTTACCCTTTCGTCCAAACCTCATAACTCCCTTCATAGGAGAGACTTTCAAGAACACCCAATTGCCAATGGAGAATTCCAACTCCCTCCTTCTAACATCCGCATAAGACTTTTTGTGGCTTTGGGCAGTCTTTAACCTCTCTCTAATGGTCTTAACTTTCTTTATCACTTGTGCACAAGGTCTGTCCCTAACAACTTAGCTTCGCCCACCTTATACCATCCAATAAGCGATACACCTCCTACCATAAAGAGCCTCAAATGGTGTCATATGTATACTTGAGTGGTAGCTATTGTTGTAGGAGAATTCAATAAGAGGAAAGTGGTCTACCCAACTTCCTTTGAAATCAATGATGCATGCTCTCAACATATCTTTCAAGGTCTGAATAGTGCACTCTGCTTGTCCATTCATTTGAGAATGGAAAGCGGTACTAAGGTTCACCTGTGTACCCAAACCTTTCTGAAAGGCTCTCCAAAACTGAGAAGTGAATTGCATACCTCGGTCGGATATAATGGACACCAGGGTACCATGCAATCTACCAATCATCTGAATGTACAACCTCATATAATCTTCCCCCGAATAAGTCATTCTCACAGGCAGAAAATGGGCAGACTTGGTCATTTTATCTACAATGACCCAAATGGAGTCATATTGATTATGTGAATGCGGGAGACCGGTGATAAAATCCATGTTTATCATCTCCCATTTCTACATCGGAATGTCTATGTCTTGGGATGTACCACCAGGCCTTAGGTGTTCAACCTTAACTTGTTGACATGTGGTACAGTTAGCAACAAAATCAGCCACCTCTCTCTTCATATTATTCCACCAATACATTTCTTTCAAATCGTGATACATTTTAGTAGAGCCAGGGTGAATAATGTACCTGGAAGTATGAGACTCAGCCAAGATCCTCTCACGCAAGCCATCCATGTTTGGTACATATACTCTCCCTTGATACCGCAAGATGCCATCTCCTTCTATTTTGAATGCCATAATATTTTGTTTCCCCACATCTTTCTTAATTTGCATGAGTATGGGATCATTAGCTTGCTTTTCCTTCACCTCAGCACCCAAGGATGACTTAGCCATCTCATGCACCATAATTCTACCATCCTCGGAATCAAGCAGCCAAACTTCTAAGTTGTCAAGCCGGTGAATGTCTTTCACTAATTCCCTCTTTTTCTCTTCTACATGAGAAAGTCTCCCCACGGACAACCTGCTAAGAGCATCAGCAACGACGTTAGCCTTACCTGGGTGATAGTGCAAGCTTATGTCGTAGTCCTTTAGCAGCTCGAGCCATCTCCTTTGCCTGAGATTAAGCTATTTATGAGTGAAAACATATTGCAAACTCTTAGATCAGTGAAGATGTCTACATGCACTCCGTATAAATAATGACGCCAAATCTTGAGTGCAAAAACCATTGCTTCCAATTCAAGATCATGAGTTGGGTAATTCTTTTCGTGCACCTTCAGTTGTCTGGAGGCATATGCCACAACCTTTCCATGGTTCATAAGTACACACCCAAGTCCCATCTGGGATGCACCACGAACCCCTCAACGCCCTCAGGTAGAGTCAAACCAGGAGCAGAAGTCAAAATATTCTTCAATTTCTCAAAGCTACTTTCACAAACATCGGACTATAAGAAATTAACCTTTTTTGTATTAGCTTTGTTAATAGGGCAGCTATAGAGCAAAAATTCTCCACAAATCTCCTATAGTATCTCGCCAAATCCAAGAAGCTCCTAATTTCCGTCGGAGTCGTGGGTATGGGCCATTTCTTCACTGCCTCAATCTTTTGAGGATCCACTTTAATTCCTTCATTAGACACAATATGGCCGAGGAAAGCCACCGAGTCTAGCCAGAATTCAAATTTGGAGAACTTGGCATATAATTCCTATTCCTTAAGAGTCTGTAGCACAATTTGGAGGTGATTGGCATGCTCCTCCTCACTCCGAGAGTAAACCAAGATGTCATGAATAAACACAATAACAAACATATCCATAAATTCCTTAAACACCCTATTCATAAGATCCATGAATGCTGCAGGAGCATTAGTCAAACCAAAGGACATGACTAAGAATTCAAAGTGGTTATACCGAGTACGGAAAGCGGTGTTAGGAATATCAGCCTCCCTAACCTTCAATTGGTGATAACCCGAACGAAGATCTATTTTGGAGAAACACTTAGCACCCTGAAGCTGGTCAAAGAGATCATCAATTCTAGGGAGAGAGTACTTATTCTTCACTTTTACTTTGTTCAGTTAGCGATAATCAATACTTATACGAAGAGATCCATCTTTCTTACGCACGAAAAAAATGGGAGCACCCCAAGGAGAGACACTAGGACGGATAAAACCCTTATCAAGGAGTTCTTTTAATTGATCCTTTAACTCTCTCAACTCCGTGAGAGCCATCCTATAAGGTGGAATGGAAATGGGTCTAGTCTCCGGTAGAAGGTCTATCCCAAAGTCTATCTTTTTATCAGGAGGAATTCTGGGAAGGTCTTCAGGGAAAACTTTGGGAAATTCATTAACTATGGATACAGACTGGAGTGGGAGACTTTCAGCATTAGAATCCCTAAACCAAACCAAATGGTAGAAACACCCTTTGGTTATCATCTTTCGGGCTCTAAGATAGGAAATGAACCTCCGTTTTGGTACTACGGGACTACCCTCCCGTTCAAGGACCGGTTTATTAGGGAAACAAAATTTGACCTTTCTAGTCCTACAGTCCATATTAGCATAACATGAGTAGAGCCAATCCATCCCCAGAATTACATCAAACTCTACCATATCCAATTCTACCAAATCCACCTCCGTATCCCTAAGTAAGATAGTCACAATACAATTCTTATAGACTTTTCTAGCAACAATAGAATCACCGATAGGGGTGGAAACGAAGAAGGGTTCAGAAATATTTTCGAGAGCAAACTCAAAATTTACAGCCACATAATGAGTCACATAAGATAGGGTGGAGCCAGGATAAAATAAACATAAACATCACGGGACAAAAGTCATAACATACCCATGACAACATCAGGTGAAGCCTCATATTCCTGGCGAGTAAATAGCCCATAGAGACAGTTTTGGCCCCCGCCTGTACCAGAAGTAGCTCCTTTAGCAGTTAGGGCTGATGAAGTAGTAGTTGGAGCCTTGTTGCCCCCAAAATTCCCTTAGCCTGAGGGCACTCCCTATGAATATGACCAGGCTGTCCACAACTATAACACATGCACTTTCCTCCTAAACACTGACCACGGTGAACTTTACCACAAGTGGGGCAAGGAGCATAAGATGGAGTTAACTGGGCCACACTGCCCTGAGATTGAGTACCTTGCATTCTAGAGCCATGATTGGACTGAAACCACTGATCACACAATTTCCTAGGGGTAGGTGCACTAGCCAATGAATGTTCATGTCTCCAAGACTTCTTCTTGGGACAATGCCTGCTACCCTTACCACTATGCTACTGAGTTGGCTGTGAGTCTGTTGGCTTACTCCTATTATTCTGACGCTCTTCTACCTCAACTTGATTCTTCTTCTCATCCTCAACCTGTTGAATATAAACCACCAACCTGGGCAAGTCTATGTCCTTGTTCAACATTGCTTCCTTGCAAGACAATACCAAGTCACCAGAGATGCCATTTGTGAACTTCTTCATTTGAGCCCTCATATCATAAACCATTTCTGGAGCATAATGGGCCAGCTGATTAAACTTCAAGGCATACTCCTTGACACTCATCTTCCCTTGCCTCAAGTTAACAAATTCCTCCGTCTTGGCTTCCCTCATTTCTTGAGGAAAGAAATAATCCAGAAAGGCCACGGAAAAGTCTTCCCAAATAGGTGGATCAGCATCCTCACCCCTTATCTTTTTCCACTCATCATACCACTGATAAGACACCCCTTTCAGCTGATAGGCTGTCAACTTTACCCCCTCAGTATCACTAACATGCATGACCCTGAATATCTTCTTCATTTTGTCCATAACATTTTGAGGATACTCTTCGACGTTGGACCCCGTGAAGACTTGTGGGTTCAGTTTCATGAACTGACCCACTCTAGTAGCATCCAAAGATCCGTTATTAGCACCAACACTGCCTGATTGGCGAGACTGAGAGGATAAAATTTGAGCAAGCATCTGCATAGTCTGCCTAAATTCAGCATTAGTAACTTCTCCCTGTGGAGACTAAACCCGCATTGTACAAGTTCTAGGAGCCCGAGTGGGAACAGTAGCAGGAGCAGTAATAAGAGGGGCTGGTGGGACCTTAGTATAAGTAATGGTATCAGTAGTATGGATGCCATGACGAGTCCGCATCCCATGGGTAGGGCGAACCTCTTCAGCATTCATCCCTGCGGGGACTGAGGTTCCAAGAGCGGCCTTTTATCCGGTGGTTCTTCTTTGAGGCATGATCTGAAATCCAAAAATTTAAGAGTTAGAAGAACTTTCTTAAAAATTTAGCTCTTTAGCACGAAGTGGAACATGAAGAAAGGGAAAAACATTCCTAAATGTCTTGTAGCCTCCTTCTTATAAGTGTAGCGCGCTTCACACCCATAAAATGGACTCTACTCGACACAGCTTCGTAGATACCCTAAGACCATGAACCGTGCTCTAATACCAAGTTTGTCATGACCCGAGACTAGGCCCTAAACGTAATGGTCATTCCATACCAATGAAGGCCTGAGAAGACCCCTTAGCATTCATAATAAGCACATTCAATAATAAAGAGTTACGGAAATGAATACAATACTAAAGTGTTTGGTTCAATATGAAAGAATTAAAACCAAACCTTAAGGAATCCAACAATACATAATCTACGAAGCCTCTATTCCATAATAATAAAAAAGAAATTTTCCATACCGGGACAAGGCCCCGGCAATACCATAAAGCGAAATACTATAACTATTTGTCATGGAAGTGATCTTCTGAAAGATAGAGGCTAACCAAAAGCTAGATTTGTCTGCTTGAGTCTATCGCTGAGTAGTGCCATAGGAAGGTGCTCTGAACCTATATCATACAATGATGTAGCCACCCAAAGACTGTCAGTACGTGGAATATAGTGGTACACATAACAACGAAAAATAGATACAAAATACCTTATCTGAAAAACTGGCATTTAAAACACTTCCAATACAATAAACAATAAAATATCCATAGTAAATTTCATAAGTAGAAAAACAATATACTTTCTATCTGTTACTTTTGAACTAGATAGTATCACCGACTTCTATTCAACACCACGGGCTATGTGGGTCCAATCAATGCTCGATCGGCTAAGCCCAACCCATGTTTGCCGCATGAGTCAAGATTTCAATACAATACGGCCAGTACAATCACCCTCGTAGAGGAAAAGATAAGGTCATCCCAAGTTAGGATTGAACCATCCCTATGTCGGCAAAACACAGGTTTTGGGCGTTGAGACGTTTACCCTCACACCTTCTCGGTAAACCATCTAATTCTCGTGGAGCCAAAAATTTTATCATTTTCAATATCTTTAAAACATCATTCAATAAAACAATTTCGTTCGGGGCATAAACTGTTATTGGTATCATCATACCAAGACTTGCAAGTCAACCATTCCATAACATTAGAACCCATAAGGTCCATTAACAATTCACTATACCAGGTTTTGTAAGTTTCAACTAGGAAAATAGTAGTCCTTTCGGCCATACTCAATTCGTTTGTAAAACCCATTAAGTAATAATCCAAATCCAGTTTCAACAATCATTTGAACATTTTCGTGGAATAAGGCAAAATCAGTAAAAACCATCAAATCTCCTTCTAGTATGATTCAGCATATATACATATAAATATACAATGATAATTTCAAGAACAATATAGAGAATTCACGATTTCATGAGTTTTTAGAAAAACTAGTAGGGCTAAACTTACAACCCTGGATTCATGTTCAAAATAGTGTAAACATATATATAAGGGTTGGAAACCATGATATTTAGAAAATACTTCTAAGTAGGATCGTTCTGCATACCTTTTGATGAAGAAAGACTAAGAAACGCTTGAGTTTCGCCTTAGAACTTTGAACCCTAGGCACCTTTTGCTTCAAGAACTTTGATAAGAGAAGTAACGCTCTTTCTTGATTTTTGTTCGTGCCTTAGGAGGTTTAGGAATATTTAGAATGAGTGGGGGCATGAATCTTTGATGAGAAAAGGATCGAAACACTCTCAAATAGCTTAAAAGAGGCAATTCCCATAACAAAACCCTAGGGGTCCTATTTATAGGCAATTGCAATTAAAATTTGTATTGGTTTAGGAACGAAAATGCGTCAGAAAAACTGTCGCCAAAATGGTCCATATTGGCCACAAATGGACCATTTTTAAGGCGTTTTAACTTTCAAAATTTTTGTGTTTCTGCCTTCGAAAACGGTCGGAAGAATGGACCGTTGTCTCAGAAAATGGTCTACTTTCCTTTCCGTTTTAACTCCTAAAATTCGATGGTCTTCTGGATAGACAGACGTCTTCTCAGTAAACTGATCATAATTTTTTACTCCAGACTCGAATTAATGTGCTATTAGTGGAGTTGGAAAGAATACTCGAAGACCTTTAATTTGGTGGGTAATAGGCCACCTAACTCTTTATATTCTAGGAGTAATGATCATTTGAAGATGACCCAAGTAAGAAAGTTATACAAAAACTTAGTCGGTAGAGAAGCTTTTATCTTAACTTGTGCTAGAGGTTCCTTAAGACCTTAATTCACGGCCAACACTCTTCCCACACATAGTGCTTGACCATAACAACTAGTTATAAGGAAACTTTTCCAGGTTCAGGTCTAATTACATGCAAAAAATGATTGGAATCCTAGCTCAAAAGTTTGGGGTGTTACACACTTTGTCTTTTTAAAAAAAACTAGAAGTGTGATGGCACTACACCCAACAACCTTTCATCTTCTCTGTCTGGATATCTTTCAAGCATTTATGATTAG
This sequence comes from Jaltomata sinuosa, assembly GCA_003996215.1. Taxonomy (NCBI): domain Eukaryota; kingdom Viridiplantae; phylum Streptophyta; class Magnoliopsida; order Solanales; family Solanaceae; genus Jaltomata; species Jaltomata sinuosa. Next base: position 113,316 of record QJPP01007365.1, read on the forward strand.
TCATCTACTTCAAATAGTTAATTCCCTTGCACTTTATTTTTCAGTTTTCTGTCATTGTCATTGTTTCTTCCATCTAATTCTGTTGTTAAAGCTAGGCCAAAACAATGGCGAAATTGTCCGTCGATCTAGTTGTTAGTCCCTTTAGATGAAACTACATAGTAACGTCCATGTCTTTTAACCCTTCCGCAACTCCTAATCGAGTTTATTTTCTTACATAATCTATATTGTATGTGATCCTTATTTGTTTTTGCAAAACTTTAATATATTTAAGACTTTAACTCTGTTTTTCAATGTTCCTCTCTTCTATATAATAATGTTGTCTTCATATTGCTACTGTAAATATTCTTTTGCTATGAATATAATATGTTAGAAACTTATTTAACTAAACTCTATGGCTACTATTTTAAGTTATTCGCCTAAATTATGCAATGTGATCCATTTGACAGAGATATATGGCATTGACAGCTTTGAAAGTAGAGCAGATGGGCTAAGCGGCTGAATCTACACAGATGAAGGGAAACTGATGGTAATATATAATTTGATTATGTTGTAGTTATGTATCATTGAAAGATTTGAAAATAGAACAAATTGATAGAGTGGTCAATGTTTAACAGACCTTCGTGACTAATGGGGTAGTAAGTGCCTGTTATAAATATATAGGTCAGAAAGAAGGTAACTCAGTACATACTAATAACGCTCAAGTAACACTCTCCATACTGAGGTGAAAGCGATCATTAAGTAAAACAAAATTTATAATTCCCGATGGGAGTCGGGGTCGATCCCACAGGGAATGGTAGAGTCGCCTAAAGTATTGTCGTATATTAATCACCAATAGAGTTCATTTTCAAATAATATTAAAAATAAAAGAGGGGGAATCAGGGAATTGAGAAATCTGTCACAATTCGTAATTCAAATTAAAGATGTTTGAATCAAGAGAGAGAACGACTAGGGTATGCATCCGATGAGACTCAAACATGGGATAGGGTACTTGTCAAATTATGCAAATTCTTTATAAATGGCATTGGTAGAGTTGGTTTTAAGTGTTAATGCTAATATTTCTATCTAATAACACATTTGCAATGGTCTGTATTAGAGCACCATTGTTTACACAACAATCAACCAACATATGCTTGGGGAAGTCACACTATCTCTAACTTAGACTCTTAAATGGGTATTTCCGGTGAATTGAGCTATTCCTAGCCTCAATTTAAATAGAATCACAAGTACCCACTAGTGAATTCTCATCCAAAATTATGAACCTCTTTCTCAAGCAAGAAAATAATCAAGTAATTTCAATCAGTGTTTGCAACCATTAATTTTAGAGTTAAAACATGGAGAGTTCATTAGACCCATATCAATTTAGCAATTATAAGCACAATTAGACAAGATCCACACCCAATTTCCATCACCAATCATCAACACACCCCTAGAAAAGGAGACTTAGTCACTCATGTTAAAGGAATAAGAAGCAATACCAAATGGGTAATTCAAATTTCCTTTCATTAATGGAAGAAGTTTCCAATATCCAAGCTCAATTTACAATTCCAAGGTTGAAGATGGAGAGAATTGGGTGAAAACTTCTATCTTCCCTTGGGAGAGAATACTTGTTCAATACTCCAAAACTATTCAAAACTGTAAAAACTATGAAAGAACTATGCCTAAATTGGGATTTAGAAGGTTCCCAAATTGTCACATAAAAGTGGACAAAATTGCCCTTCGGGAGCTGTACGCCGCGACGTCTATTTTACATGTCTTGTTGTGCGTGTCGCATAGCTCTGTATCAGTGGACCAGTGACTTTAGCTAATCTTTGAGTGCCATGCAAAGTGGGATGCGGACTGCACCAGGTAGAGTGTGTGTTTCACGGCGGCTGCACCCTTTAGCAGATTCTCCTTCTTCTTTTGAGCTCTATGCGTAGGGAGGTACGGACCGCACCAAGCACTGTGTTTGTCGCAGGACAGTCACACCTCAAGGAAAAATCTTCGTCTCTCTTGATCACTTCACACTTCAACTCCTTTTGAGCTCTTTTGGGTCCAGTTCCTTGTTATTTACTCTTGACCAAGAGTACTTGCATTCACATCAATAAAGGCCATAAGAACCTCTAAATCTTCACAAAACCTATCAATAATTCATTATTAAAGGCCCAATAAGTTTGTAGATTACCAACTTATCAAACCCCCAAACCTGAACTATTGCTTGTCCTCAAACAAGATACTCATAAAGTAAGGAATGAATTATGCTTTAAACTCAATCAAGGCACACAAGATTAATCTATTCTAAAAACTAATAAAAATAACAAACAAAAAGACTCAAACAAGGGAGTCAATTACAATGCTCATCTCAATTTGAACCACCACATTCTCAAGGCAATTGCTCATTTCAAAATATTCATCAAAAAGGACTTCATTTCTTATTCAAAATCAAGGGAATTTGTCATTCAAAACAAGATATTAAGCTTCTCAAGTTATTGGCATGGACCATCAAGGTTTGCCTCGAGATTTGCCACACAACTTGTCTCATTCATTCCTCTCAATGAAATAGAGACTTCATGCTTTCATTCGAGTGCATGATGTCACTCACCACAAGAGAGAATCCCACTCACAATCATGCAATTCAGAATACATGGGATTATACGAGAACCAAAAAGACTCACTTTCTCAAGGAAAATCAAGTGCACACATGTCGAACCATAGGCTTGCCCTTTATGTAATTTGCCACTAATGTAGAGTGACCAAGATCAGAATTACTAAGGACTTGCAGGTTACGATATTGGCTAGGGCTAGGGTGTGGATTGCATTTGGCTCAAGTGACCACACCTCCCTAATGCTCATTGTTATTATTTCAAACATCGCTCACATTTTTTAACTTCGATTTCACCTTATTTCTCCCTCACACAACCCAAGCTTTTCCCTTCTATCTTTGATTATTCAGCCTCCTTGTATCACCTTCCTTTGGTATCACCAATTCTTTTTCAAATCTTTTTGCTCAATGTATTTGGGTTTTTGGAGCAATTTTCAATTCAACATAAGGTTCTACCATGCACTTGAAGTACATTCCATTTCTTCTCCACATTGAGTACATACACCGCTAAACTTAGGCATTTGCCTATGTTATCATTTCAATCCCCCCCCCCAAACTTATACTTTTGGTCTACATTTCACTTTTGAGCCACTAGAGAGGATGGGTGCAAGAATCAAGGTTCCAAAAAATGGTCAACGTGTTACAAGGTGCCAAGGAAAGGTCACAAGCTCAAAGGGGTTCACTAGGGACACTGTCAAGGGAAGTCATTTGGGTGAAGTGGATATTCAAAAAGGGCCTAAGATCATCTTCTAAGCTCGGTTACATCTAGAATTTCACCTTGAATCACATTCGGGGGAAGGTTTAGATGACACACATGCACAAGAATCAAAGGATATCCTCACCACACAAGGTATCCTATCACAAGAATTTTTCCACATTAGTCTTAAAATCAATTGAGACAAATGACTTTTGACAATTTATTACGAGGTTCATTACACACTCATTTGTGAATCAATCAAGACAAATCGAGAGTGTGCAAGTCATGACAAGAGAATGCTTTCCTAAAAAATTCATTTTCCCTCTTTCCTTTAATTTTCAAAACCCTATTGCCAAGAAATTGATTTTGGTGGGTCCATTACGAGACATGCAAAACACGGACTCAAATTAAACAAAACTTGATATTTTCCCTTAAGAAAGTCACCTCTCAATCTATCATAGGAAAACACCAACCCAGTTCGACACAAAAAGAAACAAAAGAAAAATAAAGAAAACAGTTTGCTCCTTGGAAAAGAACCATGGTATTGAGAAAACCCTCAGAGTGTATCGCTACTCTACTATTAACAAGGCGATTAGAAACTCAAGCGCTCCTGAATCATTTAAAAATAGGCTTTCATGTAGGCACTAGCGCATTTTCAAGGCACGGGTAGTGAAACAATAATATTGTGTAAGACTAACCCGACAATACAATCCACATAAAAAACATCAAGCCCGGTGATGGAAAGATTAAGCACTAATCAACAAAACTAAATAAAGAAGAAGGCCCGGAAATGGCAAAGTCACAATCATCCAAAACATGCCCGATAAGGGCTAAATAAACTGTCTAACAGGGAAATAAAGGCCTGACAAGGGCAATAAAATATCTCAAGCCCAAATATGGGCAACCAAAATCAATATCAAATAATACCACCTCCCCCAAGAAAATAAGCATTGCCCTTAATGCTTTTAGCTCAATCAAGAAAGGGAAGGGTGCAATAATTCCCTGGGAGAACTATGCCTCATCATCATCCGTTGCCTCTGCACTAGGGCCAGCACCACCCTTTCGGTAGACCACAGTGATTATGGCCTCCTTGAGAACCTGCTGAAACTCTGGGTTCTGGTCATCATAAAGCTCTGCAGCCTCATCATCAGGTAGCTCTACCTCATCATCATCATACGCAGCAAGCAAGTCATTCAAAGGATCGAGAGTGCACCAAGGTGTGGGCAGGGTACTCAAATCTGCTTCCTCAATCGGAGCTTTCCCTTTTCCTTATCCACATCTTTCTGATCTCTTTCACATCCCCCTTAATAGTGTCTACCCTTTGGCAGAGTTTGGTCACGCTCTCTGCCACTCCATTGATGGCCTTCTTGACAGCCTTGTCAATCAACCCAGGTAACCTATTCACTAAGTCAGTCAACTTCCACTCATGATTATAGGTTTTGTCCACCATGTCTTGGAGACCACTCTGGGTAAATGGCTCTCTAGGTGTAGTAGCTTCTGGGGTAGGTGCTTCTGAGGCTACCCGAGATGGAGAGAAAGCATGTGCTTCAGCATCAGAGTCATCAACCTCAACTTCCACCGAGATCTCCATCCTGCAACTTTTGAATCGAAGGGAATCCCTGTCAGTTTTTTTATCAAGATCAATTACCCCAACAGCATGGGTAACCTTGTCATAGCTGAAGTAGGGGATGTCGGCTTTAGCACAAAGCTTTCTAATGTGCACTGGGAAAGGGAATAAGTCACTACCCCTGTGTGCTTTCCTCCAAATTACCATGGCCTCAATTTTCTCAAAGTTGACATATTCCCCTGTCATAATAGCAGCAACTAGAATGGCTCCCTCCTGAGTTATCTTTTGATCATTTTGCGATGGCAGGAATTGGATGCAGACAAGATCATACCAAAGACGGGCTTTGAAGTACAAAGTCCTCCTCAGAATATCACCTCCCATGGTGGCCCAATAGGAGTAGAAGGAGCAAGAGTGGGGGTCATCTCACGATATGGATTTGATTCGGCAGTTAGCCTAGCCAAGTGTACAGGTGAAGGATCAATTGGGTGACTCCAACAAATGGAATTTATGGCAGCTAGGGTCATACAGACTTGCTTGCCTAGAAAGATAACTGAATCCAAGTTAGGGAATTTATCCACATCCCCCTTATATCCCTTGGAGTCCTTCTTGGCTTGATAAGAAGCAAATAATTCCTACACTACTTCCTCATAGTACCCTCTGGGTACATCTTGGAATAGTTACCACTCTCGGTCGGTGAATTATTGGTGGATATTGGGTAGCTCCAACCTGACTGCAGCCAAGTTGAAACTCTGCTCCTTGTTGAAGGTCTTTTTCTTATCCCGATCATAGATGGCCTTCATGTCCTCAACCCTAAAATGAAGTCTTGCCTCTTCTGCAGCTGATAGCTTCCTTGTGTTGCGCCCTATGTTTCCCCTGCTAGAAGACATATTCTGCACATAGAGATTGTGAATACTCAAAGCAAAAGCAAAATCTTTTTGTATTTTTGAATAAAGCTAAAAAAAGTTATCTAACTAAAGAGGAATGGAATGCAAAGAAGAAGAAAAACAGAAAAGGTACTTGCTGGCTTGTGCGAATCTCATGCGGACCATACCAGAAGATGTGCGCATTGCACGAAGCTTCACATAAGCTAACGGAACCTGTGGTGATTTCTATGTTGGGGTGTGAAGGCTGGTGCAATTTGCACTAGCCATTATATGCATCGCACTGTCCTCCGCCCGACAAATCAGTGAACTGGCACCCTTTTTAGAGGTGTGTGATACCTTGTGCATTTTGCACGTAGAGGTCTGCGCTTTGTATGCAAAACACATAGGGAAACACATGGAATTTCAATCCCTTGTCTTCTTGTGTGTTAAGCATATGATTTGCAGAACAATTCATGTGCAATACACTTGGCAACAAGCACCACACCGACAATTTTCGATAGGGCAAAAACATAACATAACCACCAAATCATCCGGGTACTCAAACTTCCCCGGAATCCATTAAACAGTTCAAAACCAAAAGAATAACTTACCGAATTCCCTTAAGAAGTACGTTACCTTGTCTATCATTGGGAACATCAAGCCTTCAATTGAAAATCAGTAGGCACATTTATTCAATCAATAATTCATATCCCTAAACCAAGATCATGCATACCCAAAAAACATATTCAATAAAAACTTTACATGGGCATAATAGTATTAACAATTTCAGCACCAAACAACAATTTCTAACAACAACCTCATGAAATAACGATTTGCCCTTAAGAATAATGTCCTCAATCTATCATAAGGCCAAATCATGCACCAACAAAAGTGGGTTATTCAGACTTCACCCAAATCACAGATTTTTAAGGCTAAAAATTACCACAAACAACATGCATCATTATAAATTCAAGTTCTACCAAGTTGATCCTAAGCAAAATCATCAATATATACCAAAATTGGGGACCTAAAATATTCAGATCTCACCCAAAATCAACATGGAAAAATAAAAGAGCATGCTTCACAATATGAGTTCCCAATCATCATAAAAACATGTATTTAACATCGAGAAACTTATCAAAAGTGAAGATTATGAGAATGGAAGCAAAAATTAAAGCTTTTGAAGGTGCAAAATAGAGTCCCAACAATTTTGCCTGGAGATCGACGGTGAAGCCTTGGTAGTGGAGCAGCGGTGAAGGGTTTAGGGTAAGAGAGGAGAATATTTGGGAGAGTTTATGAGATTTATGAGAGATTTTTAGAGAGAATTGTGAGAGTTTTAGGAGAAAGTAATAGAAAAGAATGAGGTGACGATTTTAATAGAGAAAAAAAGAAGAAGAGTCATCGAGTTGGTCTCCGGGTCGGGTCGGTCAATGGGTAGGTCAAACAAAAATTAAAACTTAGTTTGGTGCACCGTGATGTGCAGTTTGCACAAGCCATTGTGCGGCTCGCACATTGTGTTGAACCAGCCAATTTTTGTGCATAAACTTGGCCCAAGCTTCTGACTCATGGTGTGATGGAGTTGTGATGTGCACTTAGGCTTGTGTGAAATGCATGACCTAGTGCACATCGCCTCCAACTTTCATCTCTTCTTCCAGCATTTTGATTTGGGGTGTGGTGCCTTGTGCGACATGTATAATGGCTTGTACGGCCCGCACGGGCTTCCGCACGTCCCCTCTTTGCCTTGTTTTTTCTACTTGATCAATTTTTTATCATCATGCATCCCTACAAACACACCAAAAAATAACAAAATTTAACAAAAACAAAGTAAAAACACTTGAGTTGCCTTCCAAGAAGCGCTTGATTTAACATTGCAGCTCAATGATTTTACCACATTCTTCAATCTTCACCACTCACTCCTCCACTCCTAGTGGCAATAGCCATGACATGGCTATCATTTTTTAGAATTGCAGTGGTGTTACTAGGGAGTGTCCCCTTCATTCGAGGATTTATTTGGTTGGACAATTGGTTCATCTGCACCTCGAGATGCTTGATTGAGGCTAAGTGTGAGCTCATCGTTTGGTGAAGCACTGACACATTGCTCTTAAGCTCATTTACACCACTATTTGTCATCTCCACCTTCTTCAATACTAATGACAACATATCTTCCATCTTAGATTGACCGGGATTGCTCACAGTGGGTTGATACAAGGTATCATCCTTATTTAGAGGTATATATGGGTTAGAATTTTGGTGATTGTACCAATCACCATCTTTTTCTCCATCCCTCTAATATCCTTATCTTTCTTTATCCTTTATCCAACCTTGATTATCATTCTGCGGGCAATAGTACCCGAGCTGAGAACCCACTGACAAGTATCATATCTTCCCATCCACAATGGTGAACAACTCATCATCACTAGCCTTGAGTTTGGGAGTTCTCACAGCATTTACATTTTTAGTAGCTCTGGCTCCCATCACATGCTTGGCCAACAAATCAACCTGTGTCATCATTTTGGCCATCGTCTTATCTCTCTGATCATCTTTGCGATGCAGCTCATTTGACAATGTGGTTGAGGTCACCCCCGTGGGCACATTAACTTCCCTCGTGTGCCAAGCACGGTTCATCTTGGTCATTCTTTCTAGAAGGCTAAGGCTATTTCATATGGATGATCCATGAAGGTTCCACCAGCAAGGTTGTTGGCCATGGACTAATTCATTGAGTTCAAAGCTCTATAGAAGCTTTGGAGAAGGACATTATCTGGTAGTCCATATATGGGGCACAACAATAGCTTCTTTTTAAATCTCAACCACACCTCATGTAATGGTTCATCTTGGAGTTGAAGAAAGTTATTGATTTCATCCCTCAATTGCATCAATCTTGAGGGAGGGAAGAATCTCGCTATAAATTCATCGACAAGACCATTCCAAGTGGTGATCGAGCCTTCTAGTAATTCCTCCAACCATGTCGTGGCTTCCCACGTGAGAGAGAAAGGTAATAGGCATAGCCAAATAGATTACTGGGGGATGTTGTGGAACATGAAAGGTTGGCAAATTTCTATAAAATTCTGGATGTGCCTATTGGCATCTTCATGTGCAGCCCCTTCAAACAACCCCTTCATTTGTATGAGGTGGACCATGGTACTAGTGACATGGAACACCGTGTTCCTAATCGTGGGAGAGGCATATTGCACCTACTCCTCCTTGGATTTCAGTCTTAGGGGTCGCATGTATTAAACATTCAACACTTTCGTTATCACCCACCTCGCTCATGGGCTATCTATTCACAAACCAACAACAACAAACAAAGTAAAAAGCAAACAAAAACTCATAAAGTGATTTCAATAGTAAATCAAAAAGGCTACTCAAACACCATTCCCTGGCAACGGCGCCATTTTTGATAACGCTCAACTAACACTCTTCATATGAAGGTGAAAGCAATTGTTAAGTAAAACAAAATTTATACTTCTCGACGGGAGTCAGGGTCGATCCCATAGGGAATGGTAGAGTTCCCTAAAGTATTATCGTATATCAATCACCAATAGAGTTCATGTTCAAACAACATTAAAAGTAAAAGGGAGAAATCAGGGAATTGGGAAATCAGTCACAATTTGCAATTCAAATTAAAGACGTAAATTAAACACGAATTTGAATCAAGAGAGATAAGGACTAGGGGTATGCATCCTATGGGACTCAAACATGGGATAGGGTACTTGTCCAATTACGCAAATTCTTTATAAATGACATAGGTAGCGTTGGTTTTAAGTGTGAATGCTAATCTTTTGATCTAACAACACATTTCCAATAATTTGTGTTAGAGAACCATTGTTTACACAACAACCAACCAACATATGCTTGGGGAAGTCACACTATCTCTAGCTTAGACTCTCAAATGGGTCTTTCCAGCGAATTGAGCTATTTCTAGCCTTAATCTAAATGGATTTTCAAGTACCCACTAGTGAATTCTCTCTGAAATTATGAACCTCTTTCTCAAGCAAGAACACAATCAAGTAATTTCAATCAATATTTGCGACCATTAATTTTAGAGTTAAAAGATGGAGAATTCACTAGACCTGTATCAATTAATTAGCAATTATAAACACAATTAGACAAGACCCACACTCAATATCAAGCACCCATCATCAATTCACCCCTACACAAGGAAACTTATCCACTCATGCTAAATTAATAAGAAGCAATACCAAATGGGTAATTCAAATTCCCTTCCATTAATGGAAGAAGTTTCAAATATCCAAGCTCAATTTACAATTCCAAGGTTGAAGATGGAGAGAATTGGGTGAAAACCTCTATCTTCTCTTGGGAGAGAATACTTGTTCAATACTACAAAACTATTCAAAAATGCAAAAACTATGAAAAACTATGCCTAAATTAGGATTAAGAAGGTTCCCAAATTGTCACATAAAAGTGGACAAAATTGCCCTTCAGGAGCCGTACGCCGCGACGTCTATTTTACATGTCTTGTTGTGCGTGTCGCATAGCTCTGCATCAATGGAACAGTGACTTTAGCTAATATTTGGGTGTCATGGGAAGTGGGGTGCAGACCGCACCAGGCAGAGTGCGTGTCGCACGGTGGCCGCACCCCTTAGCATATTTCCCTTCTTCTTATAAGCTCCATGTGGAGGGAGGTGCGGACCGTACCATGCACTATGCGTTTCGCACGGCAGTCGCACCTCAAGGCAGAATCTTCGTCTCTCTTAATCACTTCACACTTCAACTCCTTTTGAGCTCTTTTAGGTCAAATTCCTTGTTATCTACTCTTGACCAAGAGTACCTGCATTTACATCAATAAAGACTATAAGAACCTCTAAATCTTCACAAAACATATAAATAATTTATGATTAAAGGCTCAATAAGTGAGTAGATTACCGACTTATCATATACTTCACAAGTGCACCAGACTTTGAAATTTTAAGTTTGTATTACTATGTAATTACAATTTCAACTTACAATTCCCTTTTGAATGATGCAGTTGTCGCAGTTGATGGGAACACTTTTGATAGAGGCAGTGGGCCTTGGAAGATTCCAAAGTATAGCATATGTGCAAAGCGTTAGAAAATGTTAAGTTAAATATGATTCGCAATTGGAAGGAACTCTGAAAATCAAATATGGGACTATTATGAAGGAGCCTTAAGAAATTCATCGTACCTTTATGTTGTCAGCAAAGGTGGAACATGCCTTAATATTGTTAGTGAAGGCGGAATCTGTTGGAGAGTTGAAGGTGAAAGGGATTTTTTCTCGCAGAAGATGGCATTACACGTAGATTATAGCAGGGTTGGATCCTGTTAAAGAATTGAAGGAGAGAGGTTTGTTTTTGTAGAAGATGGCAGTCATAGAAGCGCATTGCAGAACACTTTCCAGAAGACGTGAATACTTATCAACAGACATTTCAAGAACAAGTTCCTTAAGAGTTGCACCTTTTAATCTCTTTAAAAAATGAAATCACAATGGCGCTGCCCCAACAATCTTCCAACTTCTCTATTAGGCAAACGAGTATGCTCTATTACTTCTTAGTCACCAATCTTTCACATCCATGCGCAATTCAAAATTAAAATTGCTTACTCGTTGAACCACATGTAACTTTAAACACACAATTTGATCATATATAATGGGGCTTCCCTATGTATAAAATATAATCTGATACATTGTTTATTCCTATTGTGCAAGATTTTTAATATAAGTTCAAAGCAAAAAATCACAGACATTCTAAATAAAGACGAGCCATGGTATTCTACTTGCAAAAATGCTACAAGAAAGTGGACGTTATAGAAAATAAAGCAACTTGTGGTAATTTCAACATAGAAAATGTGGATTTTGAAATAAGATGAGATTCGACAAAAAAATATTTAAATTATTTCATGATATCATGGGACATTCATCTTTTCCCTCCATTTTAATAGATACGTCTTAATGGTTGAAATCTGTGATGGAGAATGGCATGTTCATGTTATTCTTTTTGATGCGGTAAAATATTTGATATGTTGCCCCATTAATGAGTATATTGCATCAACCACTGTAAAGGTATGAACTTAAGTAAGAACCTCTTTTTCCACAGCTGAAACTATTTAATTCATAAAGAAATAGTAGTATCTTTTTTCCATGAATTTTCTTAAACATCTGAATTTTGACCAATTTTGTAGAAGCAAGAATGTAAGAACTACCGCAAGTTGGTGTTGAGTAAAGACAAAGATTTCAATTTTATTGTTAGAGTTGAAAGGAACAATGCAAATCCATGAAAGAGTTTAATTGCAAGAGATACATGAAATTAAAGAGTAAGCACCAATAATTATTGAGGATGGAGAAACTGCAGTGAGGATGCATCAAAAGAGGGCCACTAGAAATCAAGCAGATCGCTGTCCTATCAAAACAGAGATAATTACAGTTGAGAAACATAGGCGTGTATTTGGATGGTGGCAATAAACTATGAAATAATTAGCTTAGTCCCTAATTGTATATCTTGTAATGTTAATCTTATTAGGTGATCGTGAATAATAAATTTTGATATTTTCGTATTTAAAAACATAACTTGTGTTGGTAGAGCATTATAAAATATGTTTTGTATTCATTCTTACATTGTTTTGGCACATATCTCTTCTAATGATTTTAATCCTATCGCTTTACACAGATTATCAATCTTTATCTATATATAAAGACACCTATATATACCACCAAAAAGACGTTAAGGAAATTTGTACTATAGGTATAATTCATTTTATACATTATATGTTTATCTAACTGATTCACCAGATTCTCTAAATTTAAACATCAGCTATTAATATTACAATTTAAAAAAAAAAATAGGATCTTGATCGCTCAATCACAGGAAAATTAAACATGAAAATTTCAAGATAATCCACAGCCCCAAAACAACAGGTAAGTTTAACAAACATTAAAGTTTACAGTTAATATTGTAATTTAGGACCAATTACTAATTACAACGTATTTACATAATCACATATCAATTTTGATAGGAGTCATGTCATGCCCCGAGGTTACCCCCTAGATGTAACACAGGACTCGGGACCACAAGGATCCCAAGTTAATCTTTGGTCATAGCATTCTCAAGCATAATAAAAGATAAGCGGAAGAATAATACGGAAATCCAATAAGAAAACATCAATAAGGGTCTAAGAGCCATATAACATACAATATCCAAAAAGGGAACTCGAATACAAACTATGTCTGAAAGCCTCTAGTCATAACATAAAGAGTTGCTAGGACAAGACCCTAACTAACTCGGAGTATAGAAGTAAAGCTATCATAAGGAAAAGCATAACTAGTCCTCGAACCATGAGGACTCACCACAGCTAACTAAGGAGGTGGCCTGAGACTCTAGCCACGAAGCTGAGAAGGGGTACCTGAATCTGCATCATCAAAGGATGCAGCGCAATATGCGTTAGTACTATGAAATGTACTAAGTATATGAGCAATGCATGAGTTATGACAAAATCAGTTTAAAACATGCTTGAAATGAACTTATTACATAAAGAAGGACCATAAATAAATGACAAGGTACAAACATAAGACATGAAGGAAGGCTTAGGTTCCAAAATATAGATTTATACATAACTTGAAAATAAACATGTGGAAGTTTCTCTTAAACGACATTAAACCATGCTGAGCTACATGGAGTTCAGTGTCTTTCACCCACACTGAAAGAGTTGTCCTAACCGGCCAAGGTTAGAACTATGTCATACCAGGATCCTGTCATAATAAGCCTCAACACGGGCAACCTACGGTGGCAACGTAGTTTTGGACTTGGGTTATCTGAACCCTCATCTCTTGGTGCTAAATACTACTCCAAAAATATAATAATAACATGAGCTCATATACATGCGACATATCTAATTCCAAACTTGTTCATACTTATTCATCACTTGTTCATACCCCAGATCATCATACTACTCATGGTTTTAGTTTAGAAAATGGCCCATGAGCATTAATGGAACATCGGGAGTCTTGCCTTACATCATATTTCATATCATGAAAAAACTTGCATACTTCATGACTTGTAAAATTTGCATAGCTCTAGTTCAATTTTCATAAAACATATATTTTCATAGAATCATAAGAACTAGGCATGTAACTTCGTAATTACATAAAGGCCATGATATCTAATCATGCCTACATTCTCTTGAAAATATGCAAATTCATGGGTTTATGCTAGAAATCAACTTTCATGCTTGGACTTTTATAATCAACAAGAGAATCATAATCAAATCATGTGTAATCAATAGAAACCATGAATTTAAACATAGAAACTGATTTCATAAATTTTCCCCAAATATAGATCAAAACCCTAATTTTATAACTCCATAAAACCAAATTAAGACTTGGGGATTTTGGGCACAAGGGTGAAAGGAACCCATTGTTAAAGACCCACATACCTTGGATGAATATTACCCACTTCAATGGAAAAGATTTGGAGACTTGACTTGGAGCTTGGAGCTTGGAGCTTGGAGCTTGGAGACTTGAGCTTGAAGAGGGATTTTCCTTTTTGAGTGAAGAATGAGGAGCTTAAGATAGACTTAGGATAATATGGGTGAAAACCCTCCTTAAAGTGGTCAAAACAACTTCACTTAATACATAATAGGGTGGGAAATGACCAAAATGACCGTAGGTATTAATTGGAAAAAGGCTGGAAATTGGTCAACTTTCAGTGACCACGAGTGGAGTCTATGACTCATAGACTTTTACATGACTCGTGGACTGCTAGTCGTGGAAGCTTCCAGAAATTCAACCTGCAGGAGACCTCCTACGAATTAACAGGATGACTCGTGGAAGCTTCCACAAGTCGTAGAACCTAATCATGGACTCAGGGAACTTGACTGCCTCTGATCAACTTCCACGAGTCAACAGTACGACCCGTAGAAACTTCTACAAGTCGTGAAAGTGACTCATGGTTGTCAGTACTGAGGTTGGTCTACAGGACTAGGATCACGAGTCACCCCCACGACTCGTGGAACCTTCCACTACTCGTGGACTTGATCCATTGTCCCTGGAACTTGGATTTTTCTGAAGTTTTCATCTTGGATAGCTGGATACGTGTACGGGGTCTTACAATATCCCTCCCTTGCTATCATTCATCCTTGAATGAAGGCTAGACAAGGGAAACTAAGGGGGAAATATCCCAACCAAACATCAAATCATAGAAATCAAGCGGTAATCATAAAACCAGAACTTTTCAACTTGAAAACATGATAAACTAACTTCGTAACACATGGATGCATGCTAAAATCATGAGAGTAACTGACGGAGTAGAATCGTAGGGACATACTAAGGAGAAAACTAGTACCTCAAGATGGAACTGAGTCGAAAGGAAAGAGATGAGGGTATTTGACCTTCATGGCCTCTTCCGCTTCCCAAGTAGCACCTTTAACAAGTTGATTCCTTCAAAGGACTTTTACCGAAGTGACTTCTTTGTTCCGTAACCTCCGAATCTGATGATCAAGAATCTCCATGGGAACCTCCTCATAAGTGAGACTATCCTTCACACCTACATCTTCCAAAGGAACAATCAAGCTCGGGTCACCAACACACTTCTTCAACAAGGAAACATGAAAAACTGGGTGAACTACTTCCAACTCCGCTGGAAACTCCAACTCATAAGAACCACTACCAACTCTCCTCGAAATCTGATAAGGACCTACAAAACGGGGACAAAGCTTTCCTTTCTTGCCAAATCTCATCACACCCTTCATGGGTGACACCTTAAGAAAAACCCAATCATCAACTTCAAATTCTAACTCTCTCCTCCTCACATCCGCATAAGATTTTTGTCGACTCTGAGCGGTCATCAATCTTTCCCGAATAAGCTAAACTGTCTCTATGGTCTCATGAACAGAATCTGGACCAATCAAGGCTGCCTCATCCACCTCAAACCAACCAATAGGAGATCTACACCTCCAGCCATAAAGTGCCTCATAAGGAGCCATCTGGATGCTAGAGTGAAAGTTGTTGTTGTAGGCAAACTCGATAAGGGGTAAGTGATCATCCCAATTTCCCTTGAAGTCAATAACATAGGCCCTCAACATATCCTCCAAAGTCTGAATAGTACGCTCGACCTGGACATCCGTCTGATGGTGAAAAGTTATGCTAAGCTTCACCTTAGTACCAAGACCCTTCTGAAATGATCTCCAAAACTGAGATGTAAACTGAGGACCCCTATCAGAAATGATACACAAAGGAACACCATGCAATCAGACTATCTCCTGAATGTAGAGTCTGGCATAATCATACGATGTATTTGTAGTCTTAACAGCCAAGACCAAGGTCGACAATCACCCAAATAGAATCATGTTGCCTTCGAGTACGAGGCAAACCCATAATAAAGTCCATATTGATTGCTTCCCATTTCCAAGTGGGAAGGTCAATATCCTGAAGCATACCACCTGGTCTTTGATGTTCCACCTTTACCTGTTGATAGTTGGGACATTTAGCCACAAACCCGGCTATGTCCTTCTTCATACCATTCCACCAAAAGACTTCCCGTAGGTTACGATACATCTTACTGGCACCCAGATGAATGGAGTATCTAGAACTGTAAGCCTCAGATAAAATCTATTGTCTCAACCCATCAACATCTGGCATACACAAGCGACCATGATAACGAAGTATACCATCTCCCCCTTGGGAGAAAACCTCAATCCTTTTGCTGATGAACTGCACCCTTAAGCTGAAGTAGAACGGGATCTTGGTCTTACTTAGCTTTCACCTCAGCCTCCAAGGATGATTCGGCACTATTAGTCTCAATCACACCACCTTCAGTCGAGTCCATAAGGTGAACTGCCAACCGAGCAAGCCTATGAACTTCTTTAACCAATTCCTTCTTTCCATCTTTAATAGAAGCTACACTTCCCATGGACAATCTACTCAAAGCATCTGCCACAACATTAGCCTTACCTGGATGGTAAAGCACACTCATATCATAATCCTTAAGGAGCTCAAGCCATCTCATTTGTCACAAATTCAGTTCCTTTTGAGTGAACACATATTGAAGGCTCTTATGATCGGTGAAAACATCCACATGCACACCATACAAGTAGTGCCTCCAAATATTTAAAGCAAAAACCATTGCCGCTAGCACAAGGTCATGAGTAGGGTAGTTCTTCTCATGTACCTTAAGCTGTCTCGAAGCATAAGCAATCACCTTGCCCCATTGCATCAAAATGCAACCCAAACCAATTCTAGAGGTATCTCAATACACTATAAAATCATTAAGGTCCTCGGGTAGAGCCAATACTGGAGCTATAGTCAATCGAGTCTTTAATTCCTAAAAACTTTTCTCACAAGAATCGGACCACTGAAACTTAACCTTTTTCTGAGTCAATCGGTTCAAAGGGGAAGCAAGGGAGGAAAACCCCTCCACAAATCTCCTATAGTAACCAGCCAAACCCAAGAAACTCCTAATATCAGACGGAGAAGTGGGTCTAGGCCAGTTCTTTACCGCCTCGATCTTTTGAGAATCAACTCGAATACCATCTTTAGTCACAATATGACCCAGAAAAGCAACAGACTGCATACAAAATTCGCACTTGCTAAACTTAGCAAACAACTATCTACCCTTGAGAGCCATGCTTCTCCTCACTCCGAGAGTAGATGCGCACATCATCAATGAAAACAATCACAAACATATCCAAATATTGTTTGAACACACGGTTTATCAAATCCATAAAAGCTGCAGGAGCATTCGTTAGACCAGAAAACATAACAACAAACTCATAATGACCATACCGAGTCCTGAAGGTTGTCTTTGGGATATCACATTCTCGAACCCGAAGCTGATGTTAACTGGATCTAAGGTCAATTTTGTAGAAGAAACTAGCACCCTGAAGCTGATCGAACAAGTCATCAATCCTAGGAATGGGATACTTATTCTTGTTTGTGACATTGTTCAATTGCTGGTAATCAATACACATTTTAAGAGATACATCCTTCTTACAAACAAACAAAACTGGGGCACCCCAAGGAGAAATACTAGGCCTGATGAAACCCTTATCAAGCAAGTCTTTCAATTGATCTTTCAACTCCTTTGAGTTCCACGAGGGCCATTCTATAGGGAGGAATAGAGATAAGATTCTTATCCATAAGAAGATCTATCCCAAAGTCAATTTCCTTCTTGGGAGGGACTCCGGGAAAATCATCGGGGAACACTTCTAGGAATTCGTTCACAACAGGAACAGACTGAATAGTCAGGGTCTCAGACTCTATGTCCATAACCCAAACTATATGATATACATAACCCTTAGAAATCATCTTCATAGCCTTAAGATAAGATATGAAATTACCCTTCGAAGAATCGAAGAAGAGGGACTACCTTGTCATTCTAAAACAGGTTTATTAGGAAACTTGAAAGTAACCACACAGGTGCGGCAATAACCTGAGGCATAAGATGCACACAACTAATCCATACCAATAATGAAATCAAAATCAGTCATCTCCAACTCTACTAAATCCGCTGAAGTGACTCTATGAAGGATTGAGATAAGGAAATCTCGATAGACTCTTTCATCTAGGACTAACTTACCAACAGGAGTAGAAATATGAAAGGGTTCTAAAAGCAATTCAGGATGAATATCAAACTTACAAGCCATATAAGTGGTTATAAAAGATAACTAAGCATCGGGATCCAACAAGGCATACATATCAAGAGAGAAGACTTTCAACATACCGATAACCACATCTGGAGAACTCTCTTGATCCTGGCGGGAGGACATAGCATAAAGACGATTCTGGCGCTGACCACCAGAACCAGAAGCTGCCCCCTGTGGGGCTAGTCTACCACCTGAAGCTGCTGGAGTAGACTAAGTCCTACCACCTCCCTGCCCTTTCTTAGCTGAAGGGTAATCTCTAAGCACGTGCCCAGTTTGTTCACAACCATAGTATGCACCTGTTCCCAAACGACACTCTTCCATGTGATTCTTCCCACACTTGGTACAAATGAAGAAAGAAGGCCCCTTAGCAATACTTCCCTGAGACTGGGAATAAGAACCAGATTCTCTACCACCCTGATCATGATGAGGCCTCTGGTCCTGGGTAGGAGCACTAACAGAAGAATGAATAGATTCGAATGACTTCTTTTGGAAAGAAGAGCGATGTCCACCCCCAGACCTATGATGACCAAAGCCCGATTCCTCGGACCTACCCTTCTTGTTCTCCCTAGACATCTCCTTAAGCTTATCACCCTCAATCTGATGGGCATGGGTCATGAGACGAGAGATGTTTATGTCACTCAATGACAAGGCAGACCTATACTCCTTCTTCACTATCAGAGACACCATAGATGAACTGGCTCATTTGATCATGCGGGTCCGCTACCATAGAGGGAGCATACCTAGACAACTGAGTGAATTTCAAACTATACTCTTGCACCGACATCGAACCTTATCTCAAGTTCACAAATTCCTCCACCTTCGCTTGCCTCAACTCACGGGGAAAGAACCTATTAAGAAAGGCTCTCTCAAAACACTCCCAAGTCGTGGGGATCGCATCCCTCACCCTAGCCTCCTTCTATTGTGTGAACCAAATATGAGCCATATCGTTGAGTTGGTAGGATGCAAGCTCAACACAATCAACACCCACTACTTGCATAACCTCAAAGATCTTCTTCATTTCATTAATAAACTTAAGCGGGTCCACACTCACTTTCGAACCCTAAAACTCTGGCGGGTTCATATGAATAAAGTCATGAACTCAAGCTGCTATCCCAAATTGAGGAAGAGCGGGGGAAGGAGCCTATTGATTTGCCAAAGTCTGAGCTAGTAGGTGAATAGCATTCCTAAACTCATCATTCGTGACATCGGGAACCAAAACTTGACGAGCGGCATTTCGAGTGGCTCGGGGAGGCATAGCATGCCGAGGAGGCATAATCTGAAATGCATAAGAAAAGGATTAGAGGAATATTAGACTTAAGCTATATCGCACGATGTGATCATGAAAGAAGTGAAGTTTTTCTAAGACATCTCATAGCTTCCCTCTCATATGTGTGGCGCACTTAACACACATGAAAAAGACTCTACTCGATGCAGCTTTTAGACATCCTAGGACCCTTGAACCTGAGGCTCTGATACCAAGTTTGTCATACCCCGAGGTTACCCCCTAGATGTAACACGGGACTCAGGACCACAAGGATCCCAAGCTAACCCTTGTTCATAGCATTCTCAAGCATAACAAAAGATAAATGGAAACATAATACGGAAATCCAATAAGAAAACATCAATAAGGGTCTAAGAGCCACATAACATACAATATCCAAAAAGGGAACTCGAATACAAACTATGTTTGAAAGCCTCTAGTCATAACATAAAGAGTTGCTAGGACAAGACCCTAGCTAACTCAGAGTATAGAAGTAAAGATATCATAAGGAAATGCATAACTAGTCCTCGAACTATGAGGACTCACCACAGCTGACTAAGGAGGTGGCCTGAGGCTCTAGCCACGAAGCTGAGAAGGAGTACCTGAATCTGCATCATCAAATGATGCAGCGCAATATGTGTTAGTACTATGGAATGTACTAAGTATGTGAGCAATGCATGAGTTATGACAAAATCAGTTTAAAACATGCTTGAAATGAACTTATTACATAAAGAAGGACCATAAATAAATGACAAGGTACAAACATAAGACATGAAGGAAGGCTTAGGTTCCAAAATATAGATTTATACATAACTTGAAAATAAACATGTGGGTGTTTCTCTTAACCGACATTAAACCATGCTGAGCTACATGGAGTTCAGTATCTTGCACCCACACTAAAAGAGTTGTCCTAACCTGCCAAGGTTAGAACCATATCATACCAGGATCCTGTCATAATAAGCCTCAACACGGGCAACCTACTGTGGCAACGTAATTTTGGACTTGGGTTATCTGAACCCTCGCGTCTTGGTGCTAAATACTACTCCCAAAATATAATAATAACATGAGCTCATATACATGCGACATATCTAATGCCAAACTTGTTCATACTTATTCATCACTAGTTCATACCCCGGATCATCATACTACTCATGAGTTTTGGTTTAGAAAATGACCCATGTGCATTGATGGAACATCGGGTGTCTTACCTTGCATCATATTTCATATCATGGAAAAACTTGCATACTTCATGACTTGTAAAATTTGCATAGCTCTAGTTCAATTTTCATAAAACATATATTTCATAGAACCATAAGAACTTGGCATGCAACTTCGTAATTACATAAAGGCCATGATATCTAATCATGCCTACATTCTCTTGAAAACATGCAAATTCATGGGTTTATGCTAGAAATTAACTTTCATGCTTGGGATTTTAAAATGAACAAGAGAATCATAATCAAATCATGTGTAATCAATAGAAACCATGAATTTAAACATAGAAACTGATTTCATAAATTTTCCCCAAATTTAGATCAAAACCCTAATTTCATAACTCCATAAATCTAAATTAAGACATGGGGATTTTTGGCACAAGGGTGAAAGGAACCCATTGTTAAAGACCCACATACCTTGGATGAAGATTACCCACTTCAATGGAAAAGATTTGCAGACTTGACTTGGAGTTTGGAGACTTGAGCTTGAAGAGGGATTTTTCTTTTTGAGTGAAGAATGAGGAGCTTAAGATAGACTTAGGATAATATGGGTGAAAACTCTCCTAAAAGTGGTCAAAACGACTTCACTTAATACATAATAGAGTGGAAAATAACCAAAATTCTCCTAGGAATTAATTGGAAAAAGGCTGGAAATTGGTCAACTTTCAGTGACCACGAGTGGAGTCTACGACTCGTAGACTTTTCCATGACTCGTGGACTGCTAGTCGTGGAAGTTGTCAAAAATTCAACCTGTAAGAGACTTCCTACGATTTAACAGGATGACTCGTGGAAGCTTCCACGAGTCGTAGAACCTAATCGTGGAACTCAGGGAACTTGAGTGACCTCTGATCAACTTCCACGAGTCAAAAGTACGACCCGTAGAAACTTCTACGAGTCATAGAAGTGACTCGTGGTTGTCAGTACTGAGGTTGGTCTGCAGGACTGGGATCACGAGTCACTCCCACGACTCGTGGAACCTTCCACGACTCGTGGACATGACCCATGGTCCCTAGAACTTGGCTTTTTATGAAGTTTTCATCTTGGATAGCTGGATACGTGTACGGGGTGTTACAAGTCAAACGTACAACACTGTTTGATGTAGAAAGACCATTGCAAAGGGTACAAAAATATGTTGCCTCAACTCACTGATTAGAAGATGTACACGTTAAAGAACCACAAATGAAGAAGCAAAAAAAAATGGCAACTTAAATTAAATTGTAGTATTCCATTTTAAAATGACGCTAACAAACTAATATAATAAATATTGCAGCTAATCCTAGAGAAGGTGAAAGGTATTACGAGAGAATATTATTGAATCACATCCGAGGGTCAACTTCATTTGAAGACTTACTCATTGTTAATGGTTAGCACTGTGATACATCCATAGAGGCAACCAAAGAAAGAGGGTTATTAGAATTAAATAGGACCATTTCCCAAATGTTTTACAAAACATAGGCGAGCAGAGACGGTGAATGCAAATTTGGTTAGATCATATTTGTGGCCTTTAATGAAAAAAATTATTTTACTACAAATACGAGAGCAAGAGCAAATCCAAATTTCAGCGACTTCTTACTACGTGTTGGTTATAGGGAAGAGCACACAATAAAGGACAATTTAATATTTCTTCCAGGCCAAATGGTAGTCAACCACAATGCTGATAGTAAACTAGAAGAATGTTTGATAAATGAAATATTTTCCACGCAACATCAAAATTACAAATCTGCAAAGTTCATAACTGAAGGGCTATCTTAACAAGTCGAAACAAATTTATAGATCAGCTAAATGAAATGTTGATAGCTAATTTTCCTGGGAAAGCAAAACATATATCAATTTTAACTCTGCCGAAGATGAAATCAACAACTACTATCAAGAAGAATATCTGAATACCTTAACACCAAACGAACTTCCACCTCATAGATACATCATCAAATTACTTATGATATTTACATTTCTCCTATTTTGTTACTTGCTATCGCAAAATATGGCTGAAAATATTAGGTGTTTATAAATATATAAGAAAAATTGAATATTTCAATTATATTTATTAGGTTTGTTTTGAAAGAAATGCGCCCATCATGCTGCTTAGAAATTTGAACTCTCAAATGAATTATGTAATGGTACACGATTGATTTCTAGAGGTTTTGATAACAATGTCATACATGCTGAAATAACAACGGGTCAATACACTAACAAGCATGTGCTTATTCCAAGAATACAACTATCTTCACCTGAGGATGAAGGATATCCTATTAAATTTATCCGGAAATACTTTCATTACGCCTATGTTTTACAATGACGATAACTATAGCGCAAGGTCAAACAATCTCAAATGTTGAATTGTATCTGCCACAACATATTTTTTCACATGACCAACTTTATGTAGAACTTTCAAGACGAATATCAATTGTTACGATAATAGTATTGGTTATGACTGAACAATTAGATCGAAAGACAGGAACATACACAAGGTCATCTATAAGAAAGTATTAGGTGAGATACGATTAATAAAATATTTGAAAGTAGTCAAAATGATATATATATATATATATATATATAGGAGACGATATGACCATTAAGATTCTACTTTTATAGAAGACTTTGCTATATTCTTTCGCATAAGATTAGTTGTTCAATACTATGTTACAATAAATTCACTACTATTTAATGATAAAATATATTTCATGACTCGACATAAATAACAGTCTTCTATATTCTTTCATATCAAATTAGTTTCTCAAAACTTTTCTTAAATTCACTACTATTTTACGATAATATGTATTTTCGGAATCAACATATCCAGTAATTAGCTAAGATAGTATCGACACTATATCTCGATAATATGTACTTTTGAACTAGGCATACACGTGCAACACAGGTGCGGTAAAACTAGTTATATTAAAAGTGTGAAGGACCTTATAATGTGATTTGAACTTTTTGCCCTTTATTAAAAGACTTCACAATAGAAAAAATCATCTTTTCACTATTTTTCTCAAACTACTATTTAATTATTTTTACTGAAATAAATTACACATGACAAAAAAGGAAAAAAAGAAGAAGAAGAAGAAGAAGAAGAAGAAGAGAACAAGAAAGTTAATAATAGTCAAATTGCCGAAGTCAAAAAAAACAAGAAAAATAATTTTATATGGGAGAATTATTTAATTATTTTTACTAAAATAAATTCCACATGATAAAAAAGGAGAAGAAAAAAGAGAATAAGTAGGTTAAATTGTCAAATTATCGTAGGTCAAAAAACAAGAAAAAAATTATATGGGAGAAAGTAGGTTAAAACAAGAGGAAAAAATTCAATAAGAGAATTAATAAAAACAAATTAGTATAAACTCTTGTTATTTAGGAATCATTAGCAGAATTTCATCTTCTAAAATAAAATGAATCGCATCATAACATTTTAACAACACATAATCTATATAATTAACCAAATTTTTTATTTTATTAGTACTGAATTTAATTTTCTTTTGATCACCTCATTAATACGATGGATTGATGATGTTCACCATTTTTGTGGGTTATTTTATTTTTTCTTATATGTTTGATGTGTGAAATTTGTACAAGATCATTTAAATTGAGTTAATGTTATATGAATTAATTTGATTGATTTTTGATTCTACAACTGATTTTTTCTTTCTTATTTATGCAAGTTTTTGTGCATTCAAAATAATTTCAGATATTTTTTTTAAAATTTTAACTATCAATTAAATTCATCTACATATATATGTTGTTGGCTCATAATCATGGTTGTCAACTTATTCGAGTTAAGAATCAAAAAACTATTGTAAAAAAAATATTATATTTTATTTATAGTTAATTGCTGATTTTCAATAATTTATTCTTTGTTATATATATTTAATATTGATTGATGGCATGGGATGATGCACACATGCAACTCATGTACACTAAACTAGTTTAATAAAAATTGGGATGTTATTTATTTATCTTTAGTGTTTAGTTTTTACATAACCTGGCTTCGCCATGAAAAGAATAATTCCAAACAGATTTCTCTCCTTCGTGTGGCCCCCTCTACACCCCAGATCCTTGTAATCTCTAACCATATTTCAAACTCAACAGTTTTACAATTGATGAGCATGTTTTTCCACCTTCGCACTTTTGGCTCTTTTATTCGTTCTTCTCTTTTCTCTAACTCCGCCGCTCCCTTTTCCTTTTTTGGATCAAGCAAGCACAAAGAAAACACAAACAACTACAACAGCAATAACAACATAATAGAATTTCTATCCCAAAAAAAGAAAAAAAAACACAATGGCTATATCATCGTCATCGTCAATGCAAGATATATTAAAACAACGCAAGTACCCATTCATCTTCTCTTTTTTCCTTTTGCTAGTCTTCGTCACTTTCCTCCTGATTTCTAACTCCCAGAAATCCCCCATTTTTGTTGCCATCGACTTTTCTCAACGCACCTCTCAATCCAAATCAATCCCGGAGTTGAATCCTAACAGTACTAGTTCAACTTTACACCAATCTAATGAAAACTATAATAGTACTAGGATCAACCCTGAGTCCCCACTGAATAATTTTACCATCGATCCTGAGTCATCTAACATACCGCTGAAAAATTTAAAGATTAACCCTGAGCCATCTGATAAGATCATCAACGATGAGTTGGAAACGTTCTCTTATCATTGGAAGCTATGTCCAGGTCTCCTGGCGGTTGATTACATACCATGTCTTGATAACTGGAAAGCAATCAAAAAAATAAGATCGAGAAGGCATATGGAGCATAGGGAAAGGCATTGCCCTGTTCCTAGTCCCAGGTGTTTAATTCCTTTGTCGGACGGTTATAAGTTGCCCGTTCCGTGGCCTAAGAGCAGGGACATGGTGAGATTTTCCCTTCCTTGGTGGTAAGATTTTTTTTTCATTATCCTGTTTGCTTTAACTGTGCCATGGTGATTATGGAGTCATGTTTATTTTCTTTGGTTAAATGGGTATGGTCCTAAAAGTGTTAGAGATATGATTTGTCATTTGTATTAACTTTTAGTTCGTTACCTTCAGTAATGTGGAATGATTCCACAAGCAATTTTCTTGGTATCCTGTTTATTGTACATAGATAAGTTTTTAAATATGCCAAGTCAATTTTGATTCATGATACCATTTTGTTCTGCTCGTAAAAAAAATAGCCATGCCTAATCTGCTTCTTGTTATCTCTTTTCTTTTTTCCTCCGGTTAGATATGGTATGACAATGTTCCTCATCCTAAGCTTGTGGAATATAAGAAAGACCAGAATTGGGTGAAAAAGTCTGGTGATTATTTTGTTTTCCCTGGTGGTGGAACACAGTTCAAGGATGGAGTGAATCACTACATTGAATTCATTGAAGAGGTACTATGTCTATTTATAGCATTCTTGTCCTTCATCACCCAAAGCAATGATCATCTACAAAGTATGTCAATTTCTGTTGAACTGTGTTGTTGTAGCTCTTTCTCCAGTCCCTCGATTTCATGTTATTGGATGTTTATTCCTTGTTATGAAATATGAATTCTGATCATATTCATTTTATGTAAATTGTTGATTGTTTGAAGGATATGTGACAAGTCTAATGAATGCAATTTTCATTTTTGATGCCTTTACATTGTTGCCTTTAAAATATCTAGATCATCATTATGAGCAATATTTTATGCAATTTAGGAGGGGATCATCCTTGAGGAAGACATATCTGCGCTTTCAAGAGAGAACTTCTAGACGTGTCAAACCAATATAATTCCATGCCTAATTATAGTATTTGTAATGTGTACATGCAGGTTAATGTCTGATGAATGGGTAGATTATATTTTCCTTTGATTTTTTCGTTGGGATCTAGGACATCATTGTTCATGAGTAAATCATGAGATTATTTGAGTAGTTCAGCAGTTTGTACTAATTACTAACAAATTCACTTCACGCAGATGGTAAACATAAAAAGTTAAGATTCTAACTACACTGATCTTAGTTATCTGGTGGAGTCTCTAATTTGCTTTGCTAATGGATTAGTACACTCTAATAACTATTTATTTCATTGTTTCCTAGAAATTTTATTTTCCTTAATGAAGGATGTCCTATTGAAAAAGAAGGTTGAATCCTTTGTGTGATTAATTGAGCTATGATCATTCAGGAAGTATGTGGAAGAACAAGTAATTTGTATTCATTTTCATATTCCTCTTGTTTTTTCCCTTTACTTTCATTACCATGCTGTTTGTTTATGTTTTTTCAATTGAGCAGTTCGTTTAGCTAGAGACTGATAAACATCCCTGCAATATTAATGTTCTCATAGTTTGTTTAATATGACTTCCTTCTTGTGCTTTATCAGACTTCTCCAACAATTGAATGGGGAAAGAGTATAAGGGTTATTTTAGATATTGGATGTGGTGTTGCTAGCTTCGGTGGTTATTTGCTGGATAAAAATGTCATTACCATGTCATTTGCTCCAAAGGATGAACATGAGGCTCAGATACAGTTTGCCCTCGAGCGTGGAATCCCTGCTACTCTCTCAGTCATTGCAACTAAAAAGCTTGCATTTCCAGATAATGCATATGATATGATTCATTGTGCAAGATGCAGGGTTCATTGGCATGCAGATGGTAAATGTCTATTCTCAAATTTCTAGTCCTTCTACCTGCTACATTGTCAACATGGTAACTAATTGGAAACTGCAGGAGGAAAACCATTGATGGAGCTCAACAGGATTCTTAGGCCAGGAGGGTACTTCATATGGTCTGCAACGCCAGTTTATAAGAAGGATGAAGGACATCTGAATGTCTGGAAAGGTTCCAACTTACCGATGCTTAGTTCTATGAATTAACATTTACTAACACTTTATGTATAAAGTTCAACTTCGATGAGACTGATAGGCAGTACTGCTAGCTTTTTCTATATTTTCTTGTTTATGGGCAATGAATTATATAGAGAATGACTGCAAGAGGCAAAATTAACGAAAAGAAATAGAGAATTGTAATGGTGAAGCTAATTTGGAACTGAGTAATTTGTTATGCTTAGTAGCACATAATTTTCGGTCTTGTTTTTGCAGTTATGGTTAATCTGACTGAAGCAATGTGCTGGAAGATGGTGGCAAGGACTTACTTTAAAAGAGCTAGAGTCGGGCTAGTTATATATCAAAAATCAGATTCATCTTCCTGCTATGAGAATCGCAAAGAAAATAATCCCCCTATATGCGACCTGAAGCATAGGCTGAATAGTTCATGGTACGCTTGTAACACTTTGATGACAATAATAATCTATATCTTCTTTCTAATCATCATAATTTCACATACAATATATAGGTACACGCCACTGGACAGTTGTCTTCTACCACTACCCTCAAGTGGCTATGAGTGGCCTGCACCTTGGCCTCAGAGGCTCAACATGAAACCTCTAAGTCTATCGCTTGAAATAGACACTGAAGAAATATTCAATGAGGATACAAGACACTGGGCAGCATTGGTATCAGATGTGTACTTAGGAGGCCTTGCTATAAATTGGTCAAGTGTGAGGAATGTGATGGACATGAATGCAGGCTATGGAGGGTATGACAAATCTACTTTTAACTTTTTTGCTTCCTTTCTCTACTCATTGTCTTACTGATACTTCTATGGTAATATAGATTTGCTACAGCACTGATTGATCGACCTCTGTGGGTAATGAATGTCGTTCCTATCAGTGGGTCAGATACTCTACCTATTATCTTTGATAGGGGGTTGGTTGGAACATACCATGACTGGTGCGAGTCCTTCAATACATATCCTCGGACATATGATCTTCTACATTCCAGCTTCCTCTTTGGAAATTTAAGTCAAAGGTTCAGTCTCTACTTCCTAGTTACTAATTTGATTTGTTATTAATCGACCTGCGTTGAAGTATTGAAATATATATGATAGTATGCACGACCTACTGGTTAAGTGATTAAACCTTACTAGTTGCCTATCGATGAAACAGGTTGCCTAACGTGTTTCAACAGTGAGAAAATAGAGAACAAATAACACAATGATTTTTACGTGGAAAATCACCCAGCTCATAAAGGTGTAAAAACCATGACTTGTACCAATACAGGATTTAAACCCAACTTCACTAAAACAAATGAGCCTCAACAAAATGATTACAACTCGATGTAACCTAGGAATTATAAACTCTAATTCCTAACGACACCAACCTCCCAAGGTTTGTGTTTCCCAAGTCTTCGAGTTAACCCTAACTTGAAGACAATAATCCTACTTCAGTTTATAACACACTAAACTATGATTACAACTCAAAAAATAATTCCTAATACATCACAAATAAGACGACTTAGCTAGACTCTGTACTTAGGTCCACGTTCTTCAATGTGTTCCTTCAGTGTTCTCTGTTGCACTCGCTAAAGTCAATCTCACAATTACCTTGTATTGCTCTATAAGTGCTTGAATGCTTTGGATAGTAGCTCTACTATTTAAGCACAACTCCTCAAGGAGTTCTTATTTTATTTGAACTCCTTCTTGCATCCGGACTCTACTTGCTTAGAGTTTTACTTCAAGTGAGACTCCTTCTTGTATTCAAACTCGTGCCTTTTTTTAAGTGATGTAGTCAAACTCCAACTCTTCAATCTTGCACATAGTTTATCATGATTCACTCTATTCATTCCTTGATTATTACTCCTCTGTCCTTTGTCACTTAGTGATCTCACTATACGTTCAACTGCTTTGAGATATTGTGCTTGTGAACTAGCTTGACTGACCTGTTTCATTCTACTTGTTATTCACCAAAACTACAGAGTATCCAACAAATTCCCCCTTTTTGGTGATGACAAACTTGTTCCTTAGTGCTCCCTTTATATCATAACCTGCGGGCATTGGAGTAACGAGCACTTGAATGAAACACATTAGTCTATGGGTTATAAATATCGCACAAACCTTATCTTCCCCCTTTTGGCATCATCGAAAAGCTAAAACAGTGGCAATAATATATTAATCAATTCATAGATTTTCTATCCATGGCCACTGGAGCTATCAACAAGACAATCAGATGAAGGCTACAAACACCATATATAAGCACTAAGAGACAAAGAATGTAAAGCAAAGGATCCAATTTCATTAACCAGATAAAACAAGTTCCATAGGGTAAAGTGCCCTTACAGCATAAGATGACAAAAAAATGAGCAATGGAACACAAAAACTACTAGACATGGAGCTAGGAAGACTGGAACACTAGGTAGAAGGGGAAGAGGATGGAGCAGGAGGAAGGAGTTATGTCAAACGACAGACAGTGGAAGCATTCTCAGCCTTTTCTTGAGCCAACTTAGCTTGCAGGGACACAATGCATGCCTGGAGCGCCTCCCTTTCCCTTTCATGAGTGGCCTGCATAGCTTCTATTTCAGCAGACTTCTCAGCCAGTGCAGTTTTAAGTTTTTGCACAATGCGTGCCTGGAGCGCTTCTCTTTCCCTTTTATGAGTGGCCTGCATAGCTTCTATTTCAGCAAACTTCTCAGCATTGAAGCAGGTAGGGCAACATGGTTCACTCTTCCCAGACTCATTTTGGTGGTTTGAAGGTAGAATAAGGTGTGGATTTTCTGGAGCTTTTCGATGGTGGGGCTAAGGAAGTCCTCTTTGTGGTAGACTTGGTGGTAGGTGAATTTCGTGTTGGATGTGGAGGGATTTCTTTGGGAAGGGTCTTTTGACAACTTTGTTGTGATGAACTTTGTTGAGTAGCAAATCATCGCTGGAGATAGCAGTCCCAGAGGCGGAAGTAGGCCTATTTTTCTTGATCGCCTTTAGAGCAATGTGGAGAATTTCATCCTCTTGCCTTTTTCTAGTACGAGTGTAGGGGGTTCTAGATGAACTAGCTGAACGCAGTGGTTCATCAGTGGGTTCATTAGCAGGAACAAGGATGGAGGCACCTGATGCTCTTCTCAACCTTGATCGAACCTTTTTTGGTAGAAGGTCAATAATGGGGGTTCCTTCAGTAGTGGTGACATAGAGTGAGGTGGTATCACAAGTGGAATCTGGTGGTATTTCAATGGGGATTTGAGGGAGAAGAGGGTCAGCAAACCTATTGACGAAGTTGGTCCATGCCGCAAAATCAAACATTTTGAATTTGGGGGAAGTGGATCGCTGGAAAAGGTCCAGGCATGCAACTGGAGTGCACTACAAGAGCTAGAGAGTCAGATGGGGACTGTTCCGGTGTATCAGGGGTTTTGGTAGGTGAGGAAGATGAAGAAGAAGAATCCATTGCTTAAAGTAATCTTTGAAGGCGAAATAATCTGAGAAGGTTTTCAGGTAATAGTGATGATAGAGGAATTGGGTTTTATAGCAAAGAGAGAGGAATAGTTTCAAAAGAAGTCGAAGTGTTTCACACAAAGGAGAACCATTTAAAGAGAGGTGTGAATTTGATGTGACTGAAACAAAGGAGAACCATTTAAAGAGACGTGTGAACTTGATGTGAAGGCCGTCGCAGCCTTTTTGAAAAGCACTATGACTCTTAGCTTTTGGCGGTTGTGTGAAAGCAGGAAACAATTAATGCTTGAAACAGGTGTGCTCATTTGTTTCATCTTATAATAACAGGCGCAAAAGCTTGTACAACATACCTTAACTGGTGGCAATTAGGTGAGCTTGATGATCAGCTGAACCTGTCTATCTGCACAATTAATACAAAGTTATGGTGAATAAGTCAAAAATTAATCTGGACTTGAGACACACAACAGAATGTGCAAGACTGAATAGAGAATCATTTGAGGTACATTGGAGAGAATAAGCAATTCTAGCCAGTCATAGGGGGAGGTATTATGCAATTGTAATCATCCCCAAGTCTAGCCTATTCTTTTCAAAGTGCTCCCTACTCAGTGCCTTGGTAAAAATGTCAGCAATTTGTTCCTCAGTAGGACAGAACATAATTGAGATGAGGCCTTTTTCAACATTATCTCTAAGAAAATGGTGCCTTGTGTCAATATGTTTTGTTCTTTTATGTTGGACTGGATTTTTTGCAATGTTGATTGCACTAGTATTATCACAGAAAATAGGAACACATCCTACATTTATACAAAAATCCAATAGTTGTTGCTTGATCCAAAGAAGTTGGGCACAATATGAACCAGCAGCTACATACTCAGTCTCAGGAGTGGAAAGTGCAACAGAGATTTTCTTCTTAGTGGACCAAGAGATCAGACATGATTCAAGGAAGTGTGTCATACCTGTGGTGCTTTTTCTATCAACCAAATAACCTGCATAGTCAGCATCTGCATATCCCAGAAGTTCAAAGTTGCTTCCTTTTGGGTACCATAATCCCAAATCAGTGGTGCCCTTGAGATATCTCAAGATTCTTTTGACTGACTGGATATGGGACCCTTTTGGATTTTCTTGGAATCTTGCACACAATCCCACGCTAAATATTATATTAGGTCTACTAGCACTAAGGTACAAAAGGGACCCAATCATACCTCTATACAATTTTTCTTCTACAGATGGACCTATTTCATCCAAGTCTAGCTTGGTGGCAGTAGCAATAGGAGTGTCAATATCCTTTGCTTCCTCCATTTTGAACCTTTTGAGAAGCTCTTTCACATACTTCTGCTGATGAATAATGGTTCCAGTTGGGGTTTTCTTGATTTGAAATCCTAGGAAGAAGTTGAGTTCTCCCATCATGCTCATTTCAAACTCACCATTCATCAACTTTGCAAATTCTTGGGTTAGTGTTGGATCAGTTGATCCAAAGTTAATGTCATCAACATACACCTGTACAATCAACAGATCTTTGCCATTATTTTTCAAAAATAAGGTATTGTCAATTTTACCTCTAGTATGCCCATTCTTCAGGAGAAACTTGGATAATCTTTCATACCAAGCCCTTGGGGCTTGTTTTAGTATGTACAGAGCTTTGTCCAATTTGTAAACATGATTTGGAAATTCTGTGCTCTCAAATCCAGGTGACTGTTTCACATACACTTGATATAGAGTGAACTCCATGAATGCAGCAAAGGCAACAAGTAGCCTGATTGCTTCAAGTCTGGAAACTGGTGCAAATATCTCATCACAGTCAATTCCTTTCTCTTGGTTGTATCCTTGGACCACTAGCCTTGCCTTGCTTCTTGTAACTGTTCCATCTTCATCAAGCTTGTTTATGTACACCCATTTGGTACCAATTATAGTTCTATCATCGGGTGGAGGAACCAGGTGCCACACCTTGCTTCTTTCAAATTGATTGAGTTCCTCTTGCATGGCCATTATCCAGTCTTCATCAAGGAGTGTTTCCTTTACCTTTTTAGGCTCAATCATTGACAGGAATACTTCAAAAGCACACAAGTTCTTAAGACCTTCTCTTGTGGTGATTCCAAATGTCAGATCTGTGAAAACATTGTCAATCCGATGAGAATCCTGGTACTTATAGTTTTTTAGTACTATCCCTTGTGAAGTTCCAGCAGATGATTCATGGCTTGGTGTTCCCCCTGTCACTAAGACATCATTTGTTCCCCTGTTAGTGTGCCAGCAGTTGTTCTCCCTGTCAATGTACCAGCAGTTTGTTCATCAGATGGACCGGGTTGTACAACCTGTTCCTGCAGACTGTCATCAGTATCACTTTCAACATGTATGTTAGTATCTATAGTAACAAAAGATTCATAAAAGACCACATGCATGCTTTCTTCAATACATCATGTTCTCTTATTCAGAACCCTATATGCTTTGCTATGTTGAGAGTATCCTAAGAATATGCCCTCATCACTCCTAGCATCAAACTTACCAAGATTATCTGTCTCATTATTATGCATATAACACTTGCGACAAAGGATCTAAGATGGGAGATATTTGGTTACCTTCCCTTAAGAAGTTCATAGGGAGTCTTATCTATCAAGGGTCTAGTCATGCACCTATTAATGATGTAGCAAGCAGTAATCATTCCCTTATCCCAAAGATTTTTAGCAAGGTTTCCTGCTATCATCATTGTCCTAGCCATATCTTCTAGAGTCCTATTTTTCCTTTCAACTACTCCATTTTTCTAAGGGGTTCTAGGAGCAGAGAAGTTGTGATCTATTCCCTTAGAGGAATAGTATTCTAGGAAACTGGCATTTTCAAATTCTATTCCATGATCAGACCTTATAGAGATCAAGGAGGAGCCTAGTTTCTTCTCCATTTTCCTTATAAATATGGTGAAGACATCAAAGGCATCCTCTTTGGAGGCTTAAAATACTGTCTAAGTGTACCTAGAGTACTCATCAACAAGAACATACATTTTACCACCTCTGCTTCTTATTTCATTGGTCCACACAGATCCATGTGAATTAGATCAAGACACTTGGTGGTGCTTACCATGTTTTTTGCTTTGAAAGAAGATCTTACTTGTTTCCCCCTTACACAGGGACTGCAGACTTGTTCATCCTTGAAATTGGTTTTAGTCAAGCCTATAACTAAGTACTTTGAAGTAAGTTTGTTCAATTGTTTCAAACTAGCATGTCCAAGTCCTTTGTGCCATAGAAGAGGGTCACAGTCAATTGCACTAAGATAGGTTAAGTTAGTGCCAGGCATTCTCAAAATATCATCTTTATACACATTCTTATACCTTTTTGCTGTGAGAACAACTTCCTTAGTGTCCATCTTCTTGACCTTGCAACCTGTAGAAGTGAAAGTTACCTTATTACCTCTGTCAATGCTGAGTAAATTGTGCTTCAGCCCATCAATATGGTACACTTTTTCTACTGCCTTTGTTGTAGATCTTCCAATCTTTTCAACTCCAGTAACTTTTCCCTTTTTGCCTCCTCCAAAAGAAACATTTCCTCCTTTAATTGTGGTGAGTGAAAGGAACTTTTCTTTGTCTCCTGTCATATGTCCTGAGTAAGCACTGTCCATGTACCAATGTTTCTTGCTCCCTTTCACTTTCACCTGCAAAACAGTTCAAGGGTTAGTCTTAGGAACCCAGACAAGCTTGGGTCCGTTCATTGAGCAAAAGGATATATTAAATTTCTTCTAGCCCATCTAGGCAACAGGTTAGTGGACCTATTCCTGCGCACAGATTCAGAATTGTTTCTTGCTGCCAGTCTAATATTTTCATTTGTGTACCAGGCTACAGTTGGACATTCAGTAGTGGGATGCCCCAGATGTCCACAGATAAAGCACATATATTTTGTAGAAGCAGTTTCTTTGTAAAATCCTAGACCTGCCTTTTCACTATGAGTCCTTTCTCCTAATTTTCTTCATTATTCTAGATGAGTTAGTCCACCTATTAGCCTTTTCAAGATCAAATTTTATTCTGGAGTTTTCTAGACTCAATTTTCTCACCCTTTCCTTTTCATAGAGAAAATTTTCTTTACAATCTTTCAGTTCTTACTCAGTGGTCTTTTGACTGTTACTCATTTTCTCTTTACAATTTCCAGAGATCGCACACTTTAGGATTTCTGATTTTAGACCTAGGTTGATTGAATCAAGTTTGCTTACCTGTTCCTTTAGAATACCATTTTCTTTTTCAATTGTAATCTTACAAGTCTCAAGATTAATGTATTCAAACTTCAAACTTGCAAGGGCACTGAACAGCTAGTCCTTATCAGAGGTTTGTTCAACAAAGTCTTCAATCAGGGCATTCATCAGAGTAATAAGTTTTTCTAGAGAAAAGATGCAATTTGTCTTTAAGTTCAAGAATTCTTACCTCAGAGTCGGCCTCTTCTTCTTCCAGATCTGAGTCTCTAATTTCCATCAAAGCAGTTTCATCTACTTCTTCATCATAAGATTCCTCAGTTCCTGATCCCAAGCAACTACCATGGCATAATCTTCCTTTTCTTTCTTCTTAGAGTTCATCTTTTTAGTCATCTTTGCTTCCTTTTCTGCCCTTTCCTTTTTCCACTCAATTTTACACTATGGGCATTCTTTAACCATATGATCAGTCTTTTCACACTTGTAGAATCCTCCTTGAGTTTTGTCATTGGACCGCTTCTTGCTACATGTTCCCTTCTTGTCATATTTGTTTCCTCTTTTGAAGAATTTTTGAAGTTCTTTGCCAAGAAAGCAACTTGGTCTTCATCAAGGTCAGAGTCATCACTTTCAGATGCTTTTAGTGTTAAATATTTTTCCTTAGTTCCTTTCCCCTTCTTGGATAGTTCCTTCCCCCTTCTTGGAGCTTTCCATGTTTATCTCATATGTTTTCAAGTTACCAACCAATTCATCAAGAGATATCACAGTGATGTTCTTTGCTTCTCTGATGGTTGTGACTTTCACATCCCATTTTGACTTTGGTAGGATCCTTAGAACCTTTTCAAATTGTTCCTCAGTGGTCAAAACTTTTCCTAAGGAGGATAGGTCATTAACAAGGGTAGTGAGTCTAGTGATCATGTCTTGCAGTGACTCACTTTCCTTCATCTTGAAGGGTTCATACTCAGTGAACAACATAGCTACTATGAATTTCCTTACTTGACTTGTTCCTTCATGCGCATTCACTAGGGCATCCCAGATCTATTTCACAGTAGTACAACTAGACACTCGGTTGTACTCATCAGGACCTAGTCCACATACTAGAATGTTTTTTGCTTAGAATTTTTCTTGAGAGCAATGAGGTCATCAGGAGTGAATTCACTTCTTACTTTCTTCACTGAGACTTCTTCAACAGTTTTTGTAGGAATAGTTGGACCCTCAGTGATCTTGTCCCATAGTTTATAGTCTTCAGCTTGAATGAAATCCTCCATTCTAGATTTCCACCAAATGAAATGAGATCCATTAAAGAGAGGAGTCCTAGTGGTGGATTTTCCTTCACAGTGTCCAATTGGTGGTGCATAATTCATTTTCTAGATCTATTCTTAAGGTGTTAGCCTTTAATTAAGATACGCACTCTAATATCAATTGATAGTTTGCACGACCTACTGGTTAAGTGATTAACCTTACTAGTTGCCTAACGTGTTTCAACAGTGAGAAAATAGAGAACAAATAACATAATAATTTTTACGTGAAAAACCACCCGGCTCACAAAGGTATAAAAACCATGACCTGTACCTCTACAAGATTTAAACCCAACTTTACTAAAACAAATGAGCCTAAATAAAATGATTACAACTCGATGTAACCTAGCAATTATAAAATCTAATTCCTAACGACACCAACCTCCCAAGGTTTGTGTTTCCCAAGTCTTCGAGTTAACCCTAACTTGAAGACAATAATTCTACTTCAGTTTATAACACACTGAACTATGATTATAACTCAAAGAACAATTCCTAATACATCACAACTAAGACAACTTAGCTAGACTCTGTACTTAGGACCAGGTTCTTCAATGTGTTCCTTCAGTGTTCTCTATTGCACTCGCTAAAGTCAATCTCACAATTGCCTTGTATTGCTCTATGAGTGTGTGAATGCTTTGGATAGTCGCTCTATTATTTAAGCACAACTTCTCAAGGAGTTCTTCTTTCATTTAAACTCCTTCTTGCATTCGAACTCTACTTGCTTAGAGTTCTACTTCAAGTGAGACTCCTTCTTGTATTCAAACTCGTGCCTTTTTTTAAGTGTTGTAGTCAAACTCCAACTCTTCAATCTTGCACATGGTTTATCATGAGTCACTCTATCCATTCCTTGATTATTGCTCCTCTGTCCTTTTTCACTGAGTGATCTCACTATACGTTCAACTTCTTTGAGATATCATGCTTGTGAACTAGCTTGACTGACCTGTTTCTTTCTACTTGTTATTCACCAAAACTGCAGAGTACCCAATAATTTACTTTTATTATTTCTTTTTTACTCCCTCCATTTAAAAAATGACTTACTTTCCTTTTTAGTTTATTTCAAAAAGAATAACCCTTTCCTTTTTTAGCAATACTTTAACTCCAACTTTTCACATGGCATGTTTAAGACCACAAGATTAAAGGGCATTTTGGTACATTTGATATAACTTTATTTTAAGACCACAAGATTCAAAAGTTTTTTTTATTTTATTAAACTCCGTGCCAAGTCAAAATAGGTCATTCTTTTTTAAACGGAGGGAGTATTTTGTTATTATATTTTTGAAATATAGTTGTTTAGTCAAGGTAGAACAGGGAGTTTATTTGGTACCCCTAGTTGAAACAAAATAGTATTCTTTCATCTATTTATTGTTATCATGTCAATGAATAAAAGAAGTAGAATTTTTGGTTCTTGTACCAAAAAGAAAAGGCTTAATACATAACCAGACCCCTAAACTTATCAGGATATTCCTCTTAGACACTCGAACTAAGTCTTGTTTCAATTGAACACCTGAACTCTTAATAAAGTATTCCAATTAGACACTTTCAGTTTAAATGTTTTTTTTAAATTGTGTGTGTCTTCATTCGTCTATTAGATTGTTAAGTTAATCAGATAAAATATGTCATCTCATTTTATTATGCAGATCAATCTCAAGTATAAAAATATCTGGAGTTTTATGGCTTATTGAGGCGAATGCATATAATAAAAAGAAATAACATATATTACGTGATTAACTTAACTACCTAATAGATGAATGAGAACACATGCGAAAAGAAATTTCAAATTTTTAATAGAAATTGTCTAATTGGAAAGTTTTATTAGGAGTTCAGATGTTCGATTAAATCAAGGCTTAGTTTGAGTGTCTAAAAAAAATATTTGAACAAGTTTAAGGGGCTAGTTAAATATTATACCAAAAGAAAACTTGCATAAAACCCAATACTCTTATGGCTTCAAGCAATTTTCAATTCCTTCACCCCCTATTATTTCTGGAGAGAACCATTCAATTTGGGCTGTAAAAAATGAGAATGTGTTTGCGAGCATATGATTTGTGGGAAGTGATAGAGGATGGTGGAGAGACAAATCCTTTGCAAATAACCCAACTATGGTGCAGATTAAGAATCACAGAGAAGAGGTTTCAAAAAAATTCAAAGTTCTCTATTGTATTCAGTCAGCACTTTCAAAAGTATTTTCACAAGATTCATGGCTAGTGAGACTACAAAAAACACTTGGGAAAAAGTTGAAAGATGAATTCCAAAGAAGTGACAAGACTAGGTGAATAAAAGTGATAAATCTAACAAGAGAGTTTGAAACTCCCAGAATAAAGGACTCAGAAACCATTGAAAAATTCTCCAACAAGTTGATAAAGGTTGTGAACCATCAAAATTCTTAGAGAAGAGCTTTTTGTTAGAAAGAAAATAAGGAAGAATGTTAAAGCTGCAAGGTGTAACAGTAGAGAATTGCAACTGTAAATTTCTACAGAAACTTGAAGATATAGAAGGAGAAGGATGAAGTTTTTGAGTTCTATTTTTTCTTTGTAATTTTCAATTCAGAGGGTTTTTATAATGTATAAAGTGTAAGAATTACAATCACATAACAAGCAAAATATCTCACACTAAATTATGTACATATGTGGCTCACTAACCACCACTCATTTTAACTCAAAAGATTTGTCTACTACAAATATATCTATAATCTAAAAGTTTCTAGAGAAATCTTAATTTCCTAACACTCCTCCTTAAGATTTTTCATTGGAACTCCTTGTAACATCCTTTGAAACTCAAACTTGTTGGTGGGAAGAGCCTTCGTTAGAATTATCAGCTTGTTGTTCTTCAGTACTGCTACAATGCACCAGCTTAACTTCACCATTCTTCTTAGCATCTCGTAAAGCATGAAATTTGATATTGATATGCTTCGTTATTCCATGTTGCACTAGATTTAGCCATCGCAATGGCTGATTTATTATCCACATAAATCAATGTTCATTCTTTTGGCAATAGATCCAATTTAAACAAGATCTTTTTCAATCAAATTCCTTGATTTGTAGCAGATGCAACAGCCACATACTCTGCTTTCGCTGAAAATTGAGCTACAATATCTTACTTCTTTGTGATCCAAGAAAAAATGCCCGAACCAAACAAAAAAGAGTAACCGAATGTGTTTTCGTAATCATCCAAACATTCACCCCAATCACTATCTTAATAGACAATAAGAGCTCTATTATCCACACTTCTATACCAAATTTCATAATCAATCATCCCTCTAATGTACCTTAACACTCTTTTAGCAGCTCCAAAATGCTTAGTGTTGGGACTTTGCATGTATCAGGATAAAAATTGACAGTGAACATTATGTTTGGGCTGGAAGCAGTCAGATATAATAAGCTTCCAATAAGACTTCTATAAAGTTTTGGATCTTCCCTCTTTTCGCCATCATTTTTCATCATTTTTTCATTCACAACAAGTAGAGTTGCAACATGTTTGCACTTGGCAAGCTTGAACCTTTTTAACAGATTCAACGCATACCTCTTTTGGGATAAGAAGATTCCTTCATAGGATTGACAAAATCTCCATTCCCAGGGACCAACTTTATTTCTCCTAAATCAGATATCTCAAAAGCTTACCGCAATAGATTTTCACCTATGATCATCAAATCATCAACATAACTGATATCACAATCAACTTCCCATCAGCTTGCCTTTTGAAGAACAAAGTAAGCTCATTTAGGCTTCTTTTGAAGCCTTGAGACAACAAATGAGTATCCAACCTACTATACTAAGCTCTCGGAGCTTGTTTAAGACCATAGTAAGCCTTTATACGCTTATACACCCTGTCTTCTTCACCTGCAACTGTAAAACCTTCATGTTATTGAATATAAATATCTACTTCAAGAAATCCATTGAGAAATGCAGATTTGACATCCAAATGAAAGATTTTCCACTTGTATTATGCTGCAAGAGAAACTAGAAATCTTACTGTCTCATGCCTCACAACAGAAGAAAACGTATCTCCAAAGTCTACTCCATGTTGTTGGGAATAGCCTATAACTACGAGTCTAGCTTTATGCTTGAAGATGGAGCCATCTGGATTGAGTTTTGTTCTGTAGACTCATTTGACACCGATGACGTTCTTCTGTTCTAGCCTATCAACCAACTCCCAAGTATCATTTTTATTAGTCATGGAAAACTCCTCCTCCATTGCTGAAATCCAAACTTCTTGACTTGCTGCTTTTTCGTAGGATGACGGTTCAACAAAAGCAAAATTACATTGCTCATAAACTTTAGCTAGCGAATTGGTGTTCAAAATAGGAGAATCTATAGTCAATTCAACATCTGCATTGTGTTTTGTTCCAGCAATAGGACTAGAGGAAATGTCACTCTTGTGCGGATTTGGATTTGCAACTAAAGCACTCCCACCTTGGTTCTTTACAATAATATCTTGATCTCGATTATAGTGGCTAGACTCGTCCACTACAAGATCTCTACTGACAAACACTTTCTTTCTACTGACATTGTACACTCTGTACCCTTTTGCAATTGTGCTATAACCTACCAAAATATAGATTTCTGCCTTGCTATCTAATTTGCTTCTTTTAGCATCAGAAACATGTGTATAGCACGCCGAACCAAATACCTTCAAGTGTCTTGCGAACGGCTTTATACCCTTCCATGCTTCAAAGGCATCATGCCTTGGACTGCTTTAGTTGGTAATCTATTAAGCAAATAGAATGTGGTATTGACTGCTTTGGCTTAAAATTATTTAGGCATCTTTTTTTGCTAGCATGCACCTTGTCATGTCCATCATTGTTCTGTTCTTCTGCTCAGAAGCTCCGTTCAATTCTGGAGTATAGCTAATAATGAATTGTTGTTGGATACCCAAATCTATACAATACTTTTTGAACCAATACAAAGCATATTCAGTATCGTTATCTGACCTAATATACTTCAAGCGGCAGCCACTCTCCCTTTCTACCATAGCCTTGAATTCCTTGAAAATAGAGAACACTTGAGATTTGCTACTAAGAAAGTATACCCATGTATTTTGAGTTAGATCATACACAAAGAGTACAGAGTATTTGTTTCCACTCAAAGAAGCCATCATCATTGGTCCACATAAATCTTTATGAACCAACTCTAGCTTTTTCTTCTCCCTCCAAAGGCCTCTTTAGGAAAGAATCGTCTATGCATTTTACCAAATTGACATGATTCACAAACATCTCTACACATGTCAATTCTAGGTACATCAAGCACCATACCCTTTGATTTAATATACACCAATAAACTAAGATTGTAATGACCGAACCTTTGGTGCCAAAGCCAAGTATCACTCAATTTAATATTGAAAGAGCAATTTTTAGCAGAATAGCATGAAATCAGAAAGGAATTGTCAATCATGCTAATTTTAGCTACTTCACATCCTTAAGGATCATAAATGATACATTTTTTATCCTTAAAATTAAGAGAATAACTTTTGTGAAGCAACTGAGCAACACTCTACAAGTTCCAAGTCAAATTTGGCATATAAGGAACATCATTAATGATTTTCATACCTTCGTCAGTAAGAAATTTTACTTACCCTTTACCTTGAGCTTGCACCAGTGTACCATTTCCAAACTTCACTTTAGTTTTATCAGATCTATCCAAGCTAACAAACAAATTTTCATCAATCACCATGCGCCATGTGTACACGCTATTAGCGTATTAGTTACATCGATCAACATGTGATGTGTGCGAGGCAATGAATACCTCCTCCCTTGATTTTTCAAATCGGTGATCATCCACAAAATTTACTCGTTAGAAAGACTGACCACTTTGATTTTGCTTTTGCCTGCAATACCTCTTAATGTGTCCATACTTCTTACAATATCTACATTGAATAGGAGACCTATTTTCCTTCTGTCAATAATTCTTCTCCAGGTGGTTTGTCTTCTTACCAATACCACAAGGTGGAAATCTTTTTTTCTCGATAAATCATCTTGGTTTCCACCAGATTTTACCTCTCTAAAGTTATCTAAGGAGACTTTTCGGCCTTCCTTTTATCGCTTGAATTTATGCCTTATTTGAAAGGAATCTTTTACTATACCTTCACTTATCATAGTTACCCGTTGCTCTTGCACTTGTAATTTGGAGATTAGTTCAGCTATTGTAAGAGTAGTCGAGTCCCAAAACTCTTCAATAGCCGAGATTTTTTATTCAAACTTCTTTGGAAGGTTGACCAAGATCTTCTCAACAATTTTTTGATCTAGGAAAGTTTTACCAAGTATTCTTATCTGGTTCACAATCTCCATTAGCTTGGAAGAGTATTCTTTTACACTATCTGAGTCCTTCATCTTCAAAAGATCAAACTCTCTCTTCAAAGTTAAGACCCAAATAGATTTAACTCTATTGCTGCCTTCAAACTCCTCCTTAAACCTATCCTAGGCCTCTTTGGCTATTTTACAATCCATAATTCTCATAAACATCACTTCCATAAGACTTCAATGTATGCAAGTGAGAGCTCTTGGAGATCTAGTCACCAACTCATCATATGTTTTAATTTCATTGAGAGTTGCATTAACTCTCAATGGCTGGACAGCAGGTTCTCTTCTCTCAATAACTTCCCACTAGTTGAGAGCCTTTAGATAAGCCTTCATCTTGATGGTCCAAATGTGATAATTCTCCTCGGTAAAATTGGAGGACCCATCATTGGATGATTTTCAGGTGCCATGACTTTCCAGCAAATAAATTTAAGAAAATCCAAAAATTTGATGAGCCAATAAACAAGATTTGATTCATATCCTTGGTAAATAAGCTCTGATACTATGTTAGAAAGAAAATAAGGAAGAATTTTAAAGCTACAAGGTGTAATAGTAGAGAATTACAGCTGTAATTTCCTACAAAAACTTGAAGATGAAGACGGAGAAGGCTAAAGTTTTTGAGTAATATTTTTTCTCTGTAAGTTTCAGTTAAGAGGGTTTTACAATATA
Organism: Jaltomata sinuosa; assembly: GCA_003996215.1. Taxonomy (NCBI): domain Eukaryota; kingdom Viridiplantae; phylum Streptophyta; class Magnoliopsida; order Solanales; family Solanaceae; genus Jaltomata; species Jaltomata sinuosa. The sequence continues at coordinate 156,715 of QJPP01007365.1, forward strand.
TAAAGTGTGAGGTTACAACCACATAATAAGTAAAATATCTCAGACTAGACTATGTACATATGTAGCTTACTAACCACCACGCATTTAACTCAAAAGACTTGTCTACTATAAAAACATCTATAATCTAGGAGTTTCTAAAGAAATCTTAATTTCCTAACACTTTCAGACATAAGAATCATTGAAAAAGTTCTTGTGACTTTATCAAAAAGATTTGAAGCAAAAATATCTTCACTTTAAAATTTGAAGGATCTCATAAAAATGTCATCTTCAAAACTTGTACATGATTTTTAAGCTCAAGAGCAAAGAACAAGTTGTTAAAACTGCTCTTCAAGTCAAGTTCAAAGGGAAGATGCAGATGCTACGAAGGTAAAAGATTGGATATTTATGTTAATTTTAGTTGAGAAAACCAAGGTGATTCTCGCAATGGAGACAAGAAGAAGGAAAAATGTCCACTATGTAAGTTCCGTAGAAAAATCAATCATAAAGAGGATGATTGCTGGCTTAAAGGGAAGAAACCAACTCTTTAGTGTAGATATACATTGCAACAAGATTGTCCAAATTGAAAAGTTTTGTAGAGTGAAAAAGGAGAACAACTAACAAACTCAAAAGTCCAACGTTTGAAAGTTTAAGACCAGGGAGCTTGTGTTTACAACAATGGTAGCAATGATATTGAATGATCAAAGCACATGATTTCTGAACAATGATTGCACTCAACACATGACCAACAAACAAGAATATTTTACGAAGCTGGAATATGCCAAGGGCCTTGTAAAATTGGCATATAAAAGCAAGTTGGCGGTTTGTTGGTAAAGAACTTGTGGCAATTAAAGCTTCCAAAGGTACTAAATTTATTCAAGATATCTTGTTGGTGCCTGATCTTGAACATAATGTGTTTAGTGTTGGTCAAATGCTAGAACAAGATTGTACTTTACTGTTCAGAAATAGAAAATGTTTTGTTTATGAACCTCTAGTGGCCAAAAAGTGATTAATGTTGAAATGATAAAAAGTTCTCCTTTGATTGGAGCGTAAATTTTGAGGAAGCTTGTTGAAGCGGTACGTGAGAAGAATTTAAAAATTATAGAACAAAGACTTGGTCATTATGACTTGAAATCAATTCAAAATGCTCAAAAACACGATTTAGTGAAGGACTGGCCTGAAATTGAGTTATGTTCAGATGTGTGTGAAAGTTGTTAACTAGGAAAGCAATACAAATTTCTTTTTTCAAAGTCATCAACACGGAGAGCAAGTGATAAGTTACAACTAGTCCATTTTGATATTTGTGGACCGATGAAAACTCCTTCGCTCAATGGAAGCAAGTATTTATTCTTTTTTATAAATGATTTCACTTGAATGACTTGGGTATATTTTCTCAAACAAAAGCTTGAAGTGTTTGCTGTTTTTAAGAAGTTCAAAGTTTTTTCTAAAACTCAAAGTGGATGCTTGTTGAAAACTCCCAGAACACACAATGGGAAGGCGTATACTTCAAATGAATTTCATTTATTTTGTGATAATATAGGAATTGAGCATCAAATTACAATCACTTAATCACCCCAACAATATGAAGTTTCTGAATGGAAAAATTGGTCTGTTATTGAGATGCCCATGTATATGATTTTTGAGAAAAAATTGCCGGTCTTTTTGGGCGGAAGCAGTAACCACATTAATTTACTTGAAAAATAAACTGCCAACAAGGGTCGTGGATGGGATGACACTAATTGAAGCTTGCAGTGGTATAGAACCATCAGTTAGACATCTAAAGATGTTTAGTTCGTTGTATTATACTTATGTACCAACTGTCAAACAGAGTAAGCTTGATGAAAAAGCTAAAAATGAAATTTTGGTTGGTTGTAGCTCTACCTCTAAGGGAAAGAGAATTTACAATATCAAATCTGGGAAAGTTTTTATAAGTAGAGATGTGAAGGTGGGTGAATATGCTTATAGGGATTGAAATATCTCTCAAGTTAGAAAGAACGTTGTTGAATCTATTTTTCAAGATTCAATGAAGACTCATAAGCAGAAAATGATGGAAGTTTTTTATGTTAGAGGCACTAGACAATTGGTTGAAATTTATGAACGATGTAATCTAATTTCATGGAACCTTCAAACTTTTAAGATGCCAGCGATATTGAAGAATGGAAGCAAGCGATAAAGGAGAAAATAACCATGATTGAGAAGAACAAGACATGGAAATTCGTTGACAAACCTAAAAATAAGTAAGTTATTGAAATTAAATAGGTGTACAGAGTGAAGTTGAATGCGGATAGATCTATCAACAAGCACAAAGCAAGGTTAGTCATTAAAGGTTATTCTTAACAACCCGGAGTTGATTACTCGGATACTTTTGCACCTGTTGCAAGGATGGACACAATCAGAATTTTGATTGCATTAGCAACACAAATGAAGTGAAAATCTGGCATTTAGATATCAAAATTTGTCTTCTCGAATGGTTTTTTGGAAGAGAAGAGTTATGTAGCCCAATCCGAAGGTTTTGTGGTTCAAGAAAGTGAAGGTAAGGTGTATAAGCTTCAAAAAGCTTTATATGGTTTAAAGTAGACTCCAAGGGCTTGATACAACAAAATCGATGCTCAACTGTGTAACCAAGATTTTCAAAAAGTAACAATGACGTTACACTTTATGTGAAGACACTCCTTAATTATGGCTCATTAATTATTTTTATATATATTGACGATTTACTTGTTACTAGCAATGATGAGCAAGAGTTACAGAAGTTTAAAGTGAAAATGGAGAAACAATTTAAAATGTCAATTTTGGGAGAGTTGAAATATTTTTGGGGGTTGGAAGTATACCAATCAAAGACTGAATTTTTTTTTCAATCAGCAGAAGTATGCTTTGGAGATTCTGAAATATTCAGAATGCAAAATTGCAAAGCAATTCCTACACCATTTGTTTTGAGTATCAAATTTTCAAAGATGGGAGCCAAAAAGTGTGATGTTTCACTTTATAGAAGTTTGATTGGAAGTTTTTTGTACTTGATGACTTCAAAATCCAATTTAATGTATGCTGCTAGTTTGCTTTCAAAATTTATGCAAAGTAATAACGACATTCATTTTGCAACTGCGAAAGGTACTTAGGTACTTAAAAGGCAGTGTATAACTTGGAATATCGTTTATACTGGTTGAAGAAGGTGCTTTGCTTGGCTTTGTTGATAGTGATTGAGTCAAAAATATTGACAATATGAAGAGCACTATCAGCTATGCCTTTTCCTTGGGTTTTGATGTATTTACATGGAATTCAAAGAAGCAAGAAATAGTGGTGCAATCCACTACAGAGGCAGAGTTGTAGTAGCATCTACAACAACAAACCAGGTTATTTGTTAAGAATATTATGAAGGATCTTGAAATGGAACTTTAAGTTGAAACTAAGATCAAATTTGATAACAAATCAACAGTTGCAATTGCAGAAAATTCAGTGTAGCATGGTAAAATAAAGCATATTCTTATCAAGTTTCATGCCATTAGAGAAGCTGAGAAAAATAAGAAAATCAAGCTTGTTCATTGTTGTTTTGAGGATCAATTTGCTAATATATTTACCAAAGCTCTTCCCAAATTCGGAGCCTTGGTGTAACTGGTAAAGTTGCTTCTATGTGACCAGGAGGTCACGGATTCAAGCCTTGAAAACAGTCTCTTGTAGAAATGCAAGGTAAGATTGCGTACAATAGACCCTTGTGGTCGGGCCCTTCCCCGGACACTGCGCGTAGCGGGAGCTTTAGTGCACCAGGCTACCCTTTTTTTCTTCCCAAATTCAGATTTGAAACTCTTCGTGGGTAACTCGGAGTTACCAGCAAATATCTCATGGAGGAGTATTGAAGTATTGAGATATTTACTGTTATTATTTTCTTCTAATTTAGTACTCCATTTCTGAAATTTAGTTGAGGTAGAATATGAGTTTATTTAGTATCCTAGTGGAAATGGAATAGGAGTTTTTCATCTATTTATTTTTATGACGTGAATGAATAAAAGAAATAAAATTTTTGGTTCTCATATTTTTCTTTTCTCCGTAGAAACAACAGTTTGAATAACGCAAGATGGCGCTTGCACTAATTTTAGCTTGAATTGCTTTATCATGAATCGTCAGTATTTTAACAGACGACGACACATGTTTCTTGAGATGAACTTTTACCTATTTTTTTTCTTCTGCAGATGTGATCTAGTGGATGTCGTTGTGGAGATGGACAGAGTGGTGAGACCAGGTGGATACCTTTTAGTTCAAGACACTATGCAGATGATTAAACAACTAGGCTCAATTCTGCGTTCACTTCATTGGTCAGTAAAACTGCATCAAGAGCAATTTCTTGTTGGTAAGAAAAATTTTTGGCGCCCCAAAGACACTGCAAAAGAATGAAAATCCCAACAATTTTGTATATTTTACAGTGATGTCTCCAGTTTATGAGTGGAGAGAAAGAAAAGAAGGCATATATAGTTTTCAACAAGTTTTCTTCGAATGTATCCTATTGATTCATTCATTCCCCCTAAAAGAAATACAAATACAAACTTTCCAAGGGGAAAGTGATTTTGTCTTCTCTCAAAATGAAAAGATATTTGCTACTTGACCCACTTATCTACCGTAGGTAATTTTTCATATATTTTTTTTGGTTTTGCGGTAATGGTTATTAACCTACGCAAATTTGAGGCACACGTGAGCCAAATCTAAGGTAAGTGTCTTTGTGCAATATCAATTGTCACGTCTCAATATTAAGTTAGTTGTGATCAATTGTATCGTCTCAATATTAAGTTAGTTGTGATCAATTGTATGAATCCTTGCTATCTATTTAACCCTTACATCCAATATTCATTAATTTAGGTTCTTTAACCCTAAAAAATCCTTTACATCTATATTGACATACAAAATCTCTAACAAGATTAGAAGACTCCCAAGTGTTAGCGACTTAAATTACACATACCAAGATCTCAACTAATTGGATAGTCTCAATCTTTTTCTTTCATTGTATCTATCTTTTTGCTTAGTTTACATGAATTTCAAAAGCTTGTAGGTTTCTTGAAACACTCACTTTTGAGATCTTTACGCAATATATATTGGCAACTGAAAAAAAGAAAAGAAAAAAGTTTGTGCCATCTCTGAATGCTAATGAGACAGCAACTGGTAGCTGATAGATAGTAATAAAACCACCGACTGTTAAAGCAAACTTATTCTTGTTAGAGATTTTTAAATTTATTTCCTATTATTTACATACTAACTTTTTACTTTTAAGTTTTATTTAGTATGATGAGGACATGAATTGAGCTAAGAAGTGAGAATTCATATAATTAATCCCAAATTATTTGAGACTGCGACGTGTTTATTGGATTTATCATAAAATGTTGTTATTACCGTTATTCAGAGCACATTATGAAAAGAGAGTTGCAAGATAAGAGATCCACTTCGGTGACTCCTCCAGGCTCCCACATTCCCAAGACAATAAAGGCTCAACACGCAGGTTCATATCAAACACAAAGACAAGAAAAAACATTACATCAAGCAAATCATCAAAAATAGTTCATTTCGAGACACTTCACAGCCTTATTGAAGCCTGTACCTTTGACCCAAAAACATAAATTGTACAGGCAATCTACTTAGGCAAGAAATTTGGAATCAAAATTTCTATAATGTTACACACGGGATGCTCTCGTAGGACAAGAATGGATTCTTCAAACGGGGTGTCACAAAGCAGAAAATGAACCAAACTTCAACGGAACTGCTGCACAAAGACTGTTTGCAGTGTCATTCATAAGCTTGCCATTGGCAGCTGAAATGATTCGAGAATAGCAATCAGATTCATCGGAGTAAGAATAAGTTTGTTGAGTGATTGCCCCCCCATGTAATACATTGTGATCTTGAACAACCATCCACCCATTGCATTGCTGCCGATTTGTCAAAGAGCTTGAAGAACCTCCTTCCGACTGCTTCTTCTCCGTCCATTCATGGTCCAAATCAGAAAGCATCAAGGTCGTACCATTCTCCATTGATGCTAAAGTCTTAGAGGTTATAGTAAGCGGAAATTTCCTCTTCACTTTGGTCTGAGAGATGGTGCTACCACTATCAGACAGCACTCTAACTTCAATCTCTTCCTTCATTTTTTGCTTAACATTTTTCTCAGTTCCGTTTAGATAAAAGTTTAATTTGTTCTTGAACTTCAATTCTCGCTTAATTATAGTAGTCAAATTTCCTGCTGTTGAGTTCACCCAAAAAGAAATCTCGTTCTTTCGCTTCATCTCAACCTCAAATGATCCATCCAGGCCCAGAAAACTCGAAGACCGCTCAATCTTGAACTTAGGGGTACCAATATCAAGAGCTTTAGCCTGCACTTGACAGGGCAATACGCAGTTGTTATCCACCCAAAGGTGCAAATTCGCATCCACAAGCCAGTATGGGATACTATCATTCACCCCAAGCCCTAGAAAGTGTGGTTGACCGTCGAGTAGAAGCCCCAAAAATGGTGTTAAATCAATGTCGTAAGAAGGAAGATCAAAGGCCCCAATTGAAACCAACGGTTCCCAGTACAGAGGATTAATTCCACCTGTGAAAATAACAGGAAATGGAACTACGGATCCAACAAAAAATTTCTCATCTATATTCACCAAAACTTCCCTGTACGCTCCATGGCCTCTCTTGGTAGTCAAATTGTTCATTTGAATGTAGGAATCAGGAGGGTTTGAGTACCAAAACTCATCAAACCCGTGAGCTGATACGTAAATCTCAATTACAGCTTTATATGTATTCTTCGGAATAATAACTCTCTGCCCATGCAACTCCGATTCGCTTAGAATTCGGAACCAAAATCCTTCACTCCCATTTCCCGATATTGGTAATATCAAATCTGCCGGTTTTTCATAGTCATTTCTCAAATTGTTCACAAACAGATCATTTTCCAGCTTCAGTTTCCGATTAGAATCCAGATAACTCGATAAGGAAACATGCATTTTCTTAACATCATAGTAGAGGAAACTAATATTGACCTGATAAATACCGGTACAAATGTCGTTGACCAGATTTTCCAGCATGACAGAAAGAGATATATTCTGGTTGACGAGGATGGAGGAGTACCTGGTAACATCCTTCGTAACAGTCCAGAAAATGCCCTCGTTAGTAGGCTCGGCGGTGCTGGTACGAAGGAGCTCGGCGCCGTCAAGCCAGACAGCGGCGATACGGTCGTATTGCGCACCTTTAGAAGAAGCATTAAACTGAAGAGCCACATGGGTCCAAGAACAGTTGTGAGGAGGAGAGTAAGCAGCGGAGACCGGAGGGAGACCCATCGTATTGATGAAGTCATGAGTGAGGATATGAAAAGTGCAGGAAGGAACAAGATTTGTGAATGGCAAAGGACGAGTTATTTCCAAGTATTGCTGTGACTGTGAAGAAGTATTCTGGCCAAGACCATGTTTGATGAAGTGGGAATAATGATGTTGAGTTAAGGAAGAGGAAAATGGGGCAATAAAGCTGATGATGAAGAGGAAGATGAGAGTCGCCATGAGAGGAGGAGGAGGAGGAAATTTTTTTGTGTGGAATTTTAATAAGAGATTAGATGCATTTAAGGAGTGAGGGACCCACCACATAGGATAGGATATAAAGCTGGGATCCCATGTGTAGTTTTGACTAATCTTTATAGGAAAACAAGTTGCAAAAATTGAATACTTGTCCGCGTTCAATATTTAAATCTAATTAAGTAATTTTACGTGTTATTGCATTAAATACATCATAAAAATTGAATATTGGCAATTTCCATGGAGAAATGATCAAGATTGTTAATGTGTGAATAAGAGAACTGCTAAATGGCCACAATAATTTAGCCCAAATTTGGCCATAAATGCGAAAAAGACTATAATAACCTTTCATATTTGATTTGGTTGACACGTGATTAGTATTAATATCCAAGCATGTTAACAACATAAATTTAAATTTAATGAATTTGGGGAAGCTAAATCTGCATTTAATAGTTACTAAAGCATTACATCCGTGTAGGAAGTGAAATCCATCTTTATGAGTATAATTTTATATCTGTTAATCATTTTAAATTATTTTTTCTTATTTTATATTTCTTTTATCACATATTATTTATCATATTTTGCTTCTCTAAAGTCGATTGACTACTTTAGAAGTTAAATTAATTAGATCAATTTAATATTTTATAATTAAAATTTGAATATTCAAAATCTATACGAAAAGTATTACAAATTACAATTTTTTTACATCAATTTGATGAAAAATATATTTTAAATTATTGATCAAAGATCACATAATTTAACTCTCGATAAGAGAAACGTGAAATAATTTGAAACAGGGCGAGAAATAATATACGATCGTAAAATCTCTCTTATACTAAGCTTAAAAAATTATTTAAATATGTAGTTTACATTTTATTTAAACATAATAATTAATAAAGTTACTTAATTATAAATTATATTAAAAACAAATACAAATAATGATTTACAAATTATCAAGTCAACGTAACATAGGGGCACAAGACTACAATATTAATGTGTGACTCTCCTGGTTCCTGTTTACTAAGATCGACACATATGAACTAATATACTATCGTAAATCTCTTTTAGACTAATCTTAAAAAAATTATGTTAAAAAAATTATTTAAATATGTAGTTTAAATTTCTATTTAAACATAATAATAACAATTACTAAAATTACTTAATTTGAGATCATATTAATAACAAATATAAGTAATTATGATTCACAAATTATCAAATCGGTGTAACATAGGGGCACATGACTACAACATTAATGTGTGACTCTCTTGGATTGTTGTTAACTGAGGTCGACACATATAAACTATATGATTTTTATGATTTGTATAACATGTTGATATTTACTCTAAAATGTTTTGAGTTTTGTTTGTCGTTATTAAAATATTTTTTAAATTATATTTATAAATTTATTTAAATATATAGTATAAATTTATTTAAATATAATAATTAATAAAATTAATTATTTAGAGGTCATATAAATAACAAATATAAGTAATGATTCTCAAGTTTTCAAATCATCGTAATATAGGGGCACAAGACTATAACATTATTGTGTGATTCTATCGGGTTGTTGTTAACTAAGATCAACATTTATGAACTACATGATTTTTATGATTTCTATAATGTGTCGATGTCTATCACGTCTAGAGTGTTTTCAGTTCTTATTGTTGTTATTAAAATATTTTTAAATTATTTTAAAAAAATTATTTATATATATAGTTTAAATTTATTTAAACATACTAATTAATGAAAAATAGTTAATTAGTGGTCATATTAAGAATAAATATAAGTAATAATTTTCAAATTATCAAATCGGGGTAACATAGGGGCGCAAGACTATAACATTAACGTGTGCCTCTCTTGGGTTGTTGTTAACTAGGGTCGACACCTATAAACTATATGGTTTTTATGATTTCTATTGATGTCTACTATGTCTAAAGTATTTTGAATTTTGATTGTCGTTATTAAAATATTTTAAAATTATATTGAAGAGTAGATGTATGTCTTAGCCAAAAAAAAATGGTTATACACTACACCAGATATAGACAATTAGACTTGGAGTTTCGGGTTTGATCATATTATCTAAGAAATAAAATTTAAAAGTATTGTAGTACATGTGAAATAAGTAGACTAAAATCAAATTGATGAATATAAGGTATAAAAATTAATACTATTTAGTTATGAAAATTAATATCATATATTCAAATACTTTAAAATTATATATATAATTATCGATTTGGTTATTGTTTTGATAATTTTTAGGAAAATCAAAATCAAATTAAATATTATCAATTTTTTAAATTCAAAATTAAACCAAATTAAATGTCAATTTTTAAAATTGGTTGATTTTTCACCAAACCATGAACACCCATATTCACCGCTACACCACACTGTTTGATCTTTAAAAAAAATATTGTGCAGATTATGCTGGAGTATTATTATTAATTATTATTATTATTATTATTATTATTATTATTATTATTATTATTATTATTATTATTATTATTATTATTATTATTATTATTATTATACCTCTAGCGTTATACAAATAGCTTAGATATATTTTTTTCGATTGATGAAAGTGAAAAATTGATTTTCAATGTATTTATTTAAATCTTTTACCAAAATAAAATTCATATAAGGGCATATTTCATCTTTCTGTCATAGTTCAGAGGTATATTTGATACTTCTCACACGAGATTTTTTTTTTTACTTTTATGATTTGACGATTAATTTGGGTCTTAAGTATCTCAGAAAATTGAATGGAAGGTGACACTTAAGTTTCAAAATTAATTTTGGTGACACTTTGACCAGCCCAAGGTCAAAGACCACTTAAAATAAGGATTAATTTAATTGGGGACTAAACTAACATTTTTAAAACTTGTTAATTTTTTTAAAAATACAAAAAAAGACTCAAAAACTTTTCAACTCCCCCAATTCTCTTTCTTTTCCTCTCCTCTCTCTTAACCACCGATCAAATCAGTTTTCAATTTTTTTTGAAAAAAAAAATTCTCTCTTCTCTTCTCTTCACTCAACTGCGATTTTGCTTCCAACTGAAGCTCTTCTTCTCTGTTCTTTTCCTGACGATAAACAGGGTAGACCATCGACCTTTGCTCTTTCTCTCTCTTTTCAGGTAAAGCCTTCTCTTTTATTTGGTTCAAAAAGTTGAGAAGTTAGGGTTTTTTAAAAAGTTAGGGCTTTGATTAAAGAAGAAGAACTGGACTGTGGGTTGATGATTTTGTTGTTTTATGCTTAAAAATGAAAGAAACCCTAATTTGTGGTATTTGTTAACACTTGATATGATTGTATATTTGTAAAATAGTATGTGTATCTTCAGTGAAATATAAATTTTTGTTGTTGTTGTTATTCTTGTTCTTCAACATTGTTGTGAAAGTAGTAAAATTTTAATTTTTGCAAGTAATATGTTGCAACATATTAGTTGATCTGTTTGAGCAAACAGTTGTTGAGATTTGAATTTTTATTGTGTCTTGTGTTATTTTTATTGTGTCTGGTTGTTGTTCTTGTCTTGTGTTATTATTTTTGATAGAAGTAAATTTTTTGTTATTGTTGTTGTTGGAATCTGTTGTTACAGTTGTAGAAGGGTCTTGCATCTCAAAAAGTTAGGCTTTTTGAAAATAATGCTTTGGTTAATGAATAAGAAGAGGACTTGAACTGAGTTAAGAAGAAGAAGATTTGAACTGAGTATTCTCCTCAAAGTTAGGGTTAATGTTGTTGTTGTTGTTGTTCTTGAACATTATGTTGGTGTTATTGGTGTTGTTGTATTGGTAAATATTGGTGTTTATGTTGTTTTGTTGATTTTATTAAATTTTGTTGGTGTTATTGATGTTGTTTTATTGGTAAATGTTGGTGTTGTTGTTCTTGTATGGTGTTGCTCTTCAAAATTGTTATTCAAGTGATAAATGTTGATTTATGTTGATGTTCTTGGTGTATTATGTGGTAATTTTTTTGTTAATACCATAACAGATGTATAATATGTTGCAAGAAATGCTTCATCTGTTGCAACATATTAAGCATATGTTGGAAATAACTATACCATCTGTTGGTTTACTCTTATTATGTTTCCAACAGATGACCCATCTGTTGGAACATATGACTCATATGTTGCAACATATGACTCATCTGTTGGAACAGATGAGTCATATGTTCCAACATATGACTCATATGTTCCAATAGATGGGTCATCTGTTGGAAACATAATAAGAGTAAACCAACAGATGGTAAATGTTGGTGTTGTTGTTGTTTTGTTGATTTTATTGAATTTTATTGGTGTTATTGATATTGTTTTATTGGTAAATGTTGGTGTTGTTGTTCTTGTATGGTGTTGCTCTTCAAAATTGTTATTCAAGTGATAAATGTTGATTTATGTTGATGTTCTTAGTGTATTATGTGGTAAATTTTTTGTTAATACCATAACAGATGTATAATATGTTGCAACATATTAAGCATATATTGGAAATAACTATACCATCTGTTGGTTTACTCTTATTATGTTTCCAACAGATGACCCATCTGTTGGAACATATGAGTCATATGTTGCAACAGATGACCCATCTGTTGGAACATATGAGTCATATGTTGCAACAGATGACCCATCTGTTGGAACAGATGAGTCATATGTTGGATGAAATCAAAGCAGTAGCTACTGCTTTAATTTCATCCAACATTTGAGTCATCTGTTGCAACATATGACTCATATGTTCCAACAGATGGGTCATCTGTTGGAAACATAATAAGAGTAAACATACAGATGGTAAATGTTGGTGGTGTTGTTGTTTTTTGTTGATTTTATTGAATTTTGTTGGTGTTATTGATATTGTTTTATTGGTAAATATTGGTGTTGTTGTTCTTGTATGGTGTTGCTCTTCAAAATTGTTATTCAAGTGATAAATGTTGATTTATGTTGATGTTCTTGGTGTATTATGTGGTAAATTTTTTGTTAATACCATAACAGATGTATAATATGTTGCAACAAATGCTTCATCTGTTGCAACATATTAAGCATATGTTGGAAATAACTATACCATCTGTTGGTTTACTCTTATTATGTTTCCAACAGATGACCCATCTGTTGGAACATATGAGTCATATGTTGCAACAGATGACTCATCTGTTGGAACAGATGAGTCATATGTTCCAACAGATGGGTCATCTGTTGAAAACATAATAAGACTAAACCAACAGATGGTAAATGTTGGTGTTGTTGTTGTTTTGTTGATTTTATTGAATTTTATTGGTGTTATTGATATTGTTTTATTGGTAAATGTTGGTGTTGTTGTTCTTGTATGGTGTTGCTCTTCAAAATTGTTATTCAAGTGATAAATGTTGATTTATGTTGATGTTCTTGATGTATTATGTGGTAAATTTTTTGTTAATACCATAACATATGTATAATATGTTGCAACATATTAAGCATATGTTGGAAATAACTATACCATCTGTTGGTTTACTCTTATTATGTTTCCAACATATGACCCATCTGTTGGAACATATGAGTGATATGTTGGATGAAATCAAAGCAGTAGCTACTGCTTTGATTTCATCCAACATATCACTCATCTGTTCTAACAGATGGGTCATATGTTCCAACAGATGGGTCATCTGTTCCAACAGATGACCCATCTGTTGGAACAATTATTTGTACATTTTAAATTCATTGTTATCTTTTTTTTTAATGATGCACAAATCAATCATTGACCTTTATTTTACTCTTGTTTGTAGATAAATGGCTCCCACTAAAAGGAAAGGAAGTGAATCAACTCCAAAGAAAGGAAGAAGAAAAATAGCTAGGAGACATTCACCACTAAAAGAGCTTGCTATACAAGCAGTATCTCAATTAGAAGAAGAAGTTTCTTCTCAATCAGCTTTAAATATAGAAAAAGAGAAGAAAATAGAAAAAAGTGAAGAATCTGGAGATTTAAGTAAAGATGAACAAGGAGATGAGGAAAGTGAGGAAGATAAAGAAAGTGAGGGAAGTGAGGAAGATGAAGGAGAAAGTGATGAAGATAAAAACTCAGTAGAGGAAGAAGGTGTAGATAAAGAGAGGGATGGAGATGATAATGAAGTAGAATCAGAGGAAGGAGGAAAAGGAGGAGATAATGAAAGTGAAGATGAGGAAGAGGAACACCTTGATCTATGATAACTCCTAAGACTCTAATGAATGATAATTCAGTTGCTAGAATGCAAGAAGTTTGGGCCGCTGGGGTGATTTTTAAGAGTTTGGAGCCCTGATATGGGTTGAATTTTGCAGACAATATTTTCTATTTTTAGTATTTTATTTAATTATATTATGGGTTGTAATTTGCAGACAATCTATTTTATTTTTAGTATTTTATTTAGTTATAATATATATTTGGTGATGACAATATTGTATGTTTAATAGATGTCCAATTATTATGTCATGAATTTTATTTTATCCTTAAATTTAAAAAATATTGAATTATTACTAAAAATGAATTACACATCTATTGAAAATCATCCAACATATATACTCATCTGTTGAAAATAATCAAACATACTCTACACATTTTGCAACAGATGAATCATATGTTGCAACAGATAAATCATCTGTTGAAAATAATCAAGCATACTCTACACATTTTGCAACAGATTAATAATCTGTTGCAACAGATGATACATCTGTTGGAAATAATCAAACATACTCTACACATTTTGCAACAGATGATTCATCTGTTGCAACAGATGATACATCTGTTGGAAATAATCAAACATACTCTACACATTTTGCAACAGATGAATTATTTGTTGCAACAGATGAATCATCTGCTGGAAATCATCCAACAGATATAGACATATGTTGCAACAGAAGAATCATCTGTTGGAACTTATCCAACAGATATAAACATCTGTTGCAGCAGATCAATGACTTATTTGGTGTGAATTGCTTAATTAACTCATGATTAATAATAAATTAAGTTATTTAACCATAATTAGCTTTCAATTAACAACTTCAATTACAATCTAAATGAATACATAATAATTACATGATCAACGAAGTGTAGTGATCCTAAATAGAGGGATCAATTGACTTATTTGATGTGAATTGCTTAATTAACTCATGATTAGTAATAAACTAAGTTATTTAATCATAATTAGCTTTCAATGAACAACTTCAATTACAATCTCAATGAATTACATAATAATTACATGATCAACTAAGTGTAGTGATCCTAAATAGAGGGATCAATTGAGTTATTTGATGTGAATTGCTTAATTAACTCATGATTAGTAATAAACTAAGTTATTTAATCATAATTAGCTTTCAATGAACAACTTTAATTATAATCTCAATGAATTACATAATAATTACATGATTAACTAAGTGTAGTGATCCTAAATAGAGGGATCAATTGACTTATTTGGTGTGAATTGCTTAATTAACTCATGATTAGTAATAAATTAAGTTATTTAACCATAATTAGCTTTCAATTAACAACTTCAATTGCAATCTCAATGAATTACATAATAATTACAGATGAATGATATGTTGCAACAGATGACCTATCTGTTGGATCAAGCTACTGGTTCTGAACCTGAATCCAACAGGTAAGTCATATGCTGCAACAGATAACTCATCTGTTGCAGCATATAACTCATCTGTTGCAGCAGATGACTTATCTGTTGGATTAAGCTTCTGGTTCTGAACCAGCTTTGCCCGCTAATGTAATATGAATCCAACAGGTAAGTCATCTGTTGCAACATATGACTTACCTGTTGGATTCATGTTCAGAACTAGTAGCTTGATCCAACAGATAGTTCATATGTTGCAACAGATAACTCATCAGTTGCAACAGACCACTTATTTGTTGCAACAGATGACTTACCTGTTGGATTCATGTTCAGAACCAGTAGCTTGATCCAACAGATAGATCATCTGTTGCAACAGATGACCTATCTGTTGGATTCAACTGCTGTAACATGAATCCAACAGATAGATCATCTGTTGGATACGCTACTGAAAATTGCAGAAAAACAGCAGATATACCCAGATGAGAAATTGAACTAAAAATCATTATTTTTACTTACCAAAATAACCTATGAAGCAATGCCTAGTGATTACAAACAAATTTGGTCCAAAATTTTGGTCCAGTACCAGCAGTTGTGGCAGCAGCAACAACAACAATGGAGGGCAGGGGAGTAGAAGAAAAAGAAGAAGATTATGATGAAGAAGAAGAAGATGATGATGATGAAGAAGAAGAAGACAACAGCAGCAACAACAATGGAGAATGCCCTGAAAATGGCGCGAGGAAGAGAAGCAAAAAGAAGGGGAGGCGGTCGTTTTTTCCCCCTCTCATTTTAGGTAATTAGGATTTTATTTAATTCTCCCAAAAGGGGAATGGGTCCCATGGGTCAAAGTGTAAAAATAAAAACTTGAGGGCAACTCAGAAAATGAGTCAAAACCCATTAATTCCTAATCTAATTTTTGTCACCTCTACTCAATTAAAATAACTTAAGTCACTACAACTTAAATTTGAAACATTTTTGTCACCCTTAATTCATTCACCCGAGCTAGAAGTTGTCGTGGAGTCTGGTAAAAATTGATTTTATCTTTTCTTCTTCATATTTATTTATTTTTATATTTTCTTTGGATGATTTGTTGTGATTCCTCCATGTCTATGTGGAGCTAAACTTCTCGTTTTAAGATTATGGTAGTTGCATGATTATATTGTGTGTAAACTTAAATTTACTTGTTAAGATATAGTTATCGTCGTGCTACAGCTCGTGTAGATACTTACTTCTTCTTGTTCTTAATTATTTAATTGCTTGTTCACCTTTCAAATACTATATGTGGCTCATAAATTGGATTCGAAAGAGGAAACTTGTGTGCGTAATAAAAACAAGTAGGGCTTATTTGTGAACCTTATAGGAAAAGAAAAATGATTCACTACTGGGATAAAAATATACCCTTTAGCCTTGCTTAGTTGATATAGATAAAATCTTACATGCATTTCACTATCGATCGACGATCATACAAATATAGGCATTTGGAATAGTCTTAGAGTTATCTGCATAATGCTCAATAAGTGATATCAACCTGCAACTAATAACCAATAGAAAATCATAGCCAATTTAAGTGATTACTCAAGACTGCTAGCGAATCCATAGCCCTACATCGATTTCATCTCATTGATTACCTAAAACTCTACTTTTCATTTGGTTAATTGTTCATTAATCAACTTCTTTTTTATTTCTAGATTAGCTAACCATAAATCTATCTTAGGGTTTTTAAGCTTGAATAGATAATTAGAATTCATTTAATTTAGTAAATAGTTAATCGATACAAGTCTCTTTGGATACAATAATCTGAGCTCATAATCGTATATTACTTGTACGATCGATCACATGCACTTGTGTGTGCGTTTGGATGCAATAGGCTTTACAACATCAATAAGAACTTTTATTTCTAGATGGATAGTGTCTCGATTATTTTCACTTTTTTTAATTGAATCTGTGGTGTGGAGTCCTTATTAATTAGGAATTAAAAAAGTAACAAAGTTTGGACAGAGGCCCAAAGCAAAACAACAAAGAAAACAAAATGGCCTTTTACAAAAGGATCCTATTTCGTCTATCTGTGATTTGTTGAATGAAGGAAGCTTGTTCGAACTTCTCAAAGATGCTCGAACTCGCCTGAAAATGATGTCTGAAGGTTGTCGTGGGAACCGCCCTCTCTTCTTCCTACTTCTCGGGGTCATTTTTTCTCTTGAGCCCCTGGGATTTACAATTCTTAACTTTTGCATCGAGTCTTCACTGTTCCAAGTATGTCGATGTTGTTGTTCATCGCCTTTTTTCCATCATCTGGTCTACTCTTGCCGAGATTCTTAATCCTCTCCCCAATTATTTTCACCTTTTATTACTCTTTTAATTTTTTATATCAACCAGTGTGAATCCTAAAAGATTTGGTATTTTTTAAGGTGGGGAAACAAATTCTCTTTGCTTGCTTAATTTTTACTCAAATCAATTTTAGTGAGTCCATTAAATTTTTTGGACAATCAACATGTGTAGCAGTAACAAATTATCAACCAATGCTACCTTCTCACACTTCTCACATAGTGTAGATTTTTATTGGGAAAAAGAATGATTGTGGACAACAGTTGTCTTACAATCTTTGTAAAAAATATGACAAACTTAAAAATGATATTATGGGCTATTGTATTAGTGAATGTTAAAAGATTCAAAACAATTTGAAACACTTTTATTTGTCGAGGAGATAGACTTCAAGTTTAAATAATATTTGTCTTAGTAAATAATGTAACTAAAACTTAAAAACGACATTATGCGCTATCAAATTAGTGATGTTAAAAGTTTCAATACAATTTTAAATATTATTATTTGTCAAAGAGATGGACCTTGAGTTTAGATCAACTTTAAAATTATCTTGTAGGATGCGAATTGTCCAAGACAATTAAGAAAATAACAATTTATTTTTTAAACGGATATAAAACATATTAAATACAGTACTCTCACATACATGTTCGTAACTAGATATATAAATGTACATGAAACCCAGTATTAAAAAATATAGGGATGTAATGACCCTTTCGATTATTCCCGCGTGTACGCTTTCTTTGTACTGTTAGAGCTTACCTGTAGTGACCCCAAGTCATTTATGACTTGCTGGGACCGGCGGTTCGGTGCGCTGGCCGTTCGTTTGATCTTTATGGTCGTTTCCCTGTTTTAGAGCTTTAACTTAGGAAATCATTGACTTTAGTCAAAATTCTTAGCTAACGTGCTCAGAATCAAATTTTGACAGATCTGTTGGCTCCAAAACATAGGATTTGGTCTAGAAGGACCTTTAGTCGAAGCCTGAGAACTTTCGGTGTGGTTTTGTGTTGCCTTTTTTGTTTTCAAGTCAGTTGGAGTTGAAAGTGTGACTTTAGTCAACTTTCGATGATCGAAGCGTCTGATTCGAAATTCGACGATTTCATCAACTCCGGAATGTTGAGTTTGGGTTAGGTAGGTGGTTGGTTCAGGTCTCGGGTGAGCCGGGCTCATTTTGGGTGTTTGATTGATTTTAGTTAGTGTTGACTTGGGTCAACATTCCTCTGAAACGATCTCGTATGAAAATTTCGTCGATTTCATTGAGTCTAAACACTCTAATAGCATATTCAAAACCCAGAACACCCGTAGAAGATTTGACTGTTGCTGGTTTTCTATTGCAGACAGGCCGTTAGCGCTAATGGCGCCCAGCAGCGCGATCGCGCTAGCCTGTTGCCCGGCCTTCAACGCGATGGCGCCCTGCCAGCGCGATGGCGCCTTGGAGCCTTGGCGCCTGCCTGTCCTTCAGCGCAATAGCGCTCCTCCAGCGCCAACAGCGTCGCCCGCCTTGCCAACCTTCAGAGCTATAGCGTTCCTCCAGCGCTGATGGCGCTAGCCTGCTGCCGGCCTTATAAAATGCCTCCTTCACGATTTTCAGCCACTTTTCACTTTGGGTCTCTCAACTCCAAGTTATTTTCCTCTCCTAAAATCAGCTCCAAATCAGTTCTTGGCTTGAGAATTCTTCAAGTGGCGCTAAATTCTTGTTTCCCTCTTCACTTAGTAAGTTTTCTTCCTTCTCAAAAGTTCTTCTTCTTAAGTTTAAAAACCTTGATTGATAAGTTCTTCTCAAGCTTGAGTTTCCTTTGGTTGTAGCTGCTCAATTGAAATTGTTTGTTCATAATTGCGAGGATTTCACTCCGTAGGCTTGTTTTCTTCATCGTGGTAAGTAAGTTTCTTTCTCTTTTTTTGGGTTTATTCATTGATTTTTCCTCTTTAATTCTCTTGCTTTGCGGGCTGTTTTGAACGTTTATTTTTGGTTTTTTATTTTTTTGGGAAAGTATTTTCTGATATTCAATTTTGTATTGGACTCTCATTTCAAGGGGGTGCAACATTTCTCAAGCAAAAGGCAAATGGTATTTGAAGGAAAGGCATGATGTCTTGATGAAGTGTAGAACTTAAATCCGCCAAAATTTTGACCATGCGCTCAGGGGATTCTTGTGATCGTCGTGCGCTTTTTTACTTTTGGTCTCGGATTGCGTGATTCACGGGTCCGCTTTTGATTCGAATTTTAACCCCGCTATACTTTTAGCAATATGAGTATCCTTAGCTTCATTTTAATGCATAGATTATATTTTTGATAGTTTGACTACTGTTTGGAGCTTCTCGGAGCAGTTTGGTCTTGGACATCGTCGTTTTAGCAGCTTGTCGTCGGACGACAGGTAGGTTACGGTGTTCTCCTTATTAGACTTTGCATATATAGGATATAGTTGTACTAATTAGCATTCTTGGATTAGGTTTATTAGAGTGGTACCTCAGACATTGTCTGCCTCTTCATATCCGTCTTATTTTCGCTCCTATGGTTATAGTATTTGCTATAATTGGTGGTATCACCCTTGTGGTACTGTGTGGCCTTGTATTTGACTCTGGACCGTAAATAGTGGGTTATTTGAGAATGTCCGTAAGTTCTGGATATCGATATTCATTTATACAGCTGATTATATTTGATGTAGAGTGATTGGAGCCTGTGCAACGCTGATAGGTTGATTCTGAGCCATTGGGCTACTGTTGGTGATTGGACATATCATTATCATGCATATAAAGACGTTTTCTGCATGTTTTACTATTATTTTGTCTTCGAGCCGATTATTAATGATTTTCTAAACTTTACATGGCCCCGAGGGCCTATTTTCGATAAAAATGGCTATAAAAGGTTCGGAACTGATTATCATGAATCTTCTTGCGGTAACAAAGTTAAAGAGATGATTTTATCACAGTTTTTCACACTTATACTAGACTCGATTGACCGTGGTGCTAGACATGCTTTACTGTTGACTTTAGATGATATTAGACTCGAACGGGCCAAGCATCAGACTTATTTCACTACTGTTTTAGACCCGGTTACGCCTGGGTACTAATAAAAGTTTTTGAGACTTAATTCACTGATTTAGATCCAAATAGACTCCGGGCATGCATTTTTGAGATTCGATTACTGATTTGGATTCGAATACACTCCGGACTATTATATTGAGATTTCGAGATTGAGTATGTGATCGAGGACCTCTATGGACCTTGCCGATCCAGACCAGGGCTACTGGCCAAGTGTGCCGGAGAAGGGTATATGGTGTAGTTGAGGTATACGAGTCGTGTCCTTCCATGGATCCTACCTACTGGGCCCGTAGATGCCGGAGGAGGTACATACAGAGCTACTGTTCCACTTGATTTTCACACTATTGCATCATATCATTCATTGTGTCCGATTCCACTCTTGTTTGCTGTTTGCTGAGTGTACGCTCCGATCGTATGGGATGCCGAAGGGTTTGTCTTTACTTGTATATGTTCCTCGGATGTATATGCGCCCGTTAGAACTGTAAGTAGACTTATTATTATCCTATCGCGTTTCTGATTATGATTATGATTATATTCGGGTTCTTATTCGATGATTCACATTTGGGAGTTGTGTTATATATATTTCTGGTTCACTTTATGGTTATACTTGGACTAATCTCTGGGAACGTGTGTTGCACGTTTGTCCCTTATCATTACTATAAAACTTCTATACACTTTAAAAAATTGAGTTATAAAATGAAAAATGCAAAAATTAACAATATTAATTTTACCATTTACATTCTATACATTAAATAAAAATCATAAAAGTGAATGATACATATTTCATGAAGCAATAAATAAGTGAAGCTAATTAAGATAATATAGTCTCCAGTCTCCAATGATTTTTCATACTAACAAAAAAATATGTATATCCATTCACTAAAATTACAGTACCTCTAAATTTATAATCCAAATGGATTAAAAACAAAAGAGTTAATTATATAATTATGTCTCTTCCTTCTAATTAATCCCAAATGTCTCCACTTCTTCCTCTTTCGTTTCAACTCTCTCTCTGCCCTCACATCTGATCTTTCCTCTTCTTTCTCTATAACACATCTCTAAAAGAGTTGCAATCAATAAATACATCAAACTTCTTGTAGATTCATCAGTTAATAGGGCCTGAATGCCTAAAAAAATAACTCAAAGAGAATAAAAAAAGATAATTTTTTTATAAAGCTACAAGACACATATTTTGACGAAGGAAAGCAATACTATATATAATGTTGGGGTGAAAATCGTTTACACCCCCTAACTTTGCTTTAAAAATCAAACACCCCCCTCAATTTTGAACAATAATCGTTTTCCCCCCTTTATCCTATGCAATGTCTATTTTACCCTTAATATTTTTAATTTTTTATTTATGTAATGTCTTTTTATATTGTATATTTATTTTTTCTTAACCTAGGTATTTACCATTTTTAGTTAAATTCATTAACATTATTAATAAAATAATCCTTTTATAAACTAATCACAAAATCTAATGCTATTTTTTATGATTGATATTTTTATATTATATGCATTAAGTGGGCGTTTGGTCATGAAAAAAAAATCACTTTATTTAAAAAATTTGGAGTTGGAATTATGTTTGACCATACCTTTTTTGAAAGACTTTTTAGAATTCAAAGTGTTAAATACAACTAAAAAGTGAAAATAAGTATTTAGGTATTTTCACTTTTTCAAATACAACTTCAAATTGTATTTGAAAATTTTATGGCCAAACAATATTTTTTTGAATAATTTAAAGTGAAATAATTTTTGAAAAATAGTGAAATATTCTTATGGCCAAACGGGCATGTATGTCTATATGTAATTATGTATGTTTTTTTCGTTCTCTCTCTCTGTTATTCTCTAATGTCTACATAGATAAATGAGTTTTGGTTGTCAATAATAAAATATTTTCTAAATTATAATTTAAAATTTATAAACAACAATCATTTAATTTTATATATATGCAGTGAAATATATTTATAAAGTTATAATTACCTGTTATTTTTACTTGTATAATTAGATATTAGAGTTTTGATTATTATTAATATTTTTTTTTGGCTCATTTATAATCATTATGAAATGTCATTAACTTACATATTCAATTAGTATTTTTCACTTTTCTTTTTTATCTAAGAAATTATATATATATATATATACAACATATGTTATATAGATTTTAAAAAACAAAAATTGTGATTACAATTTTTTTTTTTAAAAAGATATAAAGCTTAATAATACAAGGGCAAAATAGGTATTTAAAAAATTTAATTAGGATAAAGGGGGGAGAATGATTATTGTTCAAAGTTAAGGGAGTGTTTAATTTTTAAAGCAAAGTTGAGAGGTGTAAACGATTTTCACCCTATAATGTTGAGGTGAATATTTTTAATAGACTCTTCATTACCCATATTTACTACAAAATTAAAATTGAAGTTGAACGTCTTTGGTAGACTCTTTATTACCCACATTTACAACAATAACTCATCAATTACTTACTATAATATATAACTCCTCAATCACTTAATATACAATATTATTCGGCTAATGTAGTCTTTGATATCATTTGTTGAATTTAAATTCATGTATCATACATTAATGGTGATGCAGTAATTTAAATGATAAGGTGCTCAGATGATGAATTTGATTGTGAATTGAATAGTTCAAATAAATTTCATTGCAACTCTTCAAATTTTCACTTTTTATTTAATTACATATGTAGTTTGATTTTGATGCAATTAAAATATTACTATTTAATATTTAATTTTTAATATTTAATAATTCAATATTTTATTACATTTTTAATATATTACAGGGGTAAAATGATAATCCAACTTTTCACTTTGGAGCTTCCCACTTTTAATAATATATGATATGATGATTATTGGCTCACTATTCCTACTCTGAGGGTGTACTCTTGGCATGATTTAGTTGTTAGAATTGAGTTTCAAGCATGAGTTCATTTACTTTTTTTTTTGTTCCTTCCCTTTTTACTTAAGGTTACCGGTATACCGCCTTCTTTTTAAACTTTCTTTATATATATTGTTATTGTAAGGATTTCAAGTGCGTTCTTTCTCTCCCTCACCTGTGTCTGCTAGATATATATTTCTAATAGCTAGCCAAGTTTGTTGTTTTCTTCTTGTAGTCTTCTGTGCTAGCTTTCGTGTACTTATCTGTCTGCTTCTGTGACCTCTTCTTTGCTATCTTCTATATTATTACTCTTATATCTTATATGCGCTCAGTCGGCCTATGATGCCTACTGAGTACTTTGCTTTGCAATTGGTGCTCATACTACACTCTGCATCTTTCTGGTGCAGATCCTAGTGTGTCCCATCGCCGCTGATTCGTGGAGACTTGTGCGGGGTGATTTTAGACTATCCGAGACAGAGGATGAGCTCCTGGCGATCAGAGCTTAGATGTTATCTCATCTTTTGTATTATGTACTCTTTGTTATTCAGAGACATATGTATTTATTCTTTTGAATCCTTTTGTACTCTGTATACTTAGTTTCAGCTCTTATACTGTGATATCAAGTCGTGGGTTTGGTTTAACTTCTGTTTATATATATTTCAGTTGCTTATTTCTTCTCTTATATTCTTTATTTCCGCTTATTTATATACTATTCTTTCGCTTGCTTGTTAGATAGTAGCCCATTACTAACTGTTTCGGGCTACGTGGATTGGTTCGCCTACACGGGGAGTTGTAGGTGCAATCATAATCGAAAAATTGGATCGTGACAAGGAAAGATTTATTTGACTCAGTTATCATATTAGAAAATGGTAAGAAGGGTGAAATATACTCCTTAACTTTGCGATTTAGAGTTAATATACTTTTTATTAAAATAATGACGCATATACATCCTCGTCATTTAATAAATAGAGAATATTTACCTTTTTCAACAGATTCATATTTAGTGAACTAAAAAAGAAATTTTAAAATTGATTTTTTTTTAATTTTAAAAATATCACGTGGCATTAAAAAATTACCTCACTCATTTTTTTGGTTGGATCAGGTTTAGAGGGGTGAAAAAAATGAATAAGGTAATTTTTAAAGTCACGTGATATTTTAAAATTAAAAACTCATTTTTTAATTCAATAAATATGAGTTTATTAATGAAAAGGGTAACTATGCTCTACTTACTAGACTACTAGAATATATATGGATATCACTTATTTAATGAGAGATATATTAACTTTAAATTGCAAAGTTAAGGAGTGTATTTATCCTTTTCTCATAAAAAAATAGAGAGTGGGCCTAAGAACAAAAGTTGATGGGGGTGATGATGGTCTAAAATTCTATTACCTCCATTTTAATTTATTTGTTCTATTTTAACTTGACACAAAAATTTAAAAGTAATTTTTTTTTTAAATCTTGTGATTTTAAATTAAAGATATATCAAATATATCAACAAGCCCAGCATAGAAAGGTAATCATACAAACATATTCTTTACTCCTCAAGCAGGTAATAACATGAGAATGGAAACTCACATTGAGCATTGCAGAATGGGTTCAGGAAATTCAACATATACTAGCAAATAGACAATCACAAGTCCAACATATTCTAAGAGAAGGGAACAAAGCTAATTATGCACTAAATAAAGGAGACCGCAAATATACAAGATTTCAAGAAATAAAGTCAGAGGGGAGAACATATCAATATGGATAAGATAAAATGTTCATACATTAGAGTTGCAATAGTAACAAAATGAAAGGCATACAAAGTTAGGCTAAAGCAGAGTTGCAATAGTAACAAAATGAAAGGCATACAAAGTTAGGCTAAAGCAGAAAAGTATTTACAAATGGCATATATACAATTATAGTTTAGGCCACCAGGACAATACTGCTGCGAATAAGCTAACTAGCCTAGACTGTATCAATTAACACAAAGACATTCATAAAAAAACAAGGGCTGTAATGTCAAAATGAAACAAGTGGACATGAACACTATAGTAAAACTTTAACAGAGAAGGACCAGAGCGTCTTGATATATTCCATTCCAGTTCCACATGAATCCCACTGGATTAAAAAAGAAACACAAAAAAGCTGAAAAATGAGACGAAAAGGAAGAGACTTACCTAGGGTAAACCACGACGTCCTGTGACAGAAACCCTCTTCAAACCTTCGGGGGATAGCAGAAACACCATTTACCAGAGAACACAACTTAAATTGTACAGTAAGCAGTGAAGGTCAGAATCAAAAAGCGACATAAAAGCAGAAAATTGAAAAAGGAGAAAACACTTTACATGCAAGCTGATCCATAGGATGCAAAAAACTCTTCAACTCTTCAACACGGGTGTTGATGACTAAAAGGAGAAGGAAGAAGAGGCGTAGATTACGACGACATGTCGGAGGTAACATTTTTCTGGTGTCTGAAGGGTTTGAAAGAAAGAAGCGAATTGCCTTAATTAGGAAACTTTCCCAGCCTTCTACATGTTTCTGGGCATAGACATTTGGATCAGGCCATTTTTAGATCCTAGTTTTTTTTTATATTATTTTTATTTTCAGACATTGGACTTCTGGTTCGATGTGATGTTATTATTTTTAGTTGATTAATAAATAAAAAAATTCAAAATTTAATTAAAATAATTAAAATAATTTTTAATTTTATGATTTTAAATATGCCATGAAAAAATGAAATTAAAGAGTCAGCTAAAAAAAAATATAAGATTCTCTTAACCCATGAGCGATACTCTTTAACATTATTTGCTACAAAAAGCTATTTCAAATAACTTTTAAAAATTAGTTTCATAATAAATGGACTAAAACTCAAATTTTCGAAATGATAATACTATTTGCAAGAAAATGAATAACCGACACAAGTGTTTAGGGCATCTCCAACCACATTCTATTTTACTCTGTAAATATAGAGAGTAAATGGAACAACTCCAACAACTCTCTATTTTACCCTCTATTTTCTCTTTTTTCAATATTATATTATTATTTCTATTTCAATTATATTTTCATATTTTAAAATAAATTATTTCTTCTATGTTTACATAATCACCACATATTATTCATATTTTTTTCAAAATCTTCATGTAATATAAAATTATTTTTTACCTCAAATTTTTAAATAAAATAAATTTTAAGCAAATATTATATAAATTACATATTAATGGACAATTCAAATAAAAATAAAATCATAAATGAAATACAATTAAATAAATATTACATCTTAAAAAAATATTCAACTTTCAAGATTATTACGTTGCTCCCATAAATTCTCTACTAATGCATTACGAAGTTCAAAATGAACATTTCTGTCCTTAACTTTTTTATGTGTGGCTAAAAATTATTTAAATAAATTATTTTCATCTACTGTCATTTCTATCGTTGGTGTTGGAGCTTTCGAAATATCTTGAATTGGTGCGTTAAGAGGACACTCATCCTCGATTATCATGTTGTGCAATATAATACATGTAGTCATTATATCGTGGAACACTTTTTTTCTCCAAAAATGTGATGGCCCAGCGACAATTGCAAAACGTGATTGCAAAACTCCGAATGCACGTTCAAAATTACACTTCTTTTCTCTACCCCGTACACTATTTTTTTCCTGATATTGGTGGATCTGAAGCTCACTTACCAGATTACTAAATTATTGTTGTAATTTTTTGACTTAAAATGTTATGTTATGTATTGTATTTTTAACAGTTTCATGTTCCCCTATTCTAATTTAACAATTGCATCAGTTTTAGATTAAATTATAAATTAATTACTCATTTTATACGTACATTTTTTTATGTGATGATATTTTTTTACAACTATAAATTATAATAAAACTAACTTATATATTAAATAAAAATATTTTTATGAAAATTAAAAATAACATAAATTAATATAAATTTAAAATTATATTAAAAATAATTACGAATATTAGAAACTTAATTAATGATATTATATAATTTAAAATATGTAAAATAAAAATATTAAGTACTAAAAATAATAATAAAATAATAAATAGTGAAATAAAAAGGATGAATAGTAATTCTCTATATTTAGAGAGCTACTATTCATCCTCTCTATTTATGAAAAATAGAGAGTAAAATAAAAAGTGATTAAAGAAATCATTCTCTATTTTTACTCTCTATTTATAAAGAAGTAGAGAGCAATTTAGAGTGTGGTTGGAGATGACCTTAGTTTCCAAACCAAAACGCAAGTACAGGTACTAACTGTTAAATAGTTAAGCACATTTAAGCAAAAAAGAAAAAAGAAAAAGGAAAAAAAACACGAGAACAACTTCAATTGGAAATAATAAACAAGTCAAATTAAGTAGGTAGCTGAGCTTAGTAAAAATGAAGATTCAAGTGTCAAAGAAGTTTATTATTGCTTCTCCATTTGGATCCTTGAACAAACTATGGAATCAGCAAGACAATGGATCCACTCTTTGTTGTTTTTCACCTTCACTATTGCTTCTTTGTATCTTCTAGATACTCTTATTATCTCCAGTAGACTAACCACTAATTACCAAAATATCCAGCTCAAGAAGCAGCCCCACCTGCCTCTGCGTTTCCGCTCTGATGGAACCTTCAAAATCCTGCAGGTTCTAATAGAAACATCCTAGAAAAAATAGCTTGTTTTTTGTTTTCCTAGAAAATAAAATGCTTTTCTTTAATGATATCTTGGAAAAAATGTTAAAGTAAATCGAAGAACTTTAGCTGTTTCTTCCTAGATAGTGAAAATAGTTTCTGTTTAGTGTTGGAGACAATAGAAGATTTTCCTTCTGGGTTCTATGAAAAATGTTCAAGGAAGTTGAGGAAACATTTTCTTATATTTTGTTAGGATTTCTTTTTCTTCTTCCAAAGTTGATTCTAGATCAGTATCCTCTTTTTTTCTACGTTTATGATAGAGAAGCTACATGATTTTTTCCTGGGTTTATGGAAATGTTGAAAGAGATTGAAACATATAGAGCTATTCTTTTTTCTTTCCAATTAAAGGAAGATAAATCCAATTGGCATTAGTGTGGATATCTCTTTTTTCTTTCTTTCTGGTGTATGATATACATAAAAATAGGTTTGCTTGTCACAGTGTTTGATGGTTTTAGGTTGCGGATATGCACTACGGGAATGGGATGGTGACTCGGTGTAGAGATGTGTTGGAGAGCGAGTTCAATTATTGTTCCGACCTCAACACTACTCAGTTCTTGAGGAGAATGATTGACATTGAAAAGCCAGACTTGATTGTATTTACTGGTAACAAGTTTAACTTCCCCTTCTGTTATTATAACAGTTCAAAAGTATCTATTTAGTTCTTCTTTCCTTTTGTCAACCATTGGAAACTATAACCCATGCTCATTGCCTTGACATTATCTGAAGTAAGAAAGACACTTTCCTTTTCTGGGTGAGAGTTTCCTCTTCCTTTCTGGATGTTCAGAGCAGAGGTTCTAATTCAAGATTCAGTAACGGCCTCCTGTCTTTCAAAAATGGTATAATAGAGATTTAGAATATGCTAAATAATCTAGCAATCTAAATAAATAACTGTCCTTTTACATTGCTGTTTATTGACAGTTTTTCTCATTAAATCCAACTCAGCCCAACTAAAAATTAATTTCAACCATCTTTTCAATTAGTGAATTTACTGGTGTAAACCTTTCAAAGTCTATCCAGGTTAAGAAGAAGAATATTGTTTGTCAAGATTTGTTAAGAGTATGCTGTCCGATGATCTATGAGAAGCCTATCCCTATTGAATTGTGTAATCCTTTCCGCTTCCATGAGCTCATCGCTGAGGCAATATTTAGACATTAGGCAGGAAAGAGTTAAAATTTATCTAAAGCTACTGCATTCACGAGGTATGAGGTGTTTCACTATGTACAGTTTGTGTTTTGTTTCAGTAAGTACAATTTGTAGATGGATATAAAGTTCACTTAGAAAAAAACAAAATATTTTACAGGGAGACCAATAAAGTTCAATTAGTACAGGGTATGAGGGTATTTACAGATCTGATTATTAATGTTTCTGATTCACCCCTTATATTTCCGAGAGCAAGTTCCTTCCGATTGTTTTCTGTTGATTAAGATTTGACAAGATTGGCAATCAGTTGGTGAATGGTAACCCATGCGGTTTTTTTGGGAGCTCGAGGGTTTGAGACAAGGGGACCCTCTTTCACCAATGTTGTTTATTTTAGTTATGGAAGCTCTGAACAGGATGATGGATAGAGCTGTTATGGGGGATACTTGAAGGGTTTCGATGCGGCAGTTGGGGGTGAAAGGTCAATATTTGTTTCTCATTTGTTGTTCGCGGATGATACATTGGTCTTTTGTGATGCAGTTGAGTCCCAACTAGTTTATTTAGGCCAAATTCTTACTTGGTTTCAGGCGGTGTCAGGACTTAAAATTAATCTGAGGAAGTGTGAGATTTTTCCTGTTGGGGAGGTGAATGATATTGGATTACTTGCTCGAGTTTTGAATTGCAGGGTTGGGGCTCTTCCGACAACATATCTTGGAGTACCTTTAGGTGCTTTGAACAAGGATCTCATTGTGTGGAATCCGGTTATTCAGAGGGTCGAAAAAAGACTAGCAGGGTTGCAGAAAAGATATTTGTCCAAGGGTGGGAAGGAAGTGCTTATTAAGAGCACTCTCTCTAGAATTCCTACATACTTCTTGTCTTTGTTTCTCGCTCCAATTTCGGTCATTGAAAAGTTGGAAAAGATTGAGAAAAATTTCCTTTGGGATGCGGCGGACGGGGCGAAGAAGTTTCATTTGGTGCGGTGGGAGGTTGTCACATCTCTTAAAAAATGGGGAGGTTTGGGAGTTAAAGATTTAAAAGTCTTTAATAAAGCTTTATTGGGCAAATGGATGTGGAGGTTTGGGGTGGAGGTACAAGCTTTATGGAGAGGGGTGATAGGTGAAAAATATGGGATTAAGGATGGGGGTTGGAAATCTAGAGATACAATTTTACCTTTCGGGTGTGGCTTGTGGAGAAATATCATGAAAGGATGGGATTATTTCGCGGAAAATATCTCATTCAAGGTCGGAGATGGGAGGAGAGTATATTTTTGGGGACATAAATGGTGTGGGAACATAATCTTGAAAGATGAATTCCAGAGTTTGTACAAAATATCCTACCAAAGAGACTTGACAATTTAACAAATTAGAAGGTCACAAGGTGAAGAGACTTTTTGGGATTTGAGATTTAGAAGGAATTTTCAAGATTGGGAAGTGAGTGAGTTCCAAAGACTGATCGACCTACTTCATAGGCAAATCAATCCAGTGGTTAATCCCGATGTGTGGCTGTGGGGTCTTGAAAGTAATGGAGTGTTCTCTGTGAAGTCTTTTTATGAGAAACTTTTAGTTAGGGAGGAGGTTGAGTTCCCATGGAATGCAATATGGGCTCCAAGTGTGCCAAGGAAGGTTTGTTTTTTCACTTGGCTAGCCACTAGAGAGGTGATTTTGACAGCCGAAAATCTTAGAAAGCGGAAGGTTGCCTGCATTAGTTGGTGCTATATGTGCAAGGAGACGGGCGAGGACGTGGATCACCTTCTTCTACATTGCAGGCTTACCTTGAGATTATGGTGGGACATGTTTAGATGGTTTCGCACTCCTTGGGTAATGTCAAGAAATGTGAAAGATCTGATGCTCAGTTGGAAGAGCGAGAAAAGGAGGAGAAGACGACGGGGCTGGAACTTGGTTCCGATTGCGTTAATGCGGGTAGTTTGGAGAGAGAGAAATAGGAGAGCTTTTGAGGGTGTAGAATCGAGTTTCTTGCAGTTGAGGAGTAGTCTCCGCTCCCTTATTTTCTTTTGGTGTAAACAGAAATCCCTTGATGTTTAGAGGATTGGATGGAGTTTGTAGAATATCATATTTGTAGAGTCTTGATCTTTTTGGTATAACCTTTTTATACGGCCGTTTTGGTCATGTTTATGAATGAGAATACTTTTATTTGATAAAAAAAAAGAATGCAATCACATACAATAGCTAACTCGTGACTGACATTGGGAACTAACTAAAGGACTACTTCAGCTAATATTAGATATTAAAAAAACTATGATCACAGGTAAAGAAGCAAGAAACAACTAGTCTTTAGCTAAATTATTAGCAGCTTGTTTAGATCTTGTATGTGTCTTTTCCTCCACCGACAATTCTAACTGAAAATTAATTCCTTTACCACGCTTGGCATCACCCATGATATGCCAAACCAATTAAGTATTTCCCACCATAAACATGAGGCAAGACGACGATGTAGAAGGAGTTGATCGACATCTGCACCCGCCTCCTTGCACATGAAACACTAACACAAACAAACTGTTGCTTCAAATCTCTGTTGTCAGAATTATGAACACTTGAAGAAGTGCTGGAAGATTGTATGATATTATTGAAAGCAACAACTGAATAAATAGAATTACACAGCAACTAAGGAGACTCCTAACTAATGACTAATAAGGTATCCTAACTAAATAATAAATCTGGAAAATAAATGTAAAGTGGACAGCTAACAGTCCTAAACAGACCGTGACAGTTCTGAGCAAGCTGCGTACAAATTGTAACAGTCCAATACGTGCCCCTCAAGTTAGGCGATGGGTCACTAAGCCTAACTTGAATAAATTTCTCGCAAATGCAGGCTTGGCTAGCGCTTTCGTGAGAGTGTCAGCTATCTGGTCGGCACCATGAACATGTACAACACGAACCCTTTTGTTTTCAACATGGTGGCGGACAAAGTGGAAGTCTATTGCAGCATGCTTTACACGGCTATGGAGGACAGGATTCTTGCTCAAGAATGTGGTTCCAAGATTGTCGCAGTAAATAGTAGGCAACTGATGTACTGGAAAGTGCAGCTCGCTTAAGAGATTGGTGACCCACAAGGTTTCAGCAAGGGCATTAGCCACTGCCCTGTATTCAAATTCGGTGGAGGAGCGAGACACAGTATTTTGCTTCTTTGAGGACCAACTGATTGGGTTGCAACCAAGGAAAAGGATGTAACCGGATGTGGAGACTCTATCAGCAATGTCCCCACCCCAATCCGCATCAGAGTATACGTGCAGATTGTAGTCATCAATGGGGTTCACACGCAGGCCTAGTTGGATCGCACCACGAAGGTATCGGAGAACACGCTTCACAGCTTTCCAGTGAAGGTCCGATGGTGCTTGCATGAATTGAGACAACTTGTTGACTGCATAGGAGTTGTCCGGTCTAGTAAAAGACAAGTACTGGAGTCTACCCAGGACTCGACGATAACGAGTGGCATTAGTCAGGTGAGTTCCATCAGAGAGTTTGAGCAACTCAGAGGCACTCATCGGCGTTTGGGCACTTTTACAGTCGGTCATCAACTCATCATTTAATATCTCATTCACATAGTTTGCTTGAGTGAGAATTATTCCTTCAGAGCTGCGTATCACCTCAACACCAAGAAAATAGTGAAGATCACCTAAATCTTTAATTGAGAATCGAGAAGCAAGAGAAATGATAACCTGATTAACCATGATAGAGTTGCTTCCAGTGACAATAATGTCATCTACATAGACGAGGACAAGCAATGTGTCACCAATACCTTGCCGGATAAGTAGCGAATTATCGGATTTAGTCTTAACAAAGCCCATGGAAGAGAGATGTCCTGTGAGGGCATTGTACCATGCTCGCGGGGCTTGTTTCAAGCCATAAATTGCCTTGCGCAACCGACAGATGTGAGTTGGCTTGTCATCACAGGCAAACCCCGGAGGTTGTGCCATGTACACCTCCTCATCCAATTCACCCTGGAGGAAAGCATTGTTGACGTCAAGTTGACGGAGGGGCCAGTTATAGCGAAGTGCCACAGAGAGGATAATACGGATAGTGGTGGGCTTGACGACTGGGCTAAATGTCGCATGAAAATCAATGCCCGGCCTCTGAGTGAAGCCTTTTGCAACCAAGCGCGATTTGTATCTGTCAACAGACCCATCTGCATTCCTTTTGATCCTGAAAAGCCACTTACATGATACAATATTTTTAGCCGGATCATGAGGAACAAGTTCCCAAGTACGGTTATTCATCAAAGCATCAAATTCTGATTTCATGGCTTTCCTCCACTTTGGGTGTTTCTGGGCTTGTTTGAAGGTGTTGGGTATGAGTGTCGGTTCTAGGTGAGCTAGGTAATCAAATATTTGTTTCGGTTTAGTGATGTTGTTTTGTGAGCGAGTGACTATACGGTTCAGAGGAGATGGTGCGTGTGGCGGTGATGGAGCTAGTTCATGGAGTGCTACTGGTGGTGCAGGGGCAGCAGGAAGGGGATGTTCTACTGGAGGTACCGGGGCAGCAGGGAGGGGAGCCATGGGCGATTTTTGGCGGTTCAACCTACGTTGATAAACTAGCAAAGGTTGTCTGGGATTTTCGGGTGTATAGGAGGAGGAAGATGGCAGATATATAGGGCGTTGGGGGGCTGGCGTGGGAGGAGAAGGGGACATACCTGTAGTTGGAGAGATCATATCTGCAGGAGCCGATGGAAGCACACCCGAACAAGGACTGCTGGTTTTGTACATCTCTGGGAGGGAGAGGGAAATTTCTGTGTGGGAGGGGACTGCATCAGGTAAAAGGAGCGGTATATTTGAGGTTGGGGGCTGATTTGTAGAATCTGAAAGGTTAGGAGTGGAATTGGGTAAGTCAGTAAGGGGAGTATTTGTCCATTGCAGAGGGGTGGAGTTACAGGAAATATGAGAAAATAAATTTTTGTATGGAAAGTCATTCTCAACAAAATTCACATCTCGAGATAAATAAATCTTTGAAGACATTGGATCAAAACACAGGTGACAATGGTGTGACAGTGAAAATCCGAGATAGACACACGGGGCAGATTTGGGTTCAAGTTTATTTTTGGAGTACGGTTTAAGCCAAGGATAGCAAAGGCAGCCAAAAATCTTTAGGGAGTGATAATCAGGTGATTTTCCAAGTAGTTTTTGAAATGGGGATTTATTAGTTAAAAGTGGTGTGGGTAGACGGTTAATGAGATAGACGGCATGATGACATGCGAAAGACCAAAATTATGGTGGAAGGGATGCCTCATGTAAGAGAGTTCTTGCAGTTTCAATGATATGGCGATGACGACGCTCAGCAAGAGCAACTCTTTGGGGAGTATAAGGAGGGGTAGAAAGATGCTCAATGCCGTGGGTGGAGAGATATGGGTCAAGACTTTTATACTCTCTTCCACCATCAGTATATAGGGATAGGATTTTTGTGCCAAAATGTTTTTCCATTAGGGGGTGAAATTTTTGAAATAACTCCGTAACTTCACTTTTATGTTTTAATGTGTAAAGCCAAGTGTATCGTGTATATTGATCAACAAAGATGCAATAATATAACTTTTTATCTAGAGATAGAACTGGGGAGGGCCCCCACAAATCACTAAAAATAATTTGAATCGGTTTAGAGCTACACAAAGATAATTGGGTAAAAGGATGTCGATGGGCTTTGTTAGATAAGCAAGAATTACAATGAAAAGGTTTGTCTCGCTCATGAAACAGTAGCGAGAATTTATTTAAAACAAACCTAAGAACTCTAGAGTGAGGATGACCAAGAAGTTGATGCCAAGTAGTGAGAGTAGTGGATGTGGCAGTCATGTGAGCTTGGGGATGTGAGACAGGCCACTCATACAGTCCATTGTTGGTCCGGCCGTGCACCAACGGTTCCCGCGTTTTCAGATCCTTCACAACAAAGTCAAAAGGAAAAAATTCAATCGACTTTTGATTATCTTGGCAAAATTTAGAAACAGAGAGAAGCTTGCGTTTAATGGATGGGGCACACAAAGTGTGGGTTAGCTTAAAAACATTATTTGATGCATTTAATTGAGTAGAACCAGTGTCAGAAATGGGAATTTTGTTACCATCACCCATGGAGACATACTCGTTACCGTGGTATGGTTGTAGGTTGTGCGGCTCCGTTGTGATGTGATGGGTGGCTCCGGAATCGACTATCCAAAGGTTGGTAGTGGCACTGAATCCAGCGGCATAGTTGGCTTTGGCTTCAAAGTGATTATGTGACTTTGAGCGGCAAATATTTGCGGTGTGGCGAATCCTATTACAAAGTTGGCAGCGAACTACAGTAGTTGGGTTCATGTTTGACTGCCACTGAGGTTGAGTGTTGGGGCGAGTATTCTGGCGCCATTGCTGGGAATTATTGTTTTGCCTACGATTGTTGCGAATATTTGAGTTGGGTTTGGTGGGAGTGGCAACTGCAACAGTTATGGGAGTGGGCAGTTTCTTAGCATCCTCGTGGCGAAGAAGGAGTTCATGGTCCAATAACTTTTCAAACAATTCTTCATAGGTGACAGTCGTGTCACGTGCACGAATGGCAGCAGAGATCTCACGAAACTCAGGGCCTAGACCACTGAGTATTTTGACGATGAGTTCAGGGTTAGACATTGGTGCACCAGCAGTGGCTAACTCATCTGAAAGAGACCGAATAGTCTGAAGATATTCGGTTATGGAGCGCGAGTCCTTAGTGACGCGGCCAAGTTGATCACGTAGGCTGAAGACTCGGGTTTGGGATCTGTTTGCATAAGTGGTATGCAGAGCGTCCCAAGCCGCTTTAGACGAGTTGGCTGCAGCAACAGTGGAGGCAATGATGGGTTCAACAGAGGCCATAAGGGCATTCTGAATGAGTTGGTCCCGGCGGAACCAGGGTAAAAAAGCAGGATTAGGGGATATGTTTGTGCCAAGGGTGACAGTGCGACTGGGAGCCGGAGTGGTCCCATCAAGATGGCCAAAGAGATTGTAGCCATACATGAGCATGGAAAATTGAGCTTTCCAGGTGGCGAAGTTATGACCACCACTGAGTTTGATGGGTAATTGTGAAGCAGGATTGAACTGAATGATGATGTTGGTACCAGTTGTGTTGTCAGCATTGACAACTCGGAAATTGTTTCCGTTGGTGCCCATCGTGTATTTGAAAGAAGGTATATTCTGATTTTTGAAGAAAAAGAGTTTTGGATCTTACTCGTTAGAGTTGTGTTGGCTGTGATACCATATGAACACTTGAAGAAGTGCTGGAAGATAGTATGATATTATTGAAAGCAACAACTGAATAAATAGAATTACACAGCAGCTAAGGAGACTCCTAACTAATGACTAATAAGGTATCCTAACTAAATAATAAATCTGGAAAATAAATGTAAAGTGGACAGCTAACAGTCCGAAACAGACCGTGACAGTTCTGAGCAAGGTGCGTACAAATTGTAACAGTCCAATAAGAATCACCTCTCTAGCTGCTAACCAAGTGAAGAAACATGCCTTCCTTGGTATCTTTGGGATTGAAATCGAGCTATATGAAAATGAAACCGCCTCCCTACTCAAAAAGTTTTTCATAAAAAGACTTAACAAAGAGAGTTCTATTATTCCCCAACGCCCACCTCCGACCATCATGACTATCAAGTGATGTAAATTGTTTGTGAAAGAAAACTAGCAATCTTTGGAACTCAATCACCTCTTATTTGAACGGTGTAGGGATGCTCACATGGATTTTTGATTAATTACCTCAATTTGATAATTAGGTCCCTCTCGTCCCTCTTTTTAGTATATATATATATATATATATATGTATGTATGTATACACTTTGGTTAGATTATCTTTGTGCAGGAAAAGGGTGTTCTGGTTTAAATTCCAATGTGGGATTTGTTGAATATGTTATTTCATTTTAGTTTGAAGTCCTCTAATGAGTCAATATTATACGAAACTCTCACATCTGTCTTATGGTGGCTGTGATTTTAAAATTGTAATTTGCAAATATGTCATGTTTAAATCCAGGTGATATCTTATAAATAGGAGTTGGTGTTATACATTAAGTCTCTTGTTTACTTTTCTCTTATCTTGGTTTCCTGTTTCCTCGTAAACAATTATACTCTAGAATCTATGTAAATTGACATCTTGATAATGTAGTTATGATGAGACTTCGATGGGTTCATGGTGAATCAAATCATTGCTCTTTAACGCCCTCCCAAAGCATCTTTTGGTAGTTTCGCTTTTCTTCTTTCCTCGTTCGTTTTGCTCGTGTCGCCATCTTCTCCCTCTCTGTTTCCTTAAACTCTTCCCTCTTTCTGTTCTGCTCTGGTTCCTTCTTAACCCCTAGTTCATCCTTAATTTTATTGTATTTGTAGAAAATAATCTCTATCTAAGCTGATGTTCCTTGAATGATGAATTGAGTCTTCTTTGGCA
The DNA here is from genome assembly GCA_003996215.1 of Jaltomata sinuosa. Taxonomy (NCBI): domain Eukaryota; kingdom Viridiplantae; phylum Streptophyta; class Magnoliopsida; order Solanales; family Solanaceae; genus Jaltomata; species Jaltomata sinuosa. Next base: position 194,203 of record QJPP01007365.1, read on the forward strand.
TACTTCAAGGTAAACCTAGGCTACTAACACCAATCTTCTGTAACTTCAGCTTGATGAGTTGGATTTCATCTCGTTATCTTGCTTTTCATTACTTATTATACACTTGTTTATGTACTTCCCTGAGCTTCTACTTTTCTTGTATTCCTTGTTCTTCCACATATTTGTTGCTTGTATAGGATACAAATGTTACTGTTGCTTGGTAGTGATTGCATATCGTTTGCTTTATCATTGTCTGTTCTTCTATACTCGCTGTAAAACTCACTTGACTTTGTTATATAGGAGATAACATATTTGGAACGAGTGCTACTGATGCTGCAGAATCCTTGTTTGAAGTTTTTGCTCCTGCTATAGAATCCAGAATTCCATGGGCAGCAGTTTTGGGGAACCATGATCAAGAATCTACTATGAATCGTGAAGAACTGATGTTTTTCATCTCCCTGATGGATTATTCAGTTTCACAAACCTTTCCATCAACTAAAGTTACCTCGGATCCAATGGAACAGCAACCATTAACAAATATTGATGGATTTGGCAACTACAATCTTGAAGTGTGGGGTGCACCTGGCTCATACTTGAGTAACAGCAGCATTCTTAACCTATATTTTCTAGATAGTGGAGATAGAGCTATTGTTGATGGAGTCCGGACTTATAACTGGATCAGGGAATCTCAATTAAGTTGGCTTCGTGGTGTTTCTAAAAGATTTCAGGTATTATGATGACAGACATTCGAAGGAAGCATATGAATTCTCTCTCTTTCACACGCACAACCCCCCTTCATGTGCATGCGACTCAGTGATTCCCTGCTCAGTATTCTATCACAATTCTGCCAATTATTAGAACTTTCTGTTCTGTGTTTCCATTAATTGTTTCTGCTATGGCGAGAGAGGGGTTTAGCCTATTCAGAGTTTATTAACGTTTTGCAGGTCAATACAATCACAGGGACAATGGAAGTTTGCTGATCTATCAGTGGAGACTCGTCCAATCCCACTGATGCATCCTGCACTAGCATTTTTCCACATCCCAATTCCAGAAATCCGCCAAGGTCCTATAAAAGATATTGTTGGCACGTACCGGGAATATGTGGCATGTTCATCAGTAAACTCCGGAGTCTTGAAGACCTTTATCTCTATGGGGGATGTTAAGGCTGTTTTTATAGGTCATGATCATAATAATGATTATTGTGGGAATCTAGAAGGTATATGGTTTTGCTATGGTGGAGGCTTTGGATATCATGGTTATGGTGTTGCTGGTTGGCCTAGAAGAGCAAGGGTAATACAGGCAGAACTTGGGAAGGGAAAGGAAGCCTGGATGGGTGTGGAGAAGATCAGGACGTGGAAACGACTTGATGATGGTGTACTGACCAAGTTTAATGAGCAAGTCTTGTGGGACATTCATTCATTAAGATGAAAGTATCAGGTACAGACTGTTCATTCTATATGGTGTTGGAAAATAGTACACGCAGCGAAATCATTCCAGGAACATACTGCTTACATGAATTATAAACAACAAATACCAACATGTAGTACACATAAAGCGTGCTGTAAATTAATCAAGAATTACCTCTTGAAGCGTGAGTAGAAATCTTGAAGTAAGTCCAACTTCAATTCTACGGTCTTCTCCAGTGATCCCAAATTCACATCTGAACTCTCTCAATACTTGGGTGGGCAAGTATTGTGCAGAAAACTAATTCGTGTCTTTTTCTAGGTTGGAAGAACCCCTATTTATAGAGGAGCTCTCCATGTCCAACAAGGAGAGTAAGAAGGAAAACGTGTGGTCCTTGATTAACAAGACCACACGCCTCCCCCTTTTTCTTCATTAACAAGGAATGCCTTTTCCTTGTTCTTTTGAACAAGGAAAAGCCGCCACTTTTCCCCAATCCCTTAGAAAATAGGATTCTGAGTTCTAGTTAAATATGGGCACTGTAGGGACCACAAAATTAATTACTGAGGCTCCCTATTATGGAAATAATTTAAAATATTAATTTAAATTATTTTTACCATAATAAATTACAAATTATTCCACTAGAAATTCGTAATTGCATTCCTCCATTTATATTTCATAATTCCCTATTAAACACTTATGTAATTCTCCATGTTAAGATTACAGATACTAATCAATAAATTAAATTACTGACGAATTTAATTAATGATTAATTTCCTTTAGAGCAATACTTAACTTATTTCATATGTCGGATTCATAAATCCACCGGCCGGGTTTACATATGAAAACTTATAAGCTTCTCATAAAAGACGTATCATCAATCTCTATACCGAGACATGGATTCTATCAATTAACTTATTATTTCACTAATATATATTATTATCATCCAATCTATCAGGCATGTTGACCCATCTCAGGATCTCGCCTTTTAATAAATCAAAACGATAATTAATATATACAACTCATAATAGTTATATCAAGATTGAGAATATAAGTACATTTAATAGTTTAGAGAATATGTTTTTATCAGTCAGTCTAAAACATCTATCTCTACTCGATCCTGTTCAATACATACAAAATGCACTAGCACGAGAAGTTAGAACTATACCATTCTCGTAATTAAGATAAATTACTTTTAATCTCGTGCTACAATCATTCTGATGGTTTGTCCAAATTTCCATCTATGATTGTGAACTATAACTTTAACTTATAAGAACTGATGATTTAATCTTCTGTGTATAAGCTCAAACTCTATACACCAAATCATTTACTATATAAGTTAAGGACACATATATGACAAGATGATCTATTTAATGTAACACTTTATTGAATTAAATAAATAAATAATACTATATCAAAATCGCATGGTTAATAGTATATCCTAAAAATCTCCCACTTAGACTCATAACCATGCACCTACAACTCTAACGTCCATTCTTTCTACATGCCTATCAAAGAATTTTGTGGCAAGGCTTTTGTGAAAGGGTCTGTCAGGTTGTTCTCTGATGCAATCTTCGCAACTACCACATCTCCTCTCTGCACTATATCTCGAATCAAATGGTACTTACGCTAAATGTTTTTTGCCCTCTTATGACTCCGTGGTTCCTTTGAATTTGCAACCGCACCACTATTGTCACAATAAATAGTAAGTGGAGCTTCTATCGCAGGGACTACCCCCAAGTCTTTTAGAAAGTTTCTGAGCCATACCGCCTCCTTAGCTGCCTCAGAGGCTGCTACATACTCGGCTTTCATGGTGGAATTAGCAACACAAGTTTGCTTGATGCTCCTCCAAATAACGGCTGCACCTCCCAAGGTAAACACATTTCCAGAGGTCGACTTACGAGAGTCCTTGTCAGACTGAAAATTTGAGTCTGTGTACCCTATTGGCACTAACTCATTCGAATGGTAAACTAGCATGTAATCCCTAGTCCTTTTCAGGTACTTGATTATATGCTTAACTGTCGTCCAATGTTCTCGTGCAGGATTAGACTGAAATCTGCTAACCATGCCTACAGCAAAGCAGATATCAGGTCTAGTACATAACATCGCATACATGAGGCTTCCAACAGCTGATGCATAAGGAACCGCCTTCATGTTTTCTGTCTCAACATCTGTCTTAGGACATTGATCCTTAGAGAAATTCCATGTCTGAAAGGAAGAAATACTTTCTTGGAATCATGCATGCTGAACCTGGTTAGAATAGTATCAATGTAAAGAGCTTGAGATAAGCCTAACATCCTTTTCTTGCGATCACGTAGAACCTTGATCCCAAGAATGTGAGCAGCTTCTCCCAAATCCTTCATATCAAAATTACTGGACAACCATTCCTTAACTGAATTCAACAAGCTCACATTATTTCCTATGAGCAAGATATCATCTACATACAATACCAAAAAAACCACCTTATCCCCAATCCACTTTTTGTACACACAAGATTCATCAAGCCATTGCTCAAAACCAAAAGTTTTAACCGCATTGTCCGAACAAGTGTTCTATGCCCTAGAAGCTTGCTTTAATCCATAAATGGATCTTTTAAGCTTGCACAACATGTGTTCTTGACCTTTTTGAATGAAACCGTCTGGTTGTCGCATAAAAATGCTTTCATCAAGACTTCCATTAAGGAAAGTTGTCTTGACATCCATTTGCCAAATCTCATAATCATAATGAGAAGCAATGGATAAGAGAATTCTAATAGACTTAACCATGGCTACTGACGAAAAGGTTTTCTCATAATTGATCCCTTCTTTTGAGTAAATCCTTTTGCAACAAGCTTAGCTTTGTAAGTTTGCACTTTTCCGTCTACTCTTTTTTTCTTATAGATCCATTTGTATCCAATGGGTTTGACTCCATCTACAGGTGATTCTACGAGATCCCAGACTTTATTGGAATACATGGACTCCATTTCTGATTTCATAGCAACAATCCATTTTTCTGCATCTTTATCCTGTAGTGCTTCGTCATAATTCACGAGTTCGGTATTCAACTCTTCAGGGATTCTGTCAAAAGACTCTCCCAAGAGTGCATACCGAATTGGTTTTCTTATCTCTCTCCCACTACGACGAGGCTCTATAGGAGGGGCATGTACCGAAAGAGGTGCACTAGTATGATCTTGTGGTTGAACCACATCATTCATAGGATCTTGAGTCTTTATGTTATTCTTAGCACCTTGCGGTGTGGGAATATCAACGACTTCTTCCTCTAGTGCAATTTTCTCAATACTACTCCCACTATTTTGATGCAATGAATTCTCGGAATCTTGTACTCTTGGGACTGTGTGTTCATCAACATCTCTCCCACTACTAAAAAGCAATGGTATGTTAATTCTAACATCTGGGGTTTGATTTTGATTTTCATTATTATCAGTAGATTGATTTTGATTCGTTATCTCATTGCTTAATTCCTGTAAAATTAATTTACTTCTAGGAACGTGGTTTGTTAAAAAATCCCTTTCTAGAAACTTGGCATTCGTATTTGCAATAACCTTCTTTTCTATAGGATTATAAAACAGACCACCTTTCGTTCCCTTAGGGTACCCAATAAAAACATAAACTTCTGTTCTTGGTTCCAATTTTTCTGTCTTCCCTTTCAGCACATGTGCTGGACATCCCCAAATTCGAACATGTTTCAAACTAGGTTTGTGTCCAGTCCATAGTTCTATGGGTGTCACAGGTACAGACTTAGAAGGAACTAAGTTCAAAATATAGTTTGCAGTTTCTAGTGCATATCCCCAAAACGAAAAAGGCAAATCAGAGTAACTCATCATAGATCTAACCATTTCTAAAAGAGTTCGATTTCTTCTTTCCGCTATACCATTCTGTTGTGGCGTTCTAGGTGCAGACATTTGAGACATAATTCCTTGTTCTGATAAGTAACTAATGAACTCTGTAGAGAGGTACTCGCCACCACGATCAGATCGTAGTGACTTGATATATTTTCCATGTCGTTTCTCCGTTTTTGCCTTCAACTCTTTGAATTTCTCAAAGCATTCAGACTTACGGCGCAACAAATAAATATATCCATATTTTGAGTAGTCATCAATAAAAGTCACGAAATACTCATAACCACCTCTCGCTTGAACGTTCATCGGGCCACACAAATCAGAATGAATTAACTCTAGTTTATCATTGGCTCTATTCCCTTTTGAGGGAAAAGGTCTCTTAGTCATTTTTCCTTCTAAACAGAATTCACATGTTGGTAGTGCTTCCACTTTTAATGAACCTAAAGGTCCATCTCGAACCAACCTTGAAATCCTATCTAGATTTATATGACATAGACACAAGTGCCATAAATAGGTCTCATTAAATTCAGAAAATCATTTTCTTTTACTAGAAAGGTTAACATTATTCAGTTTCATGGTTTGATGTAGTTCAGGAGAGACATTAATAATAAAAAGACCATCAATCAATGTACCAGCAGAGATAAAATGTTTATTATAGCTAATAACACAACCGTTATCAGAAAAATTAACATTATAACCATCTCTTAAAGCTCTAGAAACTGAAATCAAATTTCTTCTAACAACAGGTGCATATAATGCGTCTTTTAATATTAAAACTCTACCACTACCAAACGAGATACTAACATTTCCTAATGCTAAAGCTGGAGCTGCTGAGCCATCCGCTTGAAAAACACTAACTTCACCTCTAATCAGCTTGCGCGTTTCTTGAAACCCCTGCATTGTAGTGCAGATGTGATCAGTGGCTCCTGAGTCTACACACCATGACGTGGTAGAAACAACCGCTAAACACGTTTCAACGACAAGTGAAAGTGAGTTATCCAGCTCGTTTTTCTGCTTGGCTAGAAAACTGGACAATGTGCCATCCAATGACCTGACATCTTGCAATGAAAACACTTGCCCTTAGGCTTTTTCATGTCTCCAGTTAGCGCTACAACTTTCTTAGCATTGTGAGTCTTTTTCTTCTTCTTCTCACCTTTCGGTTTAGAAGTAGAACCTTTCTCAATAAAGTTATGACCCTCAAATTTATATTGACTCATAATAGTGCTAAGGGAGGTAACAGAAGACATTGAATCTAAGATTGAAAAAATTACAATAGATCAACAAAACAGTCATATAAACATTGAACAATTAAATTCAAACTCATCATATACATATATATTCATGCATCTCAAATAGCCAATCGATGGGATTGGAGAACTACTCATGCAATACACATATATGATGACCGATTATTCACTCCATGAACTCTTACAGACCTAACTCAGATGGAGAGTCTACTGTTAGTTTAAGTCAAGTGAAAATCAAAACCCTAGTTATATTGATCCAATCATATATTACTCAATTAAGGAGAGTTAATACAGATTATCAAACTAGTAATTAAATATGTAGTGACTTGTATTAAATTTATCCGATATGGAGAAAGGTCTAAGCCAACACATAAACTTAATACTTCATTACTATTTAATCTTGGTATTTATGGGAATGAACCTTTTGATCACCAAACAATTTTTTTGTTTCAAATTTATGTACTCTAAAATTTTCCAAAAACATTTGCACCAAATTCTACAGTTTATTCAATATACCATCTCACACACATATGTATACACATATATAATGACCGATTATTCACTCCATAAATTTTCATAGATCTAACTCAGATGGAGAGTATACTGTTAGTTTAAGCCAAGTGAAAATCAAAAACCCTAGTTACATTGATCCAATCATGTATCACTCAGTTAGGAGAGTTAATACAGATTATCAAACTAGCAATTAAATACGTATTGACTTGTATTAAATTCATCCGATATGGAGGAAGGTCTAAGACAACACATAAACTTAATACTTCAATACTATTTAATCTAGGTGATCATGAGAACGAACTTTTATGACTAAAACATACCATCAATGTCTACAACATTTTTTTATGAAATCAATTTTTTTTGACCATACCATCAACTTTTATGAAATCAAAATTTTTTGACTACAAATTTTTCAAAAAAAAATTTTCCAGAAAAAAATATCACATCAATGTCTCCATACCATCTCATGCATCATACACGCAATGAAAACGGTGACATGTTGAGAACAATATTGCAATAATCCATTGAATATTATATTGTACTAAAACATGCTTTTATTAATTCAAAACTTTTCAGAATTAATTTCTTCAAGAATCATGGGACACCGTCGACATTCATGTGAAACAGAAAAATACACCCAACAGTTGATTTTTCCTCTTGTTTTCGAAATTTAAATTTCTTTGGGTTCAATAATACAAAATTAAAGGACTCCCAATTAAAATTAGTATATTACAACAATTACTAGGAAAATATTATTCACTGTTGCCATCTATTCTCATGCATAATCGAACATACGTTTATTACTTATTACTCCCTCCGTTCTATTTTATGTGGCATACTTTGACTTGGCACGGTGTTTAAGAAAACAAAGAAGACTTTTAAAACTTGTGGTCTAAAATAATTCTTGAAGATTTGTGTGGTTGTAAATCATTTCATTAAGGGTAAAAGGGAAATTTCAAAGTTAAAATTATTCTAGTTATAGAAAGGTGACATTCTTTTTGGGACGGACGAAAAAGAAAATTATGCCACATAAAATGGGACGGAGGGAGTATCTATTTAGATGTAAGCGTGGCTCTGATACCAATTGTTGAAAAATAGTACACGCAGCGGAAGCATTCCAGGAACATACTGCTTACATGAATTATAGACAACAAATACCAACACGTAGTACACATAAACCGTGCTGTAAATTAACCAAGAATTACCTCTTGAAGCGTGAGCAGAAATCTTGAAGCAAGTCCAACTTCAATTCTACAGTCTTCTCCAGTGATCCCAAATTCACAGCTCAACTCTCTCAATACTTGGGTGGGCAAGTATTGTGAAGAAAACTAATTCGTGTGTCTTTTTCTAGGTTGGAAGAACCTCTATTTATAGAGGAGCTCTCCCTGTCCAACAAGGAGAGTAAGAAGGAAAACGTGTGGTCCTTGATTAACAAGGCCACACGCCTCCCCCTTTTTCTTCATTAACAAGGAATGCCTTTTCCTTGTTCTTTTGAACAAGGAAAAGCCGCCACTTTTCTCCAATACCCTAGAAAATAGGATTCTGAGTTCTAGTTAAATATGGGCACTGTAAGGACCACAAAATTAATTACTGAGGCTCCCTATTATGGAAATAATTTAAAATATTAATTTAAATTATTCTTACCATAATAAATTACAAATCATTCCACTAGAAATTCGTAATTGCACTCCTCCATTTATATTTCATAATTCCCTATTAAACACTTATGTAATTCTCCATGTTAAGATTACAGATACTAATCAATAAATTAAATTATTGATGAACTTAATTAATGATTAATTTCCTTTAGAGCAATACTTAACTTATTTCATATGTCGGATTCATAAATCCACCGGCCGGGTTTACATATGAAAACTTATAAGCTTCTAATAAAAGGCGTATCATCAATCTCTATGCCGAGACATGGATTCTATCAACTAACTTATTATTTCACCAATATATATTATTATCATCCAATCTATCAGGCATGGTGACCCATCTCAGGATCTCGCCTTTTAATAAATCAAAACGATAATTAATATATACAGCTCATAATAGCTATATCAAGATTGAGAATATAAGTACATTTAATAGTTTAGAGAATATAATTTTATCAGTCAGTCTAAAACATCTATCTCTACTCGGTTCTGTTCAATACATACAAAATGCACTAGCACGAGAAGTTAGAACTATACCATTTTCGTAATCAAGATAAATTACTTTTAATCTCGTGGTACAATAATTCTGATGGTTTGTCCAAATTTCCATCTACGATTGTGAACTATAACTTTAACTTATAAGAATTGATGATTTAATCTTCTGTGTATAAGCTCAAACTCTATACACCAAATCATCTACTATATAAGTTGAGGACACATATATGACAAGATGATCTATTTAATGTAACACTTTATTGAATTAAATAAATAAATAAATAATCATTCAATAAATAATACTATATCAAAACCGCATGGTTAATAGTATATCCTCTCATATGGTTATATCCATATTAATTAACTTTTCATCTTAATTGCCTTGTTTATAGTTTATTTGGTCAAACTTCTAAAATTAGCTTATTTTAAAGTATTTTTTTCCACAAGTGTTTTTAGTGAGAAGCAGTTTGTATTTGGATAATTAACTTAAAAAACACTTTTGGGCAGTAATTAGTGTCTGATTAAGATTTTAAAAAGTGCTTGTAAGTATGTATTTTCTCAAAAGTCTTTTTCAAAAAAGTTGCTTTTCAGGAGAAGCTACTCCTTTCACTACTGTATGCAATGTGTAATGTGGTTGAAAGACTGGAATTATGAGATACAATTGAACAACTGTCTAGTACAACACAAATTTCATGGATAGTAGGTTGTGAATTCAATGCTATATTATTATTAGAGGAAAGGGGTCCTTATAGTTTCATAGCAGGAAATATTAGATTTTTTTCATTATTTTAATAACAGTGTCTTGATTGTGCTAAAATTTACAGGTAGTAAATACACATGATGGAATGATAGAATAGATGATGACTGCATTTTCAAGTAGCTGGATAGAGCTTTTGCAAATCAGGATTTTCTAGAGTTACTACCATCTAGTGAAGTCCCACTCTTGGTTAGGCTAGGGCCGATGATGCACACCTCCATGTTGTATGTAACATTACATGAGGATCCTATTGACAAGCCTTTGAAGTTCTTGCACTTGTGGACCAAATATTATAAATTCATAGATGTAGTAAAGAAGACTGGAAGTTGGATTTTACTGCTAATCCTTTTGCATAGCTTCATACAAAAATAAAAAAGGTAAAACTAGCTCTGAGGGTGTGGAGTAAGGAGTCCTTTGATAATATTTTTCAGCAAATTTCTACTTTGGAGGATGAGATTAAAGTAAAGAAAATTTAGTTTGAAATCAGGCACAGAGTTCAAAATAGAGAGGATCTTCATAAAGCACAGGCAGATTAAAGAAGTACCTCAAATTAAAAATAGAATTCTGAAAATAGAAAGTAGGAATAAAATGGTTTTAGGATAAGATAGGAATACTAAGTTTTTTCACTCTTATGTTAAAGCAAGAAGAAAAAAATTAAGTATTCAAAGGATATACAACAATGATGGTGATTAGATCACTAATACACAACAAACGGGGGAGAAAAAAGTGCATTTTTTTCAAAATTAGTTTAGAGAATAGAACTACCCTATAGAGTTTGCTTTGCTGCAGGACAATCCTACAGTGGTCATAGATGAGCAGAAATTTTTTACTATAGATGAGGTAAAAAGTTAGTTATTTTGGTCTCAAGAGTGCCAGTGTCAGTGGTCCATATGACTTTTCAGGTCAATTTTTCGAGACATAATGGTTTATAATAGGAAAGATGTGACTAGGATGGTGAGAGCTTTTTTCTGTGACCGAAGAATTTCCAAATTCATAACTCATACAAATTTGATGCTCATCCATAAGAAAGAGAAAATGTAATGATCCATTTCGTCGTTCTTAAAAATTTGCGGAAAAATAAAATAATTTAAAATTTTGTGTTATTAATTTTGTTTGGAAACAATTATGGTGGCGTTGAACAAAGCACAAATCAGATTAGAGTCAAAGAAGTAGAACAAACCATCGATGGACCACCATAGCGGTCCTGGTCTCGCCACATCGAGAAAACTTATGCTGCAGCGAAGCTCGCAAGGTAGAACCTCGGTATTTAATTGTCTAGCTCCCAATTCTTCTCTATAAAGGATACTTTCTCCTAAAAACATCCAAGGTCTGTTCTAACCCTAGAACAACGAGAAAAGAGAGGAAAAGCTCTAAAAAACAATGCGGTTTTCCCTCCTCATGGCTTCTCCCGCAGAATTTCTGGAACGAGAGCCAGGAGCAAGGCTGCATGCAGTTATAGCAACCTCTCAACATTGAGGCAGGTTATGATTTTAAACGAGTAGTAAGACTTTGATTTGTTATCGTAATACTGTGTAAAAATTGATGGAGACACATGCTTAGGCCTTCGGGCACAGAGTCTGAATGAAAATTGCTAGAATAAATGTGAAATGAGAATGTGTGTGAATGATATGTCTTTATAGATGATTGTTTGACATAAGTTTACATAGGGTGGGGCTAATGTGCATAACAAAGGGTAGATAATGTGTTATGATGTTGTGGAAATCGAAATCTTAATGTTAAGGTTGAAAAGAAATTACGAAATGATTAACACTCCGGATGGGTATTCTTGATTGATGTGATATTACGTAGTGACTCATATCTTATTCTTAGACATCGTGGGGTTGATTAAAAGTGATTATTTTTTTGAGTGAATTACTACTTGTGATCCGTGATAAAAGGGAAAGTGAACTAGAAGTGTGTTGTGGGTGTGTAATGTGAATAGGCTGCCTGAGAGATGGTTAATAACGTGATAATTACAAACATGTTAATAATGAAACCAAGATGGACTACTTGTGGTTTAATTGGAGTTGAAACTTGATTTAGTGCTTGTATGTTTTGAATTGAATAACTTGTGATTGGTCTTCAACATATTTGAGTTGATGATTGTGATCATGTTAATGCTTGAACGAATAAGCTATGTATCGTGAAAATGATTAAAGAACTTGCAATGATAAGTGTACGTTTAATTAGTGCATTGTGTTATATCCTGAGAGATAGAGACTTGGAACCATAGGTTCATATTGGTTGAGGGGATCGGGTACCACGAGTCAGTACAAATTTGATACTGACTTTGTTATTATGGAACAGATACCACGAGCATTTATGGGTACTGATACTGACTTATTTATTATGGATTGGGTACTGTGTGTCGATACGGTATATGGACCTTGGTGCCTTCCCTGCAGGTCATGGCTAGTTGGGCAGAAATAAGTCCCTTTAGCATGTGTGTACACACTTATTTTTATTTTTCATTGTTGTCTGATATTGTGAGTTGGAGAGGCATGTTGAGATGAAACTTAGGGTACTGAGTTACAACTGTGAAAGTGAAGAGGCCTTAGATCCCCGTTAGATATAGCTGTTATGAGAGCGGCTAGTTGAATTAGTATGATAACATTCTGTGACTTATATGATTGTTGTAGATCCAGTTGGTTGACTCAAGGTGATTAATTGTTGGTTGTTATGTCCTTGATTATTATACTTGATATGTCCATTGGTGACTGTTATGTCCTTGACTATCATATTTGATATGTCTATTGGAGATTGTTATGTCTTTGACTGATATACTCGATATGTCTGTAAATGAGAATATTTGTCCGACCGTGATGATTTCTGGGCGAGAACATGCAACTAATGGTAAGCGATTAAAGACAACGAACAACTAATGTTATAAGTGAGTTTGGGAAAGAGTATACGTAAAATTGGGAACCTTGTGATTATAATGAAAGGTCTAGAAACAACTACTAAGGTCAACCGGAGTTCAGAAGATTAAATCCAATCTTGTGGGTTGTAGGGGAGTAAGTACGAGGTGTTGTGATAACCATGTACTTGAATTGCAGTTCCCTCTTAAGATATATTATTGAGGCTATCTGTTGCTCATTGATTGTTATATGTGTATTGCGTTATTAAATCTTAGTCGGCCGATGATACTTACCAGTACGTATGGTGTATTGATACTACTCTTGCTACATCTTTTTTGCGTGTAGGTATGTGACAGGTTGACTGAAGTTCTTTTCTTGAAGTGAAGAGTTTCCATCAGCAGCTTCGGTGTTCTATTCCATAGGCTAAAGTTGTGTCATATTTTTCCTTGTCATGTTCTTTATTTAGAAGCTTTTGTATATATCTAGACCAGGTTTTGAAAAAGGTTGTAAATTTGTCGTTTTTCAAACTGTTGTATATTGTCAAGTTTTGTTGAATTTATGATTTTGAGTTTTCTTTCGAGCATTAGTGTAGCAACTGTTAAAAGGCTTTCGCATAATCATGATTGGGTAGTAAGGGTCTCTCCTATCAAATTAGACTCAAGTGGGTGTCTGCATAACCTATCGTAATCTGGGTCTTGACAGGAAATTAGGTCTTTCATAGACCTAAAGCTAATCAGTCCAAGAACCTTTGCTATTAAGTTAATTCTAGAGTATTGCATGAAAAGATCTCTAACTAATTTACCTACCTTAATATCTACAAATCAAACTAGCTTTGTGAATGGTAGGAGTATAGGAAAAAATACGTAGTTGGCCTAAGAAAATAAAGGATATCAACATTAGGAACAAGTTTGATAATGTGGTGGTCAAACTGGATACGATCAAAGTCTATGATGAGGTTTTCTTAATTTTCCTAATTAAAGTACTAAAACAGTTTGGTATTTCTAAAGTTATCATTTATATGATATGAAGACTGGTCTCCAATAATTGATATTCAGTTGTGATAAATGATCATCCCTATGATTTTTTAAAATCAACTAGAGGACTGAAGCAAAGAAATCCCTTATCATCCTTATTATTAATCATAATTGTTGACGTTTTGGATATAGGGTTGAACAAATTATTTGAAGATGCGGATTTCAAAGGGTATGACCTATCTAAGTAGAGTGCACCAATTAATCATCTATCATATATCGATGATACCATCATGTTCTACTTAGAAAATCCAAGCTCTACAAGGAAAATGATTAATGTTATCAAGGATTATAAAGAATGCTCAGATCAGATGGTCAGTAACTCTAAAAGTTCCTTGTACGTTCATGAAAAGATGCCTATTGCAATCATCAACAATATAATAAGGAAGACTGACATGAGAAAAGGAACTTTTTCATTCACTTACTTGGGTAGTTTAGTATATTATGAAAAGAAAAAGATTATATATTTTGAAGAGCTAGTGAAGAAAGTAATAAAGAGAGTAATGTCCTGACAAAACAGATTGTTGTCCTTTGGAGGTAGATATGTCCTAATTACTCATGTCCTACAGTCTATGCCACTGTCTATTATTAGCAATGGATCCCCCAATAAGTGTAATTAATCAATTACATTAAATTTTTGCAAAACATTTCTGGACAATACTAATGAGAGAAAAATGAGGCATTGAGTATCTTGGATATGTGTGCTTTACAAAGGCAAAAGGGAGTGTAGGATTCAGTTCATTACCTGATACATCAAAAATACAGTTTGAAAAACTATAGTGGAACTTTAGAACATCAATATCTCAGTGGAGTTCCTATATGGGTAATAAGTACTACAAAAAATGCACTAGCATTTTAGGTATGGAAGAAGATGGTGGAGGTACGTGAGAACTGGAGCAATTAATTTGGTGGCAAATCAAAGTTAGAAACTCTACTTTCTGATTTGATAATTAGACTAAATAAGGTGCATTACATTTTCTAGACAGTGCATATGGTGAAGAAGAAGAGATAGAAGTTAAAGAGTTCACAATGAATGGAAGATGGAATATACATAAATTATAATATGTCTTATCAGAGGACATGGTACAACATATTACAGAGAATATAGGCTAGAGCTAATCAATGTAGACAATGATAAAGCATGGTGGATGAGAAATACAAAAGGGACTTTCATAGTGAAATCTGCTTGAAAAACAATTAAGAAGAAACATAAACAGTCCAAGAGTACGAATATCTGTGGGTAAAAAGAGTTTCAATTAAAATAAATTTCATCTCATGGAGAACATTGTTACGAAGGATACCAGTTGATGACTGTCACGACCCCGATTACGATAGGATCATGCGGACACCTACTCTAATCTATCCACGTAAGAGAACCCTAAAACACTCAATCATGAACATGCAAAAGTTCCTTAAACAGTTTCAAGAGAAATGGATAATTAAAATAATTGTATAAATCTCAATAAAATATTTGTCAACTTAATACATCATTAGTTGTTAACTATACAAAACACTACTCTTTTTCCAAGGTCTAGTCTAAACATATACAAAAGCTGCTAAAAGGAAACATGACAACAATGTAAAATACACAACTCTCGTCTGAAGAGTGGAGAATGGAAGTTACTGATGGAGACTCTTCAATTCAAGCAATCTGTCACACACCTACACCAAAAAAGGGTAGAAAGAGTAGCATCAGTACAACCACACGTACTGGTAGGTATCATCGATCGACTGAGATTAGTTCACATAAATCAGGTATAAAATTAATTTTAAAACAGATACTTTCACTTTAGCATGTAACAAGAAAATTCGTACAACTGCTCATATCCAAGTACCTCTCACTTATTTCCAGCATTTACTCTAGTCAAGGAGTATTTTTTGTTTCATCCTATCTTCCTCTTTGTTCACGCCTAGTGTTGTTTACCCATCTAGGCTCAGTGGTAAGGCCTTACCCACTACCCAAGTTCTCCTAACAACTACCAAGTCTAATCACAACACACCCCTCACTCGGACAATCTGACTCGCAAGGTTAATTGTAAATGAGACATTCATTTCCAAACGGTCCACTTAGTATAATTACCAATACGTATTTACTCAAAAACTATGAGACTTAACCGATATCAAGACATATCAACCCACCCAATTTATTCTATTTAGATTAACCACCATTTTATAACCTACACATAATTCATTAAAGATTACTATAGGCATATAAAGGAATGTACCACACAAGGGGACTAAAGTTCACCTTTCACTTGTTAACATAACCATTACCTCCAGACCTTATTTACAACCGCAACACCATCTAACAATGACTAACCATGAAACAATAAAATGAAGCACACAATGGTAAATATAGTGATATATGCAGTGCTATGGTTCTTATTTCTGCCCACTAGCCATGACATGCAAGTGACCCTAGGTGTTCATGTACCATACCGGCGTGGTATTCAATTCATAATAATTGTGTCAAAATTAATATCTATATAACCAGGCCTCAGACCTATGCCTGATGATTGTATATATGTATATACGAATTCAAGACGCAATTACACTTAGCCAATTTAGCTCACGTATAACTTCATGTTCATCTAGCCTATTCATACAAGCATAACAGGAAAACACATACAATTCAACCATGTTTGAAGACCAATTACAAATTACATAACTCTACCACATATCATGTAATGAGACAAGTCTCAACTCCAATTGAATGTTAGGCATATCAGCTTCACCTAACTCGCTTATCGCACATCAGGTCTCAACCCCTTACTCGGGCCTACTAATTCAACCCACAAGCCTAACCGATGTATGAAATAAAGTTTATTCTTAGGGTATAGGATCATAATTCATCTTAACCTTAAGCACCACCAAATTCCTATAATTACCAAATCCCTTCGTTAAGTAGTTCTTATTAGGCATTCTTTTATTTCCCTAATTCAGGGAGTAGCTATTAGATCGATCTGCTATGACGTTCCAAACTAACACTTTAGGGCTACAGTCATTTCACATAGTCATCCAATCATCACTATTATGTAAAGATTCATTTTAGGAATTTATTACTTTATGCTCTAGCTTCCTCTACGTTTCAAGTATCACCTTTCTATCATGCACTAGGCCTAAGCCTCTAATTATACAATTTTCGCATTACTATCGCATGGATACTTCCCAAATATACAACACTATTCACAAGTCTCAGGCTTATCAATTAAATTCAATTATTACTATCTAGACTCCATGCCGAAGGTCTAAGCATGCTGTCTCCATCAATTTCTATACTGAAATTATGCTTACTAATCAAGTCTTGCTATTATTAAACCATAACCTACCTTGAATGTCGAGTTGCTGCCAAGCTGTATGCAACTTGCATGTTGTTCCTATCCTAGGAAGTCCGGAGGGATAGCCATCGCAAGGAGGAGGAGGATCTAACCCTTTTTAAGAGCCTTTCCTCTCTTTTCTTGCTTTTCTATGGTTGGGAGAGTGTTGGGACATTTTTAGGAGAAGGCCTCCCCTTTTGGAAAATAGTTTAAAGGCTAAACATATTAGCCCAGGGTTCTTCCCTGTACTTTCATCGCGACGAGGGCCACTTTGTTGCAATGGACAATTGCAACGAGGTCACCTTCGCTATGAGCCATTGCAATGAGCTTTGGATCATCACGACAAGGGGCACTGAAAACTTACTATTCATCACATTTTACGTCTGTGCTTTAATTAAATAACTTTAAAGGAACCCCGCGATTTTATATAACCCAAAATATTAATTCGATCATTTCTATCGCAATCTTTTAATAATGATGATATGGGTCATTATAATAGATACAAATTTACAGACCGTTCATCTCCGAACAAACTCGGATGGAGCAGGCACAAGTTTACTAGTAACTGACTTAAGCAAAATTGTTAGCTATATCGAAGAATCTTTTTATCTATCATCTCCATGTCGAGGCTTTAAGGAGAAGCTGATAAACGCTCAAATCATGCTCTCCAATTAAGGAGGTCAGGATGATCGCGTAGTCAAAACAAAATTTATAATTCCCAATGGGTGTTGGGGTCGAACCCAAGAGAACAATGTAGTCGCGATCAAGCTAATAAAGAATCTAAGCAACTTATTGAAGTTCAATCAATAAAAAGGGAAAAAGATATCTAAAAGGGAGGTTTTAACTACACTAAAAGATAAAGAAACAAAACAAATAAAAGATAGGTGATCAATGGCTTTCACCTTGCTTTCACCAAGCAAGGATAACAAGGGAGATAAGGGCTTGGGAATTCAGATTCACAAGACTTGCACCCGATTGACACTTAGGTAGCCTTGGTCATAGGTGTGGAGTGCTATCTCTCGATCAACATCCATATTTCCGAATGATTTCGGTTAGAACATCATTCGGTGCGATAAACAAGCAACCAATTAACTTGGAAAGGTCGTCCTATCTCTAGCTCGGACCCTTAAATGGGAGATTTCGCGATTGGAGGTATCTCTAGCCTCCAATCTAGATGGATTCCCAAGTTTCCACTATTGAGTCTTTCTGAATTTAGGGAAATTCTCTCTCAAGCAATAACCCAAATCAGAAAGCTAAGTCAATGTTTGCAACCATTGACCATAAATTCTAGCAATGCAAGATTCAAGAGACCCAAATAATCAAACAAGAACAAATCTAGATTTAGAATAAAAAACCCACAAAGTATTATCTCTAATACAAACCCAAAATCTCAAGTCAACAAACACACCAAATAAATAGCAATTAAGAACAAGAGTTGAAGAATGGAATCTAAAGATTTTACAATACAAAGCATCCAAATCTTCACTCCTATGGTGTTGGTTGATGAACCTTGCTCCCAAGCTTGCTCAAGAAGTTGTGAAAAATATCTAAAGATATGTTTCAAGATGACTTGGAAGTGTTTTATGTGAATTGGGGTTTCCAAAAATGATGAAAAGACTGCTTTGGCCTTGGCTGACCCCGATATCCGCATTTGCGGAGACCTGGCCGCATTTGTGATAGCTTGACTAAATGAAGACTTCCGTAATTGCGGCCATCTGGCTGCATTTGCGGTGGATGACTGGTCAGTTGACCTCCGCATTTACAGTCATCTGTCCGCATTTGCGGTAGTTGACCGGTCCGCTGACTTCCGCATTTGTGGTCCTTTGATCGTATTTGCGGTATCTGAGGCTCATTTATTCCTTCAGCTCATTTTTAGCTTCTTTTATCCCAATTGCTTCAAAATCTCCAGATGAATAAGAATCACCTGAAATATATCAAAACAAGCTATAAGTGGTCTCATATCACTATTGGAGGACGCAAAAGCCTAAGAAAATAGATGCGAATAAGTGGTAATTTCACCACTTATCAACACCCCCAACTTAATCTCTTGCTTGTCCTCAAGCAAATCATAGCTCAATTTGAAGAGACTCCCCCACAACGGACAAGGACCATCCAATCATTTTCTCATTCCACTTTTCATTTCAGCACAAGGATCATGATTTAGGTTGGTACCAATAATTGGTCAATCACAAGTGAATACTCAACATAACAATACCCTCATTTTCACAAGCATTTCCAAGAGTTGCAAAAGACTTACAAATATGACCAAGTGATAATAACCAATCCTCAAGAAATGACTTATGACCACTAGCACTAATCATGCTCATTTGATTCCTCTTCGAGAAGTAACAACATCACCGCTATCTAAATTCGCATGCCCTCACAACAAAGAAGGTCCCTAAAATACACTATTCACAATAGTAAAATAAGGGACAAATGCATAACGCTCTCACTCACAAAGAACCTCAAGTGCAAACAAGTATCAAACCATAAGCTTGCCCTTATTTTCATTCACCACTAGCTCAAAAGTGATCGGTTGGAGACCTCATAGGACTTTTCTAAGCTTGTAATATAGGCTAGGGGAAGGCTAGGAAAGCATTTTGGATTAGAGTGACTACCTCCTCCTTGAACACTACACAACATTTTCAATTTGGAACCGAAGCCATTTCTTTCATTTTCATTTCACATGAGGCACCATTTCACTTTGTTTTATCTGGAGCCTCAATTCTTATCATTCTATTCACCTTGGAGGATTTATTTCTTTTCTTTCCTTTCCTCTTTTCCTTTCACTTTGCTTTCTTTTTCAACTTGTTCCTTCTTTTTGGCAACTCATATAAAGCAACAAAACAATTTACTCACTTAGCGTTCCTCCAAGGTACCTTTTTTCAACCCCCAACTTAGGCTTTTAGCCTTGATTTCACACTTGTGGAGTTCAAGGAAGGACGGGTTCAAGAGAGGGATTCATTGTCAAAATGGTTCAAGGCTTGTAATAAGGTTGCCACAGAAAAGGTATTAGGCTCAAGAGGGGTGACTAGTGATACAATTTTGAGTGCAATGGTGGGCTTTAAAGGCTTAGTAGGCTTCAATAATCACAAAGAAGGGCTAAGGTCATTTATCCAACCAACACAATTAAGACTATCACTAGAATGACTAATCGGGCAAGTTCTAGATGACACAAGCAAACACAAGGATTATTCAACAAGGCTCACCACACATGGCATGCAAATTAATCAAGATGGATCAATGTTCTTCCTAACAAGGATAAATAGAGCCACAATTTGCATCTATGTAATCACTAATTGGTCAAAAGTCATGAAAAGATCAAAGGAATTGTCACAAGTATCATTTCTTACTTTCCAACTATGTCAACAATTTTTGGAGGGGTATGCTCAAGACTCGATTCACATGCAGGACTAAATCTATTAGTACCAATCAAATCATTTTCCAACTTATCTCAAAAGATGATGAATTGCCCTTAAGAATATTGATAACGCCCAAACTACACCTCAAATTAATGAAGCGTAAGCGGTCGTAGTCAAATATAGAACCCAACAAAGGTTGGGGTCGAATCCCACAGAGAATATGGTGAGAATTAAGTCTTTAGTGAAGTATGTGACTAATGGTCAATAGTTTCCGGTAAATAAAGGGGGGGTTTTGTGTGAACAAATTGTAAACAAAACAAACAATAATGTATGAGAATAATCAGTAGGAGAGCGAACTAGGGAAGTGTTTACCATGGCATTGGTAACGATGTCGATCCTAAGCTTAACTGGGTTCTTTCTCTATGCGCGTCACGATGTGATTGAATTAATGGTATCGTCTAAACGTTTCTCAACCAAGTAGATGAATTTACTTTTCAATTCTCTCGAACTTGAAAAGGTGTGCTTTTAGATTTCAATCCTAAACATCAAGTAGATTAATCTAGTTACAGCATTAATCATAAGACGAGAGTTGGTAGTCTCGAATCCTCATCGTTAATCAAGTTTCCCGGTTTTAAATCTCTTTACTCAAGCAAATTTAAACCTAGGCATGTTCTAATGTTTGCAACCACTAGAAAACGTTAAATAATGAATGATTAACAACGTGACAACATATATATTGAACCCGTCGCTACCCGGAATCTATATCGCTACTTTAGCCATGGCTCCCACAACCCTAGTTGTGGGAGGTTTAGTTACTCATGCTTGTAGAAGAATAAAAGAAAGTCATATTCATAATAAAGAAAGAGATCCTTACAATGTAGTGAGAACAATCTTTAATTAATCCAAGAACAAGAACAATAAGATTCCAAGAATGATTCAAGAACACGAATTTAAGAAGTATACAACGTGTTTCTTGATCTCCAAGTCGACTAAAATCTCTCCTAAAACTATTGGGAGAACTATTGTAAAAAGCTTAACAAATAAAATAAACCTGACATAGGGTATTTATAGGAGTCTAGGAAACAAATCCCAAAAATGCTCGGATTCCGCGTAACCGACTGCCCAGGTGCGACGGCCAGGCTGACGGACCGTCACTGGCTTGACGGACCGTCGCCTGGGCCGTCACCACTAGGCAGTGGTGCTGCCTTGGTGTGACGGTCACTGTGACGGACCGTCACATGTGTGACGGGCCGTCACTCAGGCCGTCACTCTTATCCAGAATGCTCTTTTTCGCGTATTTCCTTCCGTTTCCATGTTTGTCTCTATTTCCTGAAAATACAACATAAAAACATCAAAAACGACAATGGTTGCTTGAAAATGTACGATTGTTCTTAGTTTAAAGGAGTCGAAAGTGCCGTAAAATGGCGGCACATCAACACCCTCAACTTAAGACGTTCGCTTGTCCTCAAGCAACATGACACAAAACAATAATACGACGACTCAACTAAGAAAACAAACTCGTGTCTCTAGCAACTCATGGTCATTCAACATCTTATTCCATTTTAAATCAAGCTCCCTCGTAGCCCACAAATGTATGAAACACTAACTTGCAAGGATCCAAACATGTCATTCCGATATGATAGAACATTCTACATTCACACGCGCAGCTATCCTAACAATCAATAGACAATACAGACATCTTGGTGCCCTCACCACAAAGAAATCCCACACACAAGATTTGGGACTAGGTAAACGCTCACACTCACAAACGATTTCAAACAATGCACATGCGATACCATAGGCTTGCCCTTACTATTCTATTTCGGTTCTTCAGAAAGCCGCTCAGGATCACTACAGGACTTGTTTAGGCTTGTAATGAGGCTTCAGGTGCAGGTAGGATACATTTAGGGGTTAGTGACTAAGCCCTCCTTGGAACTACCGACGTCTTATTACCACCTAACTTTGCTTTGTCCATCCTTATTCACCTTTTTATTTCCTTCTCTCTAGCTACAGGTGCGGCCTCTTTATTCTGACAATTCTTTTTATCACTTTTTTTTTTGATCTTTTTCATCTCTTTTTATTTTTCTTTTCTTTTCTTAGGTACACACCCGAATTTTCATTCTATTCCCAACCAATCTTCTTCATCCTCTTTTTCTTATCATTCACCTCTGTAGTAGCCACCCTCAACTTAGGCTGATTGCCTGCGTGGAGGTGCATAATGTCCATGGTAGGACCAGGGCCAAAACAGGGTTTATCTCTATAGTAGCCACCCTCAACTTAGGCTGATTGCCTGCGTTGAGGTGCACGATGTCCAAGGAAGGACCAGGGCCAAAATAGGGATTCAAAGTTAAACAGGAATGGTGACAGGTTATTGAAAAATAAGGTCAATTATGGCTCAAACAGGGATCAAGGGATTATTTATATTTGGACGGTCTTATAGGTTAAGTGGACTGCACACAAAAAGGGCCTGTGATCCTTTCCTAAGCAACAAACTTCAAACTTAACAAAATAGACCGGGCAAGTTCTAGATGCATGCACAGAGCAAGAATTTATAACAATAATCTCGCACACTCTTGGCACCAAGAAACTATACCGCTACCAACTATCAAACAACCGCTCGGCTTAAGCATACTCATTCTAATCATAATCACATAATGACATTCAAGGATCCAGACAGTCAATCTTTTCAACATAAGTACAAAACCAGAAAATTTTCAAAGGGGCTCCTTTTAGTCAAAGAAAAACGCCATGCTCATCACTATAGACACTAAAAAAAAACAAAAATTTAAAAATAACAACTTAAACATGCCGGTTCTACTAGATAGCACACCGGAGGGAAAAGAAACACGGCAACAAAAACCCTCGGTGGTGACTCACAGGTTTCTCCACACCCTCAACTTAGACTCATGCATTGTCCCCAATGCATCCATATGAAAGCTAAAAACTGTGAGAGAAAGGAATACCTGTGAAGTTGATATGACTCAGATTCTGACATGATGTTGGAGACCGCCAGGGTTTCCAAAACAGGAGAACTCGATGGAGTGTGTGCACGCGACAACCTCATGTTGCATTTCAGCTTCTTCTTTCATTGGTTCCGCAGCTAGTCGCGCCAACTTCTTCGCTCTTTCTTTTCAGATTCTCTTGCGGTGTTTTCATTTTCTTGATTTATTTTCACCGCTTTCCTTCACCTGCTCGTCCTCTTGCAATTGCGACCTTACTCTCATAACAGCTCGGGTTTCAACACAACCCTTCTCCTCAAGATACACATCTGCAGGGACTTCCTCAATAGCATTGATGACCGCGACCACCCTCATGTCACTTGGTTGCTTCATCAATTTGGACACATCAAACTTGACTACTTCATTGTTTAATCGGAAGGTCAGCTCGTTTCTCTCCATGTCGACCAATGCTCTCGCTGTGGCTAACAATGGTCGTCCCAAGATTATGGGAACTTCAAAATCCACTTCGCAATCTAAGATCACAAAGTCGGCCGGGAATATAAGCTTACCAATCTTGACCAGCACATCAGATAATATTTCCACCAGTCGCTTTACTGAATGGTCAGCCATCATTACTCTCATGGACGTTGGTTTAGGAGCTCCCAAACCCAATTGTTTATAGACTGATAGCGGTATCAGGTTGATGCTAGCACCAAGATCACACAATGCTCTTCCGAAGTTGAGCTTCCCGATAGTGCAGGGGACAGTAAACGCACCTGGTTCTTCCTTCTTTTCCACTAATGATCTTGAAGAAATAGCGCTGCAGTGGTGAAGGTTATCTTCTGGTTCAAAGCTTACTGACCTCTTCTTGGTGATCAAGTCCTTCATGAACTTGGCATATCCGGGCATTTGTTCAAGCGCTTCCACCAATGGGATGTTTATTGATACTTGCTTGAGCATGGTCAGGAAGTTCAGGAACTTACCATCTTCCGCTTTCTTCTTGAGGCGTTGTGGGAAAGGAGGTGGTGGTCGAGGCATCATAGTTGGAAGCTTTTCAGCTTTCTTGCTTTTCTCCGCGGGCTTTAGAGTTTCCTCTTCTACCGCCTCTTCATCATCCGCAACATCACCTTGAGTCTGAATTACCGGATGTGATTCCGGTAATATTTTTCCGCTTCTTGTGGTGATCGCCATACAACTTGCGTCATTCCTCGGATGAGTCGTGGCACTCGGCAAGGTACCTATCTTCCTTTGGTTTAGAGATGCCGAGATTTGCCCCACTTGCTGCTCCAATTGCTTAATCGAGGTGGAATGTGCCTCCACTATTTGACTCATGGCCGATAACTCAGTCCTTATCTCCTTTACCCCAGAGTCAGTCGATTCTACCTTCAGCAGCATCTTCGCCATCATGTTCTCTAGCTTGGAAGTCCCTGCCTCATTGCTAGCTTTGTCCCGATTACTAGGTGGTACATACAACCCACCTCTATCGGTGTTATTCCTCCAGCTACCTTGATCGAGATTGTAGCCAGCTTTCTTGTAGTAGTTGTCCTTCTGATAGGTCCGACCTTGGTTTCCTTGGCCATTGGCCTGGAAACCCCCCAAGTAATTTGCCTCCTCAGTCTCCAACTCTGCTGCTCTACCTTGGGAACCCACAGCTTGTACCTTCTCCATACTTCCTGACATCAAGTGCTTGGTCAAGAGGTCCATTTGCGTTTTTAGATGGGCCATGTCTTGGTCCTGTTCTTCATCTTTTCTATGCTGTTCTGCTGACACACCAACTGCATAAGTACTAGCTGGTACCTCTGAATCACGTGTATGCCAGGCCCTGTTGGTTTTGGTGAGCCTGTCCAAAATAGCTGTGGCATCGGCAAAAGTGCGACCCATAAACGCTCCACCTGCTGCGTTGTCCAACGTCGGCTTGGTAGCCGAATTGAGTGCCCTGTAGAATGTCTGCATCAAAAACTCATCGTTCAACTGATGGTTCGGGCATTGTGTTAGCTTCTTCTTGAATCGCAGCCAGGTCTCGAGCAATGCTTCGTGGGGTTGCTGCCTGAAATTACTAATCTCGTCCCTCAACTGTATCATCCTAGAGGGAGGAAAGAACCTTTCTAGGAAAGCTCCTTTCAACTCTCCCCAAGTTGCGATAGAGTCGGGGGTCAGTTCTGTCAACCATAACGCTGCCTCATCAGACAGAGACAACGGAAACAACCTGAGCCTGATCGCTGTCTGACTCACGCCCGGCAGTTCAAATGACTTGCAGATACCCACGAAGTTCATTAAGTGACGGTTTGGATCGTCACCAGCTGCTCCACGGAATACTCCTCTCAAGTTCAACAGCTGAATCATCGTGCTAGTGATGTTGAACTTGGCTCCGGGCGGTAGCGGTGGAACAACAATAGCGCCCGTAGCGCCAACTCCATCCAAATCGTTATCCTCATCATGCAACTCAAGATCGTGCTGCAGACCTCCAGCATTCAAATTTTGTTGGGCCTGCAGTTCTACAGCGAGCCTTGCTGCCTCTTATTGTGCGGCCATATTCCGCCTTAACGTTCTAGCAAGCTCGGGGTCATAAGGTAATGTTGATTCACCCGAGCGCCGGGTACTTGGCATGCACAACTCTGTACCCTGTCAAAAACAAAAACAACAAAAAAACGTAAAAGCAGGAAAGTATGACTAAGAGTCAAATAAACACACCAGACTTAATTAACAACCGTATTCCCCGGCAACGGCGCCACTTTTCTTTTTGATAATGCCCAAACTACACCTCAAATTAACGAAGCGTAAGCGGTCGTAGTCAAATATAGAACCCAACAAAGGTTGGGGTCGAATCCCACAGAGAATATGGTGAGAATTAAGTCTTTAGTGAAGTATGTGACTAATGGTCAATAGTTTCCGGTAAATAAAGGGGGGGTTTTGTGTGAACAAATTGTAAATAAAACAAACAATAATGTATAAGAATAATCAGTAGGAGAATGAACTAGGGAAGTGTTTACCATGGCGTTGGTAACAATGTCGATTCTAGGCGTAACTGGGTTCCTTCTATATGCGTGTCACGATGTGATTGAATTAATTGTATCGTCTAAACGTTTCTCAACCAAATAGACAAATTTACTTTTCAATTTTCTCGAACTTGGAAAGGTGTGCTTTTAGATTTCAATCCTAAACATCAAGTAGATTAATCTAGTTACAGCATTAATCATAAGACGAGAGTTGGTAGTCTCGAATCCTCGTTGTTAATCAAGTTTCCCGGTTTTAATCTCTTTACTCAAGCAAATTTAAACCTAGGCAGGTTCTAATGTTTGCAACCACTAGAAAACGTTAAATAACGAATGATTAACAACGTGACAACATATGTATTGAACCCGTCGCTACCCGGAATCTATATCGCTACTTTAGCCATGGCTCCCACAACCCTAGTTGTGGGAGGTTTAGTTACTCATGCTTGTAGAAGAATAAAAGAAAGTCATATTCATAATAAAGAAATGAGATCCTTACAATGTAGTGAGAACAATCTTTAATTAATCCAAGAACAAGAACAACAAGATCCCAAGAACGATTCAAGAACACGAATTTAAGAAGTATAAAACGTGTTTCTTGATCTCCAAGTCGACTAAAATCTCTCCTAAAACTATTGGGAGAACTATTGTAAAAAGCTTAACAAATAAAATAAACCTAACATAGGGTATTTATAGGAGTCTAGGAAACAAATCCCAAAAACGCTCGGATTCCGCGTAACCGACTGCCCAGGTGCGACGGCCAGGCTGACGGACCATCACTGGCTTGACGGACCGTTGCCTGGGCCGTCACCACTAGGCAATGGTGCTGCCTTGGTGTGACGGTCACTGTGACGGACCATCACATGTGTGACGGGCCGTCACTCAGGCCGTCACTCTTATCCAGAATGCTCTTTTTCGCGTATTTCCTTTCGTTTCCATGTTTGTCTCCATTTCCTGACAATACAACATAAAAACATCAAAAACAACAACGGTTGCTTGAAAACGTACGATTGTTCTTAGTTTAAAGGAGTCGAAAGTGCCGTAAAATGGCGGCACATCAAATATCGTCACTCAATCTATCATAGGGCCAATTCATCTATCTAAATCGATATGGCACACCTCTACACACAAGCAAGCTCATCTAGCCTAGTGGGTACTCAGACTTCCCCTGGCTCTCAACACCAATCATAACAACTATGGAAAAGAAAGTAAAGAACCCAAAATTACAGAAATAACAAAAACAACTAGTCTAACAAGGTTTCAACAACACAAGGCCCGACAAAGGTGAAAACATAGTATCCAAAATATAACAAGAAAAACTAACATCCAAATGCACACCCCCACCTAAGCATGTTGCACTGTCCTCAATGCAACTAAACAAAATATAGTAAAATGGTGGGAGGGGATCCCTGAGACTGTCTCAGGCACTGTCATCACTCTCGGTCTCCTCATCATCATCGCCATGCTTATCTGCATCCTCTACAGACCACTGTGTTGGGGCATCATCCTCATCACTCCTCCTAGAAGATGGAAGTGGCTCTTTAGGTTTCATCACCTTTCACAAACATTTCACACCCTTCCACATACGAGTGAAGAACTTATATCTCTTCCTTTCCCGCTTAAGCATCTTGGTGTGTGAGTCATGAAGCTCTCCCTGGGACTTGGCCAAATCAGTGTATGCCATTTCTAGTTTAGCAAGATGGGCTCCCTATTTCTTTTGATCATCAAGATATTTGTTACAAGCTTTCTGTGTCACAAATGAAACATGTCCCTCTGATGACTCACCCGACCCTTGAGGGATGCCACTCACCATCTGGCAGATGTGCTTCAGCTCCTCTGTCATAACTTTAAATGGGCCCATTGCCTTTGAACTACCAACGATAGCCTGAGACAGTGTGTCTGCCTTGATCTTTCTCTTCTTGCTCTTGCAAACTGTCCCTTCTCCCCACTTTTTCAATGGAAAGATGGGTCTTGTAGGCGCTACCCAGTTGTCAGTTGGGTACTCTTCTACTTCAGCCCTTTTACATAGTTTGGTGATGAGAGATGGGAACATGAGAGTCGGGCTGTCTTGCCTCAAGAACTCCTTGAGTTCACTGGTAAACATAAGTCCAACATTCACAGAAATGTCATCAAGGACAATTATTTGCTCCCGTAGCAATGGTATATCATACATATTCCCACAGGGGGAGACCCAGCTACAGATGATCGATAGCCAATTCTTTGCCTCAGCTGTGAACTCTTTGGACGTGATGCCCCTTTTTGTAAGGTCCCATGGTACGCTTTTGTCTGGACATAACTTAGAAATCAACCATGTGCCTGGTGCACAGTCTTTTGCTTTGAACAGGGCGGGGTCATGATCTTGCAAATGATAGATTGCATTGACCGCTGGAGCTCCAAAGTCAACCATTTTCCCCTTATTCTGATGACCGGGGTAGACATCCTCATAACTTTAATGTTTGCTTGATCATTGGCCTTGCAAGGCTCAGGTGCAAAGCACATCCAACCTGTGGTATCCAATCTATGGTATAAGTCAGGAAGAGTCGCGACAACCCTGTCAAGACAGATTCCCCTTTCAAGGAGTAGCTTCTTTTTCACCAATTCAGAGTAGTATCTCCTCTGACACTCAGGATACATAAACCGAACTTGATCGAACTCTTCTTCAATGGGTAGTTCGTCTTCCAAGAGTGCATCATTTATGTTGGCCGCCATTTTAGCTTTATGACCTGGAAGAGTCACACAAGCATGAACAATTGATATTAGCAACTAAATACCATGCCTTGTGATCTATTAAAGCCAAAAAAATGAGTTGGATATCAATTGGAAAGCTCTAAGGGTGTGTACTATTTTTGGGTCACCAGAGATTTTAGTCTCGGATACCGCAATTGAGGTCGATGTCCACAAATGCAGAGGACTGGCGCAATTGTGGCTTTTAGCAGTAGCTCTGGTTTCACAAATGCGGTCAAAGTCTGCAAATGCAGTGGTCCATAATTGCGAGACTTTGCCGCAAATGCGGTCCCGTCATCTCCAAAATTCCTCATAGCGGAAAACTGCTTCCAACACCCCCAAAAATAGATTACCAACTCAATTTTCACAAGCAAACTCATAAAATACTCCTTACAAACATCACCAATCATAAAAAGTTCGCAAATTTAGCCAAGAGTTTCATTCAGGCAATTCGTCAAACACCTTAAGAACATAAATAGATGCTAATCTAAGGAGCATGATATGGGTGCCTACCCAACCCCACATTTATAATCCAAACAATAATCACTCTCAAAACTACTCCTCACCCAACAAATGACAATCAAATCACAGATTCGAGTTCAACAAGGTCACATGAGCCCTACGAGTTGAAAGAGACTAGGAAGAAATGGAAAGATCTTACATGATTCAAAGGGAAAATGGATTTGCTTGCCATACCTGGATTCTTGTAGAGATTAGTGGATCTTGGTGTTGCCCTTGTTAGTTAAGAGAGGAGAGGAGAGAAATGGACCTTTTATTTTGAGAAAATAAACCAACCTTTGTGCCTTTTGAGTTTTAAACCTTTGCAACTGCCCGGGTGTCCACAATTGCGGTCCTGGTACTGTAATTGCGACTTTTGCTGCTTTTGCGGCCAAATATCTGCAAATGCGGCCACCGCTTTTTCGATTGATGATCGCAATTGCGAAAGTTCCGCTTTTACGACATATTTTCCATAATTGCGGCTTCTGCAACAAGGTCCCATTGAGTTGTTGTGTGATGGCATGTGCGATGGGCACAATGTGGGGTGCAAAATGCACCACCGTCGCACACTCTATCATTTTTGCCCAGCTCACTAGTTCCTTGTGCGATGGCATGTGCAACAGGCACTTTTCCAGGTGCGAAATGCACCATTTTCAGGTGTATTTTTGATGGTTCTCAACACTTGGTTCCTCTTCTCATTCCCTTGGGCACCTAAAAACACACCAAAAAAAACAAAAAAGTGAAGTAAAGCATAAAAAATGATGGGTTGCCTCCCATCAAGCACACAATTTAACGTCGCAGTGCGACGCCAACTACCTCACTATCGAGATTTCCACTTGGAAGATTTGAACCTTCAACTTAAACATGAATCGAATTTCCAGTGGCACTCCCGGGGTAAAGGTTTTAGCATGAGAAGACCATTCTCTTGATGTCGCATATTGCACTTTTTGGTCTTCAAGTGAGGAATGACGCTTTGACTTCGTTCCACGGCAAACTCAAAACTGGATAGACCTTTATCCATCCTCCTTCCAAGGTCTTCCAAAAGCTTGATTACTTTGACTTTCGTCTATTGAATCAAACTTAAGGTCGAACAAAGGTTAAAATGGTATTTGGGAGTCTCCACCTTCAAGCTTGCCTCGTTCATAACCTCCTCACTTTCGAATGAACTAGAGTCTTTCACAATGAACCATTGCAACTCTAGTATCATTCATTTGTTTTCAACATCGTGATCCTTGTATGGATTAGTTTGTTGCCACAACACCTTCAAGCTACGAGCCTCCCTTGTGTCTTCCTCTTCGTTAGGGAACAAGTCAAAACTACTACCCACAATTGTGCACGTGTCAACACGAGCATTTAAATCAATGTCCAACATTTGGATAGCAATTTCAAGTATCCTCTTCTTTTGACTTCTCTTAACATGCCTTTTAAACAATACCTCAAACATTGGTAGCATTCTCTCACATTGTTCCCCATAGGCCTCAAGCTGGTGAGCTTGGTTTAACACCCATTCTAGGCTCACAACCTCACCCAATATAATTTTTTCCTCTCGTTGGGGTTCAACCACCACTGGTACAAATTCACTCTCGGGGGATGCCGTATTTTACAAATCTTCATCATCATCCCCGAAGTGAATTTGATGGATTTCAATGTTCGAAAATTGTTCATTTGCTTGGCTCAGAGGGTTTTCGTCATCAATATGGTTAGAAGGAGTAGACAATTCCACCATGGATTGTGAAACACATTTTCTCTCCTCCTCTTCTTTAGCTCTTATATCCATGAAGTCTTGCTTTATGGATTGCATATCCTCCTCTATGATATCTTGCTTGGCCAAGAGAGAATGAACCATGGCATATAGGCTTTCAGGGTAGGTGGTTTCTTCATCATCTCGAGGCTTAGACCATATGCCTTCATCGCTTGCTAACTCATGGTTCCTATTAAGATCACAAGCACCACTAGCAACCTCGTTAGCATGACAGGGGGGGAGGAGGACAGTCATTAGGGCAGTTCTCCAATGTCCATCACGACCACCACACAAATAGCAATTTTGCCCATCATAGGAACATGAAGGTGAATACCTTCCTCACCTAGGGCCAATCTTACATTTCCTTTGAAGGTGGGATCCTCCACAATAACAACAAGGAATTTCGAGATGCCATGAAATCAAACAACAAAATAAAAATATGCAAAAGAAAAATAACTATTCACAAAAATTGAACTAGAGTAAGTGAACTTAAATCCTAAACTAACTCAATACGCCAAATTGTTCCCTGGCAATGACGCCATTTTTGATAAATGCTCAAATCGTGCTCTCCAATTAAGGAGGTCATGATGATTGCGTAGTCAAAACAAAATTTATAATTCCCAAAGGCTGTTGGGGTCGAACCCAAGAGAACAATGTAGTCACGATCAAGCTAATAAAGAATCTAAGCAACTTATTAATGCGTCCTATCTCTAGCTCAGACCCTTAAATGGGAGATTTCGCGATTGGAGCTATCTCTAGCCTCCAATCTAGATGGATTCCCAAGTTCCCACTATTGAATCTTCTCAAATTTAGGGAAATTCTTTCTTGAGAAATAACCCAAATTAGAAAGCTAAGTCAATGTTTGCAACCATTGACCATAAATTCTAGCAATTCAAGATTCAAGAGACCCAAATAATCAAACAAGAACAAATCTAGATTTAGAATAAAAAACCCACAAAATATTATCTCTAATACAAACCCAAAATCTCAAGTCAACAAACACACCAAATAAATATAAATTAAGAACAAGAGTTGAAGAATAGAATCTAAAGATTTTACAATACAAAGCATCCAAATCTTCACTCCTATGGTGTATGTTGATGAACCTTGCTCCCAAGATTGCTAAAAATGTTGTGAAAAATAGCCAAAGATATATTTCAAGATGGCTTAGAAGTGTTTTATGTGAATTGGGGTTTCTAAAAATGATGAAAAGAATGCTTTGGCCTTGGCTAACCACGACATCCGCATTTGCGGAGTCCTGGCCGCATTTACGGAGACCTGGCCACGTTTGCGATAGCTTGACTAAATGAAGACTTTCGCAATTGTGGTCGTCTGGCCGCATTTGCGGTGGATGACTGGTCAGTTGACCTCCACATTTGCGATTATCTGGCCGCGTTTGTGGTAGTTGACCTGTTCATTAACTTCCGCATTTGCGGTCCCTTGACTGCATTTACGATATCTGAGGCTCGTTTATCCCTTCAGCTTATTTTTAGCTTCTTTTTTTCCAATTGCTTCATAATCTCCACATGAATAAGAATCGCCTGAAATATATCAAAACAATCTATAAGTGGTCTCATATTACCATTAGAGGACGCAAAAGCCTAAGAAAAAAGATGCGAATAAGTGGTAATTTCACCACTTATCAGAAGCTCGAATCGAACATTTGGCATAGACCAAGTTCCCTTTACTTCTCTTCCCCAAGGGTGGGGAGGGGGAAGGATCAATTAAAGGAAATTAAATTTAATACTCCCAAGGCCGAAGAGGCAGAAAAGATTTAACAAGGATTTTAACCCAAAATGAATTGCAGACTAGGGCTTACTCATCGTGGTGAGTCCAGTCTTGCATGGTGAGATGTCTAGTCATGATGGCTAGGGTCTCAACACGACGAAGCTCATGTCATCACAACGAGCAATGTGATAGTTTTAAGGATGGGAGATGTTCATTTCTCCCATTTTTAAAAACTATTTCCCTCCCTTCCACATGAAATCCTCTCAACTTCAACACACTCTATGTTGATTTTTCACGGTAAAGACTCTTTTCATGACTTATATCTTGATTAGAACATCTAGATTTCATAATTTTAGCATCTATCATGCTTGATTTTGTGTAAAAATTAGGGATTAGGGTATGGGATACTTTCTTGCTCTTATAGAGTAGATTTATGAAGCATGCTTTATAGAGTATATTTATGAAGCATGCTTACTGGATTCATGTTGTAAATGTGTTTACACTATCCCTCACGTCATTCCCACAAAGTTCATGGAGTCTTAGACTCAAAATAGGACGATAATGGTAGGAAAATTTCCTAAATTGGATTCAATTCTAGGACTTGTCTTTTTGAAGTTTGAATTGCCATAAAATCAACGTATAATGATGGTAAGTTGGTGGATTATGCTCGATCTGTGGAGAAAATTTTGTAAATCAAAACACATTCTTGAAAATTGCCATTTTTTAGAAAAAGTTGCTGGGGACAATGACCTCATCGCGATGGAAGTCATTTTATCATGATAGACGAGTCTCATCGCGATGACTTATCCCATGAGGTGACGCTCATTGTGACACTCTAAAATAGTAGCAATTTTAGGCTGAGTAAAAGTTTTTATCATGCTCCTTTTTGATTTCTTAGTTCCTTTAAGAACTACTTGCTATGCAAATGATAACATATAGAGTAACATTATTCATTTCCCTCTTGCCGAGAAGAAATGGCCGAAGGAGAAAAAGTAGAGTACGAGCAATTCGCCAATGCGGTAAGCCACGAGAAATATTTGGTCTGGGGAGGAATCCTGGTAGGCTGGAGATTAAGGAGAGGGTGTTGGAGTTCTACCACCGGATAGTGGAAGTAGAGTGGCTACCTTTTGTGCAGGTTCTGGAGGAAATTAATAAGAATTAGGTTTGGGAGTTTTGTGCTCATATTCCTAAGGTTAACTAGGAGGTCTCAAACCCCATCATCTACATTCGGGGTGAGCACGTATGGATTTTTGCTTTGGAAATTAATGCAGCCTTAGGGTTGCCAAACCATAATGAGACCGAGTACCGGGCACGAAGGGTTTCCACAGATAGGCAGTGCATGGTGATGACACTGGTGGAGGAGGAGTATATGGATTCAGTCCTTTGGGCCAGATGGACAATAGGGATCACTAGCCTTCACTTTACCCCAAAGCCTGTAGGTGGTTACATCTTGTGGTTAAGAGGGTACGTCCTTCTAACAACACTTGGACGTGACCTTTCCTCGAGCCATGATGGCTTCTTGCTTGATAGAGGGCATTCTGGTCCATGGAGGGCACAAATCATAGAAGAGTGGAGATTTTTCATGCAGTTGCATACCAGGGATCTTCCCTTCCCTTAACTCATCTCTACACTGTACAGGCAAGAAGACATGCTTGTGGAGCTTACTGACTGCATCGACCTCATTGATAAGCCCATTTACCTTCTAAAGGTGAAATATTCTTTCAGCCATAGCTAGAAGAAGAGGAAGATGGATTCAGAGAAGGTAAGAAGTAGTGGCCAGGCCGGTGATGGAGTGGGGGATGGTTCGACATCGAGCAAGGTGACCTTAGAGTCACTTAGGGAAGATATGGAGGTGATGAAGACCATGCTGGAGGGCTTATCATCCACCCTATTGGATTCAGTTCCTCCTATGGCCGTCGAACCTTCAGATGCAATAGGTACCTCCAATCCCTTTTCCTCCTTTGAGTCCCTGGCACAGGCTCAAATATAGATTCAAGAGGAGCTAGAGGCAGAGAGGAAAAAGGGGCGCTCTCGGGATAAGCTGATGGTGCGGATGTGTAAAGGGATCAAGGCCCTTATCAAGGGTTCCTTTCCAGGCAAGAAGATTCCTAAGGTGACCCACGAGGATGTTCAAGTGTTCTTCCTCAGCAAGTCCATCGAGGAAGAGTCTAGTACCTCGAGCGCCAAGAGTTAATGGAGAAGATACATCACTCCCACCCCCTTTGTCTCTTCTTATTACTACTTCTATTTGCCCATGTAGGGCTCTTGTCAGACAATCTTTTATCCTTTTGTAATTTTATATGATTTTTATTTCTACAGATTGGATTTACAGTGCTATTGGTGGCACTCCTTAGACAATGGCCTTTTTTGTAGGCAAAAACTTTTATGACATATCTTTCGTATGCCTTAACTTGCTTGAAAATCGTTTTGCACGGGTGAAGTCCCAAAACAGGGCTTGAAATAGGAATTCTATTTTATGCCGCTTAATCATGATGACTCATTGCGATGGGCTCCAGATCATCATTAGAAAAAGCTTAATCGCAGCGAGCCCTTTCTTCGTAACGACGGACCACTACGATGAGGAATGCCTCATCGCGATGAAGGCCGCGGGCAGAAACTGCTACAACTGGAAAAAAATTCAAAATTTTTATGCAAGTCTATTCTTTGCATAATTTTCAATGCACGAATTCCCAACAATACAGTTAAATCACGAGCTTTCATAATTCTCACCCTGTAATAACTTTGTTATTACCTTAAAACTTTAACCATCCCGCTTATATTTAAGCACATACAACCAAATCGTGGTCCCCTAGTGTCAAAAACTGAACACATCATTAACAACATATAATCACCTGGTTAACATATTATCAAAACTACTTAAGGTGAGATACCAATTGGAATCAAATAGATACCAGTTGGTTCCATTTCACCATGGACTAATTACATCAAGATACCAACTGGAATCGGCTAGATACCAATTAGAATCAACTAAGGAAATAACTGGCCCGGGCGACATGATAGGAAATAAGAAAGCAAAACCACACCTAAATATCGCCATAGCTTTCTGAGGATTTGATGTGGACGTCAATACATCAATTCATAGGAATCTATTTTGACATTTCTCTTGTACACAGGAGACCGGTAACCTAGGATCTTTTAACAGCTGTAACGACCCCAATTATGGAAGGGTTGTGCGGGCACCTATTCTAATATATCCAGGTAGGAGAACCCTAAAACATCCAATTATGAACACATAAAATTTCCTTAAACAGTTTTAAGAGAAATTGATGATTAAAATGAATGCGTAAATATCAATAAAACATTTGTCAACTTAATACATCATTAGTTGTTAACTACACAAAATACTAGTCTTTTCCCCAGGTCTAGTCTAAGCTTGTACAAGAGCTGCTAAAGGGAATTATGATAATAATGTAAAAGACACAACTCTCATCTAAAGAGTAGAGAATGGAAGTTGCCAATGGAGACTCTTCAATCCAAGCACGAACTTCAGCCAACTTGTCACACATCTACACCAAGAAGGTGTAGCAAGAGTAGCATCAGTACAACCACACATATTGATAGGTATCATCAGCCGACTAAGATTAATTCACATAAATTAGGTATAAAATCTATATTAAAACAAATACTTTTGCTTTAGCATGAAATAAGACATTTCATACAACTACACATTTCTAAGTACCTCTCACTTATTCCTAGCATTTACTCCAGTGAAGGAGTATTTTCTGTTTCATCCTATCTTCCTCTTTATTCACACATAGTGTTGCTTACCCATCCAGGCTTACTGGTAAGGCATTACCCACTATCCAAGTTCTCCCAGAAACTACCAAGCCTAACCACAACACACCCCTCGCTCGGACAATCTGACTCGCAAGGATTCATTCCCTTACGGTCCACTCAGTATAACTACAAATAGCTGTTTACTCAGAAGTTATGAGATTTAACCTATATCAAGACATACCGACCCACCCAATTTATTCGATTTAGATTAACCATCAATTTATCAACTACACATAATTCATTAAAGGTTACTGTAGGAATATACAAGAATGTACAACACATAGGGACCAAGTTCACCTATTGCTTGTTAATATAACTATTAACTCCAGACTTTATTTACAACCGCAACACCATCTCACAATGAATAACCATGAAACAATACAATGAAGCATACAATGTTAAATGTAGTGGCATATGTAGTGATATATGCAAGAGTGTGTACACACATACTATGAGTCTTATTTTTGTCCACTAGCCATGACCTCCAGGGAAACCTAGGTGTCTATGTACCATACTGACGTGGTGTTTGATCCATAACAACTGTTCAACATCAATATATATATAACTAGGCCCTCAGAACTATGCCTCATGAATGTATATATGTATATATAGAGTCCGAGACATAATTAATCTTAGCCAATTAGCTCACTTCTCACTTTCTGTTCATCTATCCCATTCATACAAGTATAACAAGAAAATGCATATAATTCAACCATGTACGAAAATGAATCACAAGTTATATAACTCTACTACAACACATATAATTCAAATATGTTCAAAAACCAATCACAAGTTATATAACTTTACCATATATAACGTAATAAGACAAGTCTCAACTCTAACTAAATGCTATGCATACAAGCTTCACCTAATTCGCTCGTTGCACATCAGGTCTCAACCTCTTAACGGGCCTTGTAATTCACCCCACAAGCCTAACCGATGTAAAAAATAGAGTTCATTCTCAGGGTATAAGATCATAATTTGTCTTAACCTTAAGCACCAGCCAATTCCCATAATTACCAAATCCCTATGTTAAGTAGTTTTTACTAGGCATTCTTTTATTCCCTAATCTAGGGCGTAGTTATTAGATCGATCTGCTAAGACTTTCCAAACTAGAACTTTAGGGATACAATCATTTCACATAGTAGTCCAATCATCATAATTATGTTAAGATTCATTCTAGAAATTTATCACTTTATACTCTAGCTTTCTCTATGTTTCAAGTATCACCTTTATATCACGCACTAGGCCTAAGCCTCTAATTATACAATTTTAGCATTTCTTTCACATGGATATTTCCCAAACATACAATGCTATTCTCAACTCTCAGGCTCTTCAATTAAATTTAGTTATTACAATTTAGACTCCGTGTCCGATGGTCTAAGCATGTTGTCTCTATCAATTTCTATACCAAAATTATGCTTACTAATCAAGTCTTGCTATTATTAAACTATAACCTACCTCGAATGCCGAGATGCTGCCCAGCTATGTGCAACTTGCATGTTGTTCCTGTCCTAGAAATTTTGAAGGGATAGCCACCATGAGGAGGAGGAGGAGGAGGATCCAACCTTTTTTTGAGAGATTTTTCTCTCTTTTCTTGCTATTCTAGGGTTGGGAGAGTGTTGGGACATTTTTAGAAGAAGGCCTCCCCTTGTGGAAAAAAATTTAGATGCGAAACATATTAACCCAGGATTTTGCCCCGTACTTTTATCGCAACAAGGGCCGCCTCATCGCAATAGACTATCGCGATGAGGTCACATTTGCTGTGTTGAGCCATCACAATGAGTTTTGTCTTATCATGACTAGGGGCGCTGACAGCTTAACATTTGTCATGCTTTATGTCTGTGCTTTAATTAAAAAACTTAAACGGAACCCCACGATTTTATATAACCCAAAATATTAATTTGATCATTTCCATCATGACCTTTTAATAATAACGAGATGAGTCATTATAATAGATATTAATTTACCAACCATTCATCTCCGAATGGACTCGGATGGACGGGGCATGAGTTTACTAGTAACTGACTTATACCAAATGTTAACAAGATGGGAGAACCTTTTTATCTATCTTCTCTTTGTCGAGGATATAAGAAGAAGCTAGGCGAATTGAACCTTTGGCATGGAACAAGTTTCCTTTACTTTTCTTCCCGAAGGTTGGGGGAGGATCAATTAAGGGAAATTAGATTTAATACTCCTAAGGCCAAAGAGATAGAATAGATTTGACAGGGATTTCAACCTAAAATGAACTGCGGACCTGGGCTGACTCATATTGATGAGTATAGTCTCAGTGCAACATGTTTTATCATCATGATGTCTAGGGTCTAGTCATGACAAACCATTATAATGAATCTCATCTCATTGTGTTGAATGATGTGATAATTGTAAGGATGGGAGATATTCATTTCTCCTATTTTCAAAAACTATTACCCTCCATTCCACATGAAATCCTCTCAACTTCAACATACTCAACATTGATTTTTCATGATAAAAGACTCTTTTCATGACTTATATCTTGATTAAAACATCTAGATTTCATAGTTTTAGCATCTATCATGCTTGATTTCATGTAGAAATTGGAGTTTAGGATGTGGGATAATTTCTTGCTCTTATGGGGTAGATTTATGAAGCATGTTTACTAGATTCATGTTGTAAATGTGTTTACACTACCCCTCACGTTATTTCCACGAAGTTCATGGAGTCTGAGACTCAAAATAGAATGGTAATGGTAGGAAAATTTTCTAAATTGGATTCAATGCTAGTATTTGTCTTTTTGAAGTTTGAATCAACATAAAATCAACGTATAAAGATATTTGGTTGGTGGATTATGCCCGATTTGTAGGAAAACTTAGTAAATTGAAACACATTCTTGAAAATTGCCTAGAAAAAGTTGGCTAGGGATGATGACCTCATCATGATGGAAGTCATTTTTTTGTGAGGAACGGGTCTTTGTTGCGATAAGGTGATGCTCATTGCAATAAAGGTCCAAAATAGTAGCAATTTTATGCTGAGTAAATATTTTCTATCATGATCCTTTTTGGTTTCTTAGTTCCTTTAACAACTACTTTCTATGCAAATGATAACATATTGAGTAAACACCATTTATTTCCCTTTTGCAGAGAAGAAATGGATGAAAGAGAAGAAGTGACGTATGAGCAGTTTGCTAATGCGGTGAGTCATGAGCGGTACTATGAGAAGATGGTTAGAGGGATCATTCAAGAGAGAAGTCTCCTGGGGTTCGGTCCAGGGAGGGGTACTGGAAGGCTAGATATTAAGGAGAAGGCGTCAGAGTTCTACTGTCAGATAGTGGAAGTAGGGTGGCTACCTTTTGTGCACGTTCTGGAGAAAGTGAATGAGAACTGGGTTCGGGAGTTTTATGCTCATATCCCTATGGTTAACTATGAATCCCAAACCCTATCATCTATTTTTAGGGTGAGCACATACGGATTTTTTTTGTGGAAATTAATGCGTATTTAGGAGTGCTAAATCATGATGTGACCAAGTACCAGGCATGAAGGGATTTCACAGATAGGCAGTGTATGGTGAGGAAACTGGTGGAGGAGGAGTACAAGGATTCAGTCTCTTGGGCCGAGCAAACAATGGGTATCACTAGCCTTCCCCTTACCCCAGACGCCCCTAGGTGGTTACATCTGGTGGCTAGAAGGGTCTGTCCTTCTAGCAACACTTCGAACGTGACCTTTCCTCTAGCCCTGATGGTTTCTTGCTTGATAAAGGGCATTCTGGTGAATGCAGGGGCACGTATCATGGAAGCGTGGATGCAGTTGCACACCAGGGATCTTCCCTTCTCTTTACTCATCTCTAC
This sequence comes from Jaltomata sinuosa, assembly GCA_003996215.1. Classification (NCBI taxonomy): domain Eukaryota; kingdom Viridiplantae; phylum Streptophyta; class Magnoliopsida; order Solanales; family Solanaceae; genus Jaltomata; species Jaltomata sinuosa. The sequence continues at coordinate 234,903 of QJPP01007365.1, forward strand.
TCTGTGCAGGTGAGCAAATGTGCCTGTGAAGCTTACTGACTGCATCACCCTTATTGATAAGCCCTTTGACTTTCTAAAGGTGAAAGTTTCTTCCAGTCATAGCCATAAGAAGAAGAAGATGGAGTCTAAGAGCGGAGGAAGTAGCAGCTAGGTCGGTGATGGAGTGGGGACTAGTTTGATGTCAGGCAAGGTGACCTTAGAGTCACTTGGGGAAGAAGTGTCAGTGATGAAGACCATGCTGGAGGGCTTATCATCTATCGCATTAGAGTCAGTACCTCCTCTGGTTGCTGGACCTTTAGATGAAGCAGGTACCTCCATTCCCTTTCCTCCTTTGAGTCTTTGACACAGGCCTAAATAGAGCTTTTGGAGAAGCTAGAGGAGGAGAGGAAGAAGGGACGCTCTCGGGATAAGTTGATGGTGCGGATGTGGAAAGGTATCAAGGCCCTTGTTAAGGGTTCACTTCTAGGCAAGAAGATTCCCAAGGTGACCTGGGAGGATGTTCAAGATTTCTCCTTCCTCAGTAAGTCCATAGAGGAAGAGTCTAGTAGCTCGAGCGTTGAGAGTTGATGGAGCGGCTAGAGCACTCCCGCCCCCTTTATCCCTTCTTATTACTGCTTTTGTTTTCCCATGTAGGGCTCTTATTCGACAATATTTTTTTTTGTACTTTTAGATGATTTTTGTTTCTATCACTTGGATTTACAGTGACGTTGGCGGCACTCATTGAAAAATGGCCTTGTTTGCAGGCCAAAACTTTTATGACATAGCTTTCATATGCCTTAACTTGCCTGAAATATTGCTTTGCATGGGTGAAGTCCCAAAACATGGCTTGAAAAAAGCATTCTGGTTTGTGACACTTGGTCACGATGAGTCGTTATTGTCACGCCCCGAGGCTACCCCCTAGACATAACATGGGACTTGGGACCGCAAGTGCCCCAAGATAACCCCTTGGTCATAGCATACTCAAGCATAACAAAGATAAGCGGAAGCATAATAGATAAATTCAGAATCACGTAAATAGGTAATCAAGTCAAATAAGATACACAATCCGGAAGGAGACTCGAATACTGTCTATTTCTGAAAAGCCTTTACATGACATAAGGAGTTGCTAGTCTCTCGTTTCTTTTCTGAAAAAAAAAGAACCTAATGGATCGAACTCATATGCTGACAAGACCCTAGCTAACTCGAAGTATGGAAATAAGAAATCAACATAACTAAAATATATCTAGTCCTCGACCTAACAGGACTCACCAACAGCTGACAGAAAAGTGGCCTGGAAGCTCTAGCCACGTGTCTGGAAAGGACCACCTGAATCTGTATCATCAAAGGATGCAGCGCAAGATATGCGTCAGTACTATAGGATGTACCGAGTATGTGAGATATGCATAGGTCATGCTAAAAATATACTTGAAAGTGTATTTAAAAGCTGAGATCATGCATAATTTGTGATAAAACATGCTTAAATTATCCTTGAAGCTGAAATCATGTGGTAATAGTAAAATCTGTAATGTAATGAATGAATGCAATATCATAAGCTAAAAACATAATCATAAGTAGTAAGTCTAAAATCTGAAAGCAAAGAGTCAATACATTTTTAAACTTGAAACTGTTTCTGTGAGAGGTTCTCTAACCGACATAGACCATGTCAGATACATGGAATCTGATGTATACGCCCCATCAAGAGGACCCAATACACCTTGCCAGGGTATAGAGGCATGACTGTGGCATGATCAATAAAACTGATGCCCAACAGAGGGGACTTAGAACCTACGAGGGCACGTAGTTCTGGGATATACAAGGGGTATGCTCACCCAATCCAACTCGGTGCTCAATACTACTCCTAAATCATACTTATATCTCATATAGTACTGGGGCATATCAGATGCCAAAACTGATAATAACTTATGACAGATCTGATGTCAAATCTGTTCATAGCTTAGGTAGACATATCTAGATGTCAAACCTCTCATAAAACATAGGGACATATCTGATGTCCAAAACTGTTGGAAAAACATAAAAACATAAAAACATATCTGATGTCATGCAATTTCAAGTCATAGTCTTAAAACTTAGCATAGCCATAATTCAAAATATACCTTTCTTTCTAAATTCATAGCTTGAAGAATTAGGCATGCAATTTCATGATAATAGAGACCATGTTGTCTAAACATGCCAATTTTGCTTGAAAATATGCAAATCAATGAGATCATGCTAAAATTCATCATCAACATATGGGCTTTGTAAACATTCAAGGAACCACAATGAAAACATGAGTAATGAATAAGAAGTCATGAATCAACACTTTAAAATAAAGCCCATCACTTTCCTCAATTTGGATAAGAACCCATGTTTCATAAACTAGACAAGGATTAGCCTTAAAATCATGAATAATAAACCACTAATAAAAACTCATGCAAAATCATTCAATTTAGAGTTAGAATCCATAGAAGAATCACGAGGAAACAATTTTAGAAGGACCCATAAGAATTGGGTAAGAACCCTAGTTTAGAAATCCATAAGTTCAATTTTGAAGATTGGAATTTTAGGCATAAGGGTAAAGGAATCCCTTATTGAATACCCACATACCTTGATTGAATCTAAGCCACTTGAATTGAAAAGACTTAGGAGACTTGAACTTGGAGCTTGAGATTAGGAGTTGAAACCCTTTCTTGAAGTTTGAGAGGATGGAAAATTCCTTTTTTTTCTTTTGGAAGTTGATTGAAGGAATGGGAGAGAACTTAGGTCAAGTGGAAATAAAAACCCTCTTAAATAGTCTTAAAACGACTTAGTATAGGAGTTAAAAGAGTGGAAAATTACAAAAATACCCCTGGACTTAAGCTTGGAAAAAGCTGAAAAAAAGTCGATCTCAGGGACCACGAGTTGGCCAACGGTCCGTCATCAAAAAGGACGGACCATCAAAGGGATTCGTGGTTTCAAATGCCACTTCTGGGGTTTATTGGAACTCAACACCACGAGTCACTCTACGGTCCGTGGTTCAGGACGGCGGACCGTCCTGTGACTCGTGGTTCCAACTTTGGGATATGAGGATCCTCTGATCCTCAGGGATTATGGGTGGAAGGATGGGTCGTGGAATAGGTTGATGAGTCGTCAACCCAGTCGTGGAATTTATAGGACTTGGTACCTCTCTAAAGGTGATTCCACGGTTTACAGGATGGACCGTCGTTCAAAATGATGACCCGTCAAGTAATTCGTGAAAACTGGGTAGAAAAGCTGAATTTTGACAAACCACGGGTCACTCTACTGACTGTGGTTTTGGTATATGGGTCGTGAACCAACCAGTAGTTTTGAAGGTGAAAATTTTAAGGTTCAGTTCAGCAATGACGAGTCACAGTACGGACCGTTGTTCAGAACCACGGTTCGGCATCCGATCCGTCATCACTGACAGCACTGCAGTAAACTGCCCATAACTTTTTACTCTGGACTCAGATTAATACACGGTTGGTGGCGTTGGAAAGAAGACTCAAAAGACTCTAATTTGGTAGGTACTAGGCCACCTAAATCTTTATATTTTAGGAGGAATGGTCGATTGAAGTTGACCCTAGTTTAGTCTTACATGAAAACTTACTTGGGTGAGGTGCTTGCGACTTTACTTGATGGTAGGAGTTTCTTATGAACATGATTCGCATACAAAGCACTCCCCACACTAGGAAAATAATCATTACACTCATGGAAAAGGTTCGGGTATTTAGGTTAGGATTTTTAGAGTGTTACAATATCTCCCCCTTGGAATCATTCGTCCTCGAATGAAGACTAAGAAAGGGAATTCTAGGGAAAAACAGCCCAACCAAAAATGAAACGTGAAAACTGAAGAATCAACATGAAACTGAACTTTTCAACTTAAAACATGGCTGAATGAACTTTGAAAATATGAATACATGCTAGGATCGTGAGGAAAACTGATGGAATAGATTCGGGAGGACATACTAAGGATGGAACTACTACGTCAAGTTGAATCGTATCTGAAGGAAAAGGGTGAAGGTACCTGGCCTTCATGGATGATTCTGCTTCCCAAGTAGATCCTTCAATTGTTGTAAAAGCTAAAGTACTATCGTGGTAACCGACTTCTGATTGAAATAAAAACTGAGCTGGTTTCATGAAACACGTATGCATGCTGAAAATGTGAGAACACCTAATAGGACAGGAACTGGACATTCGACATGATAACTGGCCTGAGATGAGAGTAGGAACTCAGCTAAAACTCATAAAGAACAAACATACTCTAGAACTCACAGTTAACAGAAAGGGACACCAAACTAAGAGAAGTAGATATACGGGGAACCTATTCTATTCTGAATACCACTCCTACCATTTTCAACTAACAACCTCAATAGTGCACATAAAGGTACTAAGGTCTGAGTCTAACTACCCAATTCTCCATGTTCAAACCTATATCGACCAGATCTATTGCATCTAGAACGTCTTCTAAGGATAGCACCCCTCTTATCACAACAACCAACTAACCTAGGGGGCCCAACCAAAGGGTCACTAGTTGCGTAAAACAATTATCCACATGTATCCCATCACGATATTCAAGCTTATAACTATGTTCACCTTATGGTTTCGTAGCTTACCCTATCTTAGACTTCTCTTCTCTTTCCTATCATAACTAAGAATCGCAAATTCAAGAACTTATACAGAGGGACATACTAAACTTCCTCATCTAACTATTTCACATGAATAATCCTTACCTAATAATTCACCCACACCTAGAAGTTAAGGTGGAACAAGTACACTAACAAGGAAAAGAAATCTTCTACCTCCCAGCTAGGCTACTACAAGGCCTTCTCCCCTAAAACTTATAACAAGATAAACCAGAATTATCAAAAGAAAAGAGCGAGAGCATGAGCGTCACGAATGAAAGACTACTAATTGATCTTGACTTACACTTAGCATGATTAAGCCACTCAAGGTGGGGCTTGGGGAATTGAGCGAATTGAGCGCAATAGGCATGAGCACTTTACATACTGGGCACGTAAGACATGAATTAGTGGGGATCACCACCCCTCGTAATCAAAGGCAAAGATCAAAGGGCTTTAGAATAAGGAAATCATAAGCGTGAATCATTTCAAGAATTAGGTCTGAGAATATACATGGCGTAACATGATTTGATTAGCCATTGAGGCATGTCGGAGGAATGAACTGAGAAAATAGGACCGAGCATACTGAGAGACATGAGTTTACATAGATAACAAACCTCAGGGCATAAAGCTAGAATTTATAGAATCGCAGGAATAGAGTAGAATCGTTGCCTGAAGCAATCACTTGCCATTCTAGAACTTGAACGTGAGCGTGAATCTGAAATAGGACCATGGCGCTGACATACAAGGCATGAAAAGATATCATAATAGAAGAAGTATACTTAGGACTCTAGGATGGAAATAAGCTTCTGCCTACCCTCTTGACTTTGTTCTAACACCCACAAGCATCGCTACCTAAGCCTCCAAAATCTGACCGATTCTACATTCCACCATCTCCCCCTTAGGTTCATGCTACCCTCCTAAGTCTATGGACCTCTCACCAACCTATAAACGAAACTATGATCATTTTAATCTAACAGAGCAAACATTACTCTAGGAGTTAATCTGAATATACACTTCCTTCTATAGTCTAAGGATCACCCTTACCTAAAAATCTTGGCCTCAACCTTTCTATCTCATATAAGGGTTGTATTTATCACACTCAATATCTTCCAACCTATCCCTTGCAAAGACATGTCAAGTTTACATGGTTCTAACTCCCAAAGCTCTCTCTTTCTACTACCTACCAAATCAAATACGTTAAAGCCTATACCGAGAGGCTCAAAATTGCCTATATTTCTCTAACTCACATAAATATATCATGCCTACACATTCACACTTGCTGCAACTCATCACTTAAACTCTTACATACACTACACCAAGCCTACCAGAAAATACCACAAACTATCATTGTCACTCTCATACTATCATCCTTTTGTTCACATCCTATACCTGGTCTATACTAGCACAAGAAATTACCACTCTTTAATCCACACCAAGGGATGTATCATCCCATTACCCATGTAGTAAAACACAACTCTAAATACATACTCCAACCAACTATCATTCCCTCATCTAGGCTACCATCCTTCTGACTTTATATTTCTGGCTCTAGGTTCATTCTACTACCAATGGCTTACAATACAACATCTGTCGGGTGGAAACACTACCCAAGGATCTAGGTACACATTTTCCCCTCTTACAGAATAATTAGTAATAAGGTTCTGAAAGAGGATCTGAGAGCACCTTGCTAAGAGATATAATCTAAGATTTACTACTTCTGGCACCGCAAATATGAGGTAAAGCAGGTGGAATTAGGACAATGTATAAATTTGAAGAATATATAGAGTTAAACTCTATCGCACGATATTGAATATGAAAGAAGTGAAGTTTTTCCTAAGACACCTCGTAGCCTCTCTCTCAAAAGTGTGGCGGGCTTCACACCCATGAAAGAGACTTTACTTGATGTGGCTTTCAGATGCCCTAAGACTCTTGAACCTGAGGCTCTGATACCAAGTTTGTCACGCCCCGAGGCTACCCCCTAGACGTCACACAGGACTTGGGACCGCAAGTGCCCCAAGCTAACCCCTTGGTCATAGCATACTCAAGCATAACAAAGATAAGCAGAAGCATAATAGATAAATACGAAATCACGTAAATAGGTAATCATGTCAAATAAGATACATAATCTAGAAGGAGACTCGAACACTGTCTATGTCTGAAAAGCCTCTACATGACATAAGGAGTTGCTAGGATAAGACCCTAGCTAACTCGAAGTACGAAAATAAGAAATCAACATAACTAAAACATATCTAGTCCTCGACCTAAGAGGACTCACCAACAGCTGACAAAAAACTGGCCTGGAAGCTCTAGCCACATGTCTGGAAAGGAACACCTGAATCAGCATCATCAAAGGATGCAACGCAAGATATTCATCAGTACTATAGGATGTACCGAGTATGTGAGATACGCATAGGTCATGCTAAAAATATACTTAAAAGCATGTTTAAAAGCTGAGATCATGCATAATTTGTGATAAAACATGCTTAAATTATCCTTGAAGCTAAAATCATGTGGTAATAGTAAAATCTATAATGTAATGACTCAATGCAATATCATAAGCTAAAAACATAATCATAAGTAGTAAGTCTAAAATCTGAAAGCAAAGAGTAAATACATTTTTGAACTTGAAACTGTTTCTGTGGGAGGTTCTCTAACCGACATAGACTATGTGAGATACATGGAATCCGATGTATACTCCCCATCAAAAGGACCTAATATACCTTGCCAGGGTATAGAGGCATGACTGTGGCGTGATCACTAAAACTGATGCCCAACAGAGGAGACTTAGAACCTACTGGGGCACGTAGTTCTGGGATATACAAGGGGTATGCTCACCCAATCCAACTCGATGCTCAATACTACTCCCAAATCATACTTATAGCTCATAGTTCTGGGGAATATCTGATTCCAAAATTGATCATAACTTATGACATATCTGATGTCAAATATGTTCATAGCTTAGGTAGACATATCTAGATGTCAAACCTCTCATAAAACATAGGGACATATATGATGTCCAAAACTATTGGAAAAGCATAAAAACATATCTGATGTCATGCAATTTCAATCATAGTCTTAAAACTTAGCATAGCCATAATTCAAAATATACCTTTCTTTCTAAATTCATAGCTTAAAGAATTAGGCATACAATTTCATGATAATAAAGGCCATGATGTCTAAACAAGCCAATTTCGCTTGAAAATATGCAAATTAATGAGATCATGCTAAAATTCATCATCAACATATGGCTTTGTAAACATTCAAGGAACCACAATTAAAACATGAGTAATGAATAAGAATTCATGAATCAACACTTTAAAATAAAGCCCATCAATTTTCCTCAATTTGGATAAGAACCCAAGTTTCATAAACTAGACAAGGATTAGCCTTAAAATCATGAATAAGAAATAACTCATAAAAACTCATGTAAAATCATGCAATTTAGAGTTAGAATCCATAGAAGAATCATGAGGAAACAATTTTAGAAGGACCCATAAGAATTGGGTAAGAACCCTAGTTTAGAAATCCATAAGTTCAATTTAGAAGATTGGGGTTTTGGGTATAAGGGTAAAGAAATCCCTTATTGAATACCCACATACCTTGATTGAAGCTAACCCACTTGAATTAAAAAGACTTAGGGGACTTGAACTTGGAGTTTGAGACTAGGAGTTGAAATCGTTGCTTGAACCTTGAGAGGATGGAAAATTCCTTTTTTTTCCTTTTGGAAGTTGATTGAAGGAATGGGAGAGAACTTAGGTTAAGTGGAAATAAAAAACCCTCTTAAATAGTCTTAAAATGACTTAGTATAGGAGTTAAAAGAGTAGAAAATTACAAAAATACCCCTGGACTTAAGCTTGGAAAAAGCTGAAAAAAAGTCAATCTCAGGGACCACGAGTTAGCCCATGGTCCGTCATCCAAAAGGACGGACCGTCAAAGGGATTCGTGGTTTCAAATGCAACTTCTAGGGTCTACTGGAACTCAACACCACGAGTCACTCTACGGTGCATGGTTCAGGACGACGGACCATCCTGTGACTCGTGGTTCCGACTTTGGGATATGAGGATCCTCTGATCCTCAGGGATTATGGGTGGAAGGACGGGTCATGGAATAGGTTGACGAGTCATCAACCCACTCGTGGAATTTAGAGGACTTGGTACCTCTCTGATGGTGATTCCACGGGTTACAAGATGGACCGTCGTTCAAAACGATGATCCGTCAAGTCATTCATGAAAACTAGGTAGAAAAGCTGAATTTTGACAAACCACGGGTCACTCTATTGACCATGGTTTTGGTCTATGGGTCGTGGACCAACCAGTGGTTTTGAAGGTGAAAATCTTAAGGTTCAGTTCAGCAATGATGAGTCACAATACAGACCATCGTTTAGAACCACAGTTCGTCATCTGATCCATCATCACTGATAGCACTGTAGTAAACTACCCATAACTTTTTACTCCGGACTCAAGTTAATACTCGGTTGCTGACTTTGGAAAGAAGACTCAAAAACCTTTAATTTGTTGGGTACTAGGCCACCTAACTCTTTATATTTTAGGAGGAATGGTCGATTGAAGTTGACCCTAGTTTAGTCTTTCATGAAAACTTACTTGGGTGAGGTGTTTGCGACTTAACTTGATGATAAGAGTTTCTTATGAATATGATTCTCATCCAAAGCACTCCCCACACTAGGAAAATAATCATTACACTTATGGAAAAGGTTTGGGTATTTAGATTAGGATTTTTGGGGTGTTACAGTCGTGATGGGAACCAGCTTGTCGATACAAAAAGCATCATCACAGTGAGCCATTTCTTCAATATAATAGATCGCTATGACAAGGAACGTCTCGTCGCGATGAAGGCTCAGGCAGAACACTGCTACAATTGGAAAAAAAATAAAAAATTCTATACATGTCTATTCCTTGCTTAATTTTCAAGGCACGAATTTGCAACAATACGATTTAACCATGAGCTTTCATAATTCTCATCCCATATTAGTTTCGTTATTACCTTAACAGTTTAACCATACTGCTTCTACTTAAGCACATATAAGCATATCGTGTTCCCCTAGTGTCAGAAACTGAACACATTATTAACAACACATAATCACATGGTTAACATATTTTCAAAACTATTTAAGGTGAGATACCAATTAGAATCAACTAGATACCAATTGGCTCTATTCAACCATGGACTAATCGCATCAAGATACCAATTGGAATCAACTAGATACCAATTGGACTCAACTAGGGAAATAACTGACTAGGATGGCACAATAGGAAAGAAGAAAGCTAAACCACACATAAATGCTTCCATAACTTCCCTAGGATTTTATGTGGATGTCCAAGCACCAATCCGTAGGACTCTATTTTGACATTTCTCTTGTACATGAAAGACTGGTAACCTAGGCTCTGTTACCAACTGTCACAAACCCGATTATGGTAGGATCGTGCAGGAAACTACTCAAATCTATCAAGGTAGGAGAATCCTAAAACACCCAATTATGAATATGCAAAATTTCCTTAAACAATTTCAAGAGAAATTGATAATTAAAATGATTGAATTAATCTCAATAAAATATTTGTCAACTTTATGTATCATTAGTTGTTAACTACACAAAACACTACTCTTTCCCCAAGGTCTAGTCTAAGCCTGTACAAGAGCTGCTAAAGGGAAACATGATAACAATGTAAAAGACACAACTCTCATCTGAAGAGTAGAGAATGGAAGTTGCTGATGGAGACTCTTCAATCCAAGCATGAACTTCAGCCAACCTGTCACACATCTACACCAAGAAGGTATAGCAAGAGTAACATTAGTACAATCACCCGTACTGGTAGGTATCATCGGCCGACTAAGATTAGTTCACATAAATCAGGTATAATATCGATGTTAAAATAGATAGTTTTGCTTTAGCATGTAACAAGACAATTCATACAACTGCTCATATCCAAGTATCTCTCACTTATTCCCAGCATATACTCCAGTAAAGGAGTATTTTCTGTTTCATCGTATCTCTCTCTTTATTCACGCCTAGTGTTGCTTACCCATCTAGGCTTAGTGTAAGGCATTATCTACTAACCAAGTTCTCCTAGCAACTACCAAGCCTAATCACAACACACCCCTCACTCAGACAATCTGACTCCAAGGTAAATTGTAAATGAGACATTCATTCCCATATGGTCCACTCAGTGTAACTACCAATAGCCATTCAGTCAGAAGCTAATAAGACTTTACTGATATTAAGACATACCAATCCACCCAATTTATTCGATATAGATTAACTACCATTTTATCAACTACACATAATTCATTAAAGGTTACTATAGGCATATATAAGAATACACCACACATGGGGACCAAGTTCACCTATCACTTATTAATATAACTATTACCTCCAGAACTTATTTACAACTTCAACACCATCTCACGATGACTAATCATGAAACATTCAATGAAGCATACCATGATTAATATAGTGATATATGCACTGATATATGAAAGAGTGTGTACACACATGCTATGGGTCTTATTTTTGCTCACTATCCATGATCTGCATGGGACTCTAGGTGTCTATGTACCATACCAGTATGGTGTCCGATCCATATCAACAATTTCAACATCAATATCTATATAATCATGCCCTCAGACCTATTCCTCATGAATGTATATATATATATACCATGTTCAAGACACAATTACACTTAGCAAATTTAGCTCACGTATCACTTCCTGTTCACTTAGCAAAGTGTTGAGATAACTGTGATAATGACTTGACCTGATATATTTGAGGCACATTGTGTTATTATAAGTGGTGTAACTGATTTTGGAAAAAGTATATGTTTTAATTATTATGTTTTGGTAATTTATTTTTTGATATAATTATACTGGTGGAAAAGAAAACTTCTAAAATATATCTCGTTATTATTTTTAAAAAGGGTTAGTAATCAAAGTTTACTGAGTAAACGAGTTTCTCCTACTCACTCTATACTTGTTGCATCTTTTTGCATGTAGGGATGATCCAAGTACTAGAAAATACTTGACTTGCTTCTTATGATAGAGATTTATGGCTGTTAGGATTCAAGGTTAGCTATTTTCTTTTCAACAGTACAAGATTCTAGAGACTCATTATATTTTATGTCTTATTTCCTTCCTGACAGTTATTTTAACTTTTTTTGGCTTATTTTGCATTCGTAAATGCTCTTGTGCTGGTGTCACAAGGTCTTGAGATTGTTTTGATTTTGACTCTTTTATTCTGTATCTATGGAAGTTAGTTATGTATTTTTCATTATTTCTGCATTAATTAACTTGTTAAATAATTAATAGAGGAATGAGGTTCTCCTAAGTGGATGGAATGTGCTCTCATGACCTAATCAATTTTGGGTCATGATTGTAGCACCCTGAGCTTTTGAGCTAAGATTTGAACTGTTCTAAGTTTGTAATTAGATCCAAACCCAGAGAAATATTATTATATCTAGGTATAAAGGTGTAACGACCGGGTCCATCATTATGGGTAGTCCAATCGTGCCATGTTTTAGAGTTAGAAAACTCTGAGTTTGGGAGTTTGAAATTCTGGGCTAGGCTAGCCTCGACCAGTTTTGGAGTGAGGTAGAGTCTAGTAAAATCCAGGTAAAGATGGATTTAGGTGTATTGGATTGAGCTAGTTTTCCACATAGCCAAGACATAAAGGAGTCCGAGGGACTTTTCAGAATCGCATTTGGGTAAGAAAAACTCCCAGAATCGCGTTTGACGTGAAGGGGTTGTTTCAGGACGTCGAGGGAAATAGGTATTTTGTAAAATGGCCAAAACTGGCAGATTTCTAGACATTCTATCCATGATGAGCACGGTCATGCACGATAGCAACCACCGCTATAGTTGTAGCAATTACCGCTATAGCGGCGGTCAAAGGGCGGTCAACCTACTTAAGACTGTTATAGCGGCAGCCTACCACTATAGCGGGACCGCTATAGAAGAGCGGGGACCGCTATAGCAGGCCGACGGGATTTTAATGAAGAAATATCCCAAAATATTCAGTTTTTCACAAGTTCATTTTGGGAGAAGGGATAGGCGATTCCAGGTGTTTTTCTTCATTTTTCTGTCAAAATTCTTCCCTAAGGTAAGGTTTTCATTACCCAATCTTCGTATTACGTTTCCTATGCGGTAGAATTGCTAGGAGAGAATTTATAGAAAGGTTAGAATAACCTGGGGATGGTGGAATTCGGGGAAGGAAGGGGATTCCAAGCATGTGTGTTCTTGGGTATGGATTAAAGTACATTATTATGATCATAGGTTGTTTAATTCCCTGTTTTATCCGTAAAAAATGATAGAATTAGGAGAATTAACGGTGGAAAAGCCCAGGAAAAGGGTGGGATGATCATGGGTGGCCTGGGGTTTGGGGATTTGGTAAAGTCTGGTTAATGTACAAGCCTTGTGTGTTAATTATATGTACTGTGTGTTATTTTTAGACCAAGAACGAGAGAGGAATCCGGAACATGAAAAAGCTCGGGTCGAATAGAGCTTGGAACATTTTTAGGTAGGTGATGGCTTATAACTTTCTGTGAATGTGTATATTCATGTACTCATGTCTAAGTGATTGTATGCATTACATTTCTTAGGGATGTCATGTGGAATGTCTAGGTTCCTGTTTACAGTCTGTGATTGAATAGTGTTTACTTGTTGGTTTTACAAGTTGTGTGTGTTCATAAATTGACTGTGGTTGTTGAAATTCGATTGTCTTGGGCACCATGCCTGGTATGGGTATAACAAATGGTTGGCACGGTTACCACGCTTGGTACGGGTATAACATTCAATTGGCATGGGTACCACACCTGGTATGGGTTTACTTTATTGCATCTTGCATTGTTTCATTGATTATTTTATTGCATTGGCTGATATTGGTTCCGTGTGTCGACCAGATTGTTTTACTGAATGTGATACTGATATTGGTTTCGTGTGTGGACTGGGTTGTTTTACTAAATGTGATTCTTGATATTGGTTCCATGAGTGGACCGGGTTGTCTATTTAAAGATGCTATTACTGGTGGTCCTTGAGTGGCCGGGAACTTTGTATAACTGCTGTGTTGGTCTTGGTTTAGGCCGGGTTGAAGCATTACTTTTGGTATGTGTCTAGAGGGGATTCCAGGGTAGGTCCAGGCTAGACAAAAAGGTATAGTTAATGGCTCATGTTCGTGGTATAGAACTGTAAGAGATGGATTTCATACTGGTACAAGGTAGGTAGAGACTTGTAGTCTAGGGCCTGTATACTTGTTGAATGTTTTCCATATATTTACTTGAATATGTTGTACTGTTATATATGCTGTTAACTTGAAAACTGGCTGATGATCCTACCAGTACACAATGGTGGTGTACTGATACTGCACTTGCTTGTCTTTGGTGAGTACAGGAAATCTACCAGCGATTGAGATGCGACCTCGCATTTAGCACCGACGATTCTGACTTTCAAGGGTGAGCTGCTTGTTTCGAGCTACCTTGGGTTATTCTTAGAGTTTTGGTACGTTTGTTTCGGACTTAAAACTATTTCATTTTATCTTTTGGGGTTGCATCCTTGTATTTTAGATATTTGGTATTGATATTTGGTACAATGACCTTCAGTTCCTAGGAGGGATTTTCCGCAGGATAATGATTATGATTAGTTTTTGAATTGTTTTGATTGCTAGTTTACTTTCTGTTATTGGTTTTAGGCTGTTAGTCTAGACAAGGGTTGAACTCTATTAGTTTGCTCATCCGGGGGTTGGGTGGGTGCCACTCATGACGGGTTGGATCATGAAAAAGATGGTATCAGAGCCTAGGTTCGTTGATCTCGTTGTACCAGAAAGGTCTAGTAGTGTCTTGCGAAACGGTGTGGAGACGTTCGTACTTTTCTTTGAGAGGCTATGGGGCTTTACAAAAAACTATCTCTTCCTTCTTTCCTTCGTGCTATAACTCAATTCCAATTTGTATCTGGTGATAGAAATTGGTATCTTACCTCGTTCACTCTTCTATCCGTAGATGGTCACTACAAGGAATAATGGAGCAAGGCCAGCGGTCCCAGCAGCGGGCCTGATAGTTCATGGCATAGGTAGGGGAAGGGGCAGGGGATGAGCTGGAGCCGCACCCACCAAGGGTGGAGCTTGAGCTACTGCTGCATATGAGGTAACCCCTCCTCCACCTCAGGATCATGTGGCTGAGGATGTAGAAGAAGTGGTTGTAGATGATGGAGGGGCTCAAGATGAGGCAAAACCGGTTGGGGGTGCAGGCCTTCCTACTATGACACCGGAAACTTTTAAGCAGGCGTGGGATATTCTGAGTGGGCTGGTTGGTGCTGGAACCATACCCGCAGCTTATGCAAATCAGGCCTTGGATACTCGGCCAGCGACTACTAATACACCAAGGATGGATGCAGCTTCGGGCATAAATGATCTCCTCAGGCCAATGCTAGGCCCAGTGATGACAGGTAATGAGCATGAGATGCTGACTAAGTTCCTTAAGATGAAACCTCCGATGTTTCAGGGTACTGACAAAGAGGATGCCAATGAGTTCATCCTGTATTGCCATGAGAGGTTGCACAAATTGGGTATTGTACGTCAGCATGGGGTGGAGTTTGTCACTTTTTAGCTGCAGGGTGATGCCAAGCAGTGGTGGAGGTCTCATGTTGAGTGTCGATCTTCTATCCTACCTCCACTGACTTGGGAGTAGTTCCACGCGTTGTTTCTAGAGAAGTACGTTCCCCGTACTTTGAGGGATCGGAATAAGGATGAGTTTCTGAACTTGGAGTAGGGTAGCATGTCGGGCTCAGCTTATGAGGCTAAGTTCCATGCGTTGTATCTTTTTTCTACATAGATGTTGGGTTCCGAGGAGGAACGGGTTCGGTTGTTTGTCAAGGGTCTGAATAGTGAACTGCAGGTACTGTCGGTGCATATGACTTCTTTGGGAAAGGTATTTAATGATATGGTGGATTATATGAAGAAGATTGAGGGAGTTAGACAAGCGGGGCAAGCTAAGGCTTTAGCCAAGAAGCCCCAGAATGAGGGAAATTATGGTGGTTCATACTTCAGGGGCCAGCATCATTAGGCTTACCCGGCCCGTCCTATTCAGTCAGCTCTGCCAGCTACTACAAGTGGTCGTCAGGGAGCTCAGTCTTTAGCTCCTAGAGTCCAGGGAGCGTCCTATACATCAGCTAGCAGACCTACTCTAGATCGTGGTTACTTCTATTGTGGTGAGTTAGGCCACTTTAAGAGGGAGTGTCCACATAGGCAGACAGGTAATCATGGTCAGCAGCAGACTAGAGCAGTGGTTCTGGCAGGCAGAGGCGATAATGCCAGGGGTCATCCACATGGTGGGCGAGGTAATTTTCAGGGAGGCCGGGGAGACCGAGGGAACAACAACGTAGGTAGAGGTGCGGCGCAGCCGGCCCTAGAAGTCGCCCGGATTGATGATCGGGCTTATTGCTATGCTTTTCTAGGGAGGACTGAGGCAGAATCCTCAAATGCGGTGATCACAGGTACTATTCTTGTTTGTGATTAAATGGCTTCAGTATTATTTGACCCAGGCTCTACGTATTCTTATGTGCTTGTGAATTTTGCTTTGGGGCTGGGTTTGACGTGTGATATCCTTGATTCCCCTATCTATGTTTCTACCCCAGTTGGAGAGTCGGTGGTTATGACTCATGTATATTATGACTGTTTGGTTTTTTTTGTAGGGTTACCTACTTGGGTAGACTTGGTAATTCTGGATATGACTGATTTTGATATTATCTTGGGTATAACCTGGCTATCTCCTTATCATGATGTGTTGAACTGTAACACTAAGATTGTGGCTCTAGAGATTCCGAGTAAGGATAGACTAGAGTGGGAAGGTGTGTACAGGCCTAAGCCATTTAAGATAATATCGTTTGTCCGGGCTAGGAAGCTAGTGGGGAGGGGGTTTCTAGTCTTATTGGCTCATCTCTGGGATTATAGTGTGGAGTCTTCTCCTATTGAGTCAGTTCCAGTGGTTTCTGAATTTTTAGAGGTGTTTCCAGCGGACTTGCCTGGTATGCCTCCGGACAGGGACATAGATATTTGTATTGATTTGGAGCCAGACACTCATCCCATTTCCATTCCTCCGTATCTTATGGCTCCGGCAGAGTTAAGGGAACTTAAGACTCAGCTGCAGGAACTCCTAGATAAGGGATTTATACGTCCCAGTGCTTCACCTTGGGGTGCTCCAGTCTTATTTGTAAAGAAAAAGGATGGTAGTATGCGGATGTGCATAGATTATAGAAAGCTGAACAAGGTGACCATTCGGAATAAGTACCCTCTACCCCGTATAGATGATTTGTTTGACCAGCTTTAGGGTGCATCAGTGTTCTCAAAAATTGACTTGAGGTAGGGGTACCATTAGTTAAAGATTAGACCTGAGGACATTCCGAAGACTGCTTTTCGGACTCGGTATGGACATTACAAGTTTCTAGTAATGTCATTTGGTTTGACCAATGCACCGGCAACATTCATGTGTTTGAGGAATGGGGTGTTTAAGTCTTACTTGGATTCCTTCGTTATCGTGTTCATCGATGATATTTTGATCTACTCTAAGAGTAGGGAGGAGCATGCTAATCATCTTCGTACTGTGCTGGATATCTTGAGGCACCAAAAGCTTTATGCAAAATTCATTAAGTGCGAGTTTTGGTTGACTTCTATGGCATTCTTGGGGCATGTAGTGTCAGAAAAGAGGTGATGGTGGATCCCCAAAAAATTAAGGCAGTCAAGAGTTGGGTTTGGCCTAGCTCTGTGACTGAGGTGAGGTGTTTTGTTGGGCTCGCGGGGTACTACTGGAGGTTTGTTAAGAATTTTGCTTCTATTGCTACTCACCTGACCAGGCTGACAAAGAAGGAGGTACCATTCGTGTGGTCCGACAAGTGAGAGGAGAGCTTCCAAAAGCTTAAGACACTTTTGACCACAACCCCTATTTTGTCCTTGCCGGTTGAAGGTAAAGACCTTGTTATTTACTGTGATGCTTCACATTCTAGTTTGGGTGTTGTGTTGATGTAGGATAGGAATGTGATAGCCTATGCATCCAGGCAGTTGAAGGTGCATGAGAGGAATTACCCGGCTCACGATTTAGGGTTGGCAGCGGTGGTTTTTGCATTAAAAATCTAGAGACACTATCTTTATGGTGTCAAGTGTGAGGTATTCACAGATCCTCACAGTCTGCAACATGTTTTCACTTAGAAGGATTTGAATCTGAGGCAGAGGATATGGATGGAGTTATTGAAGGATTATGATGTGATAATTCAGTACTATCCGAGTAAGGCTAATATAGTGGAAGATGCATTGAGCTAGAAAACTGTTAGCATGGGTAGCTTGGCTTGTTTGGGGGCGTCCAAACGACCATTGGCTAAGAAGATTTGGGATTTAAAGGCCAAGTTCATGCACTTAGGTGTTTCAAATCAAGGTGGGTTGTTGGCCAGCATTGAGGTCAAGGCCACCTTCATAGAGGAAATAAAGGCAAAACAGTTTCAGGATAAAAAACTGGGTAAGTTGTGAGGTAAGGTAATATCAGGGGAGTCCAGAGACGTCATGTTAGACTCTGGTGGAGTGTTGCATTTCAGGGAGAGGATTTGTGTTCCTTGGGTGGATGATATGATACAGAAAATCTTAGCAGAAGCTCATGGTTCGCGGTACTAAATTCATCTGGGTGTGACCAAAATGTACAAGAACTTGAGGCAGCGTTGCTGGTGGCCCGAGATGAAAACGAACATAGTGGATTTTGTGTCCAAATGTCAGAACTGCTAGCAGGTAAAGTATAAACATCAGATATCTGCAGGACTACTTTAGAGAATGCCCATTCCAGAGTGGAAATGGGAAAGGATAGCCATGGATTTTGTGGTGGGTCTTCCCAAGACATTAGGGAAATATGACTCAATTTGGGTCATTGTTGACAGGCTGACCAACTCCGCTCATTTCATTCCGGTTAGGGTAGATTACAATTTGCAGCAATTGGCTAAGATCTATGTGAAAGAGATTGTCAGACTGTATGGGGTACCACTGTCCATTATTTAAGGCAGGGGTACACAACTTACATCTAAGTTCTGGGGCAAGTTACATGAAGAGTTGGGTTCACAACTCACCTTTAGCACAACCTTCTACCCTCAGACTGATGGTCAGTCAGAATGGACGATCCAGGTATTGGAGAATATGCTGAGAGCATGTGTGATGGACTTCGGGGGTCATTGGGACCAATTTCTACCATTGTGCGAATTCTTGTATAATAATAGCTACCACTCTAGTATCGATATGGCACCGTTCGAGGCCCTGTATGGGAGGAACTGCAGATCACCGGTTGGGTGGTTTGATAAAGGTGATGTGAAGCCTCTGGGCATAGACTTAGTGAAGGAAGCACAGGAAAAGGTAAGGGGCATACAGACCAAGTTGTTGGCTGCTCAAAGAAGGCAGAAAGAGTATGTAGATCGCAAGGTCCGGGACATGGACTTTCAAGTTAGTGAGTAGGTATTGTTAAAGGTATCACCCATGAAAGGGGTTATGCGGTTTGGTAAGAAGGGAAAGCTTAGCCCTCGGTTCATTGGTCCATTTGAAGTACTTGAAATTGTGGGGCCTGTGGCTTACAAGTTAGCACTGCCACCTAGTTTGTTGGGCGTCCATCTGGTATTCCATGTATCCATGCTTAAGAGATACCATGGGGATGGGGATTACATCATCAAGTGGGATGAGATACTTTTCGATAAGGATCTTCGTTATGAGGAAGAACCAGCTTTGATTCTTTCTCGGGATGTCCGGAGGTTGAGGACAAAGGTGATTGATATGGTGAAGGTTCCGTGGAAGCATCGTCTAGTTGAGGAAGCCACTTGGGAAACCGAGAAGGACATGCAGGATAAGTACCCTCAATTGTTTAAGGATTGAGGTACTACACTTCCTTCCTTTTATCTTCGTAATTTCAGGTTTGATCTTTCGGGGATGAACAATGGGTAAATTGGTATCTGTTGTATGACTAGGTCCGTCATTATGGGTAGTCCAATCGTGGCAAGTTTTAGAGTTAGAAAACTTCGAGTTTGGGAGTTTGAAATTCTGGGCTAGGCTAGCCTCAGCCGGTTTTGGAGCGAGGTAGAGTCTAGGGAAATCTGGGTACAGACGGGTTTAGGTGTCTTGAATTGAGCTAGTTTTCCATGAAGCCAAGATATAAAGGAGTCTAGGGGACTTGTCGGAATCGCATTTGGGTAAGTAAAACTCCCAAAATCGCGTTTGACGTAAAGGGGTTATTTCAAGATGTCGGGGAAATAGGTGTGTTGTGAAATGGACAAAACTGGCAGATTTCCAAACATTCTATCTGTGACGAGCGCGGTCACGTGTGATAGTGGCCACTGCTATAGCGGTAGAAATTACTGCTATAGCGGCGGTCAAAGGACGGTCAACCTACTTAAGACCGCTATAGCGACAGCCTACTGCTATAGCAGAGAGGGGACCGCTATAGCAGGCCGATGGGATTTTAATGTAGAAATATCTCCCAAATCATTCAGTTTTTCACAAGTTCATTTTGGGAGAAGGGCTAGGCGATTCCAGGCGTTTTTCTTCCTTTTTTCCGTCAAAATTCTTCCCTAAGGTAAGGTTTTCGTTCCCCAATCTTTGTAATACGTTTCCTATGCGGTAGAATTGCTAATAGCAAATTTGGGGAAAGGTTAGACTAACCTAGGGATGGTGGAATTCGGGGAAGGAAGGGGATTCCAAGCATGTGTGTTCTTGGGTATGGATTAAAGTATATTATTATGATCATAGGTTGTTTAATTCCCTATTTTATCCGTAAAAAATGATAGAACTAGGAGAATTAACGGTGGAAAAGCTCGGGAAAAGGGTGGGATGATCATGGGTGGCCTGGGGTTTGGGGATTTGGTATATTCTGATTAATGTACAGGCGTTATGTGTTAATTATATGTACTGTGTGTTGTTTTTAGACCAAGAAAGAGAGAAGAATCCAGAACATGGGAAAGCTCAGGTCGAATAACGCTTGGAATATTTCGAGGTAGGTGATGGCTTATGAGTTTCTATGAATGTGCATATTTGTGTACTCATGTCTAAGTGATTGTATGCATTACATTGCTTAGGAAAGTCGTGTGGAATGTCTAGGTTCCTGTTTACAGTCTGTGATTGAATGGTGTTTACTTGTTGGTTTTACAAGTTGTGTGTGTTCATATATTGACTGTGGTTGTTGACATTCGGTTGGCTCGGGTACCATGCCTGGTACGGGTATAACAAATGGTTGGAACGGGTACCACGCCTGGTATGGGTATAACATTCGGTTGGCATGGGTACCACGCCTGGTACGGGTTTACTTTATTACATCTTGGATTGTTTCATTGATTATTGTATTGCATTGGCTGATATTGGTTTCGTGTGTAGACCGGGTTGTTTTACTGAATGTGATATTGATATTGGTTCCGTGTGTGGACCGAGTGGTTTTACTGAATGTGACACTTGATATTGATTCCGTGAGTGGACCGGGTTGTCTATTTAAAGGTGCTATTGCTGGTGGTCCTTGAGTGACCGGGAACTTTGTATAACTGCTGTGTTGGTCTTGGTTTAGGCCGGGTTGAAGCATTACTTTTGGTATTTGTCTAGAGGGGATTCCAGGGTGGGTCTGAGCTAGACAAAAAGGTATAGTTAATGGCTCATGTTCGTGGTATAGAACTGTAAGAGATGGATTTCATACTGGTACAAGGTAGGTAGAGACTTGTAGTCTAGGGACTGAATACTTGTTGCATGTTTTCCATATATTTACTTGAATATGTTATACTGTTATATATGCTGTTTACTTGAAAACTGGCTGATGATCCTACCAGTACACAATGGTGGTGTACTGATACTGCACTTGCTTGTCTTTGGTGAGTACAGGAAATCTACCAGCGACTGAGACGTGACCTTGTATTTAGCACTAGCGATTCTAACTTTCAAGGGTGAGTTACTTGTTTTGAGCTACCTTGGGTTATTCTTAGAGTTTCAGTCCATTTGTTTTGGACTTAAAACTATTTCATTTTATCTTTTGGGATTGCAACCCCGTATTCTAGATATTTGGTATTGATATTTGGTACAATTACTTTCAGTTCCTAGGAGGGATTTTCCGCAGGATAATGATTATGATTAGTTTTTGAATTGTTTTGATTGCTAGTTTATTTTCTGTTATATGTCTTAGGCTGTTAGTTTAGACAAGGGTTGAACTCTATTGGTTCGCTCATCCGGGGGTTGGGTGGGTGCCACTCACGATGGGTTGGGTCATGACAAAAGGCTAATTCTTAAGTGTGGAAAGTCAATGGATGAGAAAAAAGGTCATAAGGAACCTCTAGTACAAAGATAAGTTGAAAGCTTCTCTACCGATTAAATTTTCGTACAAGTTTTTACTAAAGTCAACTTCAAACAAGTATTCCTCCTAGGATATTAAGAGTTACACGGCTCAATACCCATCAACTTAAAGGTTTTTGAGTCTAGTTTCCAATACCACACCATTTATCAATTCAATATTTGTACAATACGTTATGGCTATTTTACCAAGTATTACTTAGTCGGTCCTTTAGGCTGCACGCCCGAGCATCAGCTGCATGGTTGCAAACTGGAAGCATTGCTACTGTAACAACCTATTTAGTTGTTATTAAAGGACACCTCATTGCAGGTTATAGGAATTGTGGAAATACCCTCTCGATTTAAATTGGGGTGACACAGCAAGAATTTTAGAATTTGAAGTTTTGTTTAGGTTGATGTCATTCTGCTACAGCGGAAATTTTCCCACGGTAGCACCATCGTAGTAGTGGCCGGTATGCTGCTATAGTAGGCTAACAGAACCAGTAACCTAGAAACGCAGATTTTATGTTTGGACTTCTCCTCTTCAGTTGAAAAAAGACGAGGGTTGCTAAAAAAACTCTCCTAGGCTGCCCTATAGCTTGAAAGCACTGGAGAGGAGGGATTTTTGCTATAATGAGGCAAAACCCATGGATTACACACCAACTTTCTGCCAGGAGTCACCTTTACGGAGTCAAATGTCTATGTTCAGGCTTTTGAAGCAACTGCTTGGCGTCCAAGTAGGCTAGGTTTGGCTGAGTAGTTTAGACCTGATTTTTGAAACATAATATGTTGTGAATTGATGGGAGATTTCATGCTTAGAACTTCGGGCACTGAGTTTGGAGGGATAAACGTGTTAAATATTGGCAGGTTGGGTGGGAATTTATTGTTATGGGTAATGTTGAACCTGTGCTTGATTTCTTATATTTAAATTATGGTTGTTAATCCTCGGATACTAGATTATGTGTTGGTTCTCAGAGCTAGTAATGATTTACTGTAAAGGGGCTGCTAGGTCGTAGCAGATTTCTCGGGTTGGTATAATGGATGGAAATTGAATGAACGAGGGGTTACTGAGTTTGTGGTATTAGGGGATATATTTCCTGTGGATGCATGAGTATTCCTGAATTACTCTAGAAGTTGAGGTATAAGAATTAATGTGCTTAATTGAATAAGATGGGGTTTAGTCTTTGGACCGGTCATCAGGGCTACATGTTGTGGTAGATGATAGTTAACTTGTGACACAAAATATGTTATGTATGCATGTTAACTGTTCTGTTAGTATTTCTTGTATAATACATGTTTAGGGAATAAGGGAATGAATGCTAAACGATATCTTGTTGTCAATCTCATGCAATGAACTTGTCTTAAATACTTATTGGCTTTACAAGTGTGGGTTGTATCCATTATATCAGTACCTGGTATAAATTATCGCTTGTCTCGAGTACCACGCCTAGTATAGGAATATCAGTTGGCTCGAGTACCACGCCTGGTACATATCCTATTATGGTTGGCTCGGATACCATACTTGGTACATGTTTGGTTGTTCTTCTGTGTGTATTTCCATGAGTGAACTGGGCTTATTCATTATGATACATTTATTATATGTTGGTTTATGAGTGGCCGGGTTGGTGTGTTTAAATATTGGGGTAGTTCTTGTGCAGAGCGGGATTGTATGTTAAATACCATATATGATGTCCTAGGGATCCTTGGGTGGTCTGGGTTAATCGAAAGATGTGTTGAAATAGTATATGGTCTATTAATTGTATTTTGGACATGTTTCATGTATTTGTTAAGTCATGTTGCTGACTGTGATGTCTTACGGGTGGTCTATTGGCTTGCTTAAGGGCTGGGGACCAGGATTATTAACTTAGGATCTTAAGAGAGAGTGAAGGGCCCGCTATGGGGATAGTGGGATAATTGGTAATAGGGTTGACGATGAGAAGGAATTTCTAGTGTTTGGCAGCATGGGTAGGCTTGGAGAGTCTAAGGTTTATAAGGGTCAGTGTATGATTAAATTAACAGGGTAGTGTTCTCTAATGTTTGAGTTGGCAGCGAAATAGGGTAATGAGGCTTGGGTGAGTGAAGATAAGTCGGAGGCAGTAGGTCTGGGAAGTGAGAGTAGTTGTTAAGGGATACATGGTTGTTTAACTTTTGAGTTGTATGCTTTCTTTTGGATATTTACATGATATTATATGGTGAATTTGGGTCGACCGATGATGTCTACTAGTATGTGTTATTTGTACTGATACTACTCTTGCTATGCCCATTTAGGTATAGTCTGGTTGTAGGATCAATGATGTTTCCTAGGGGAAGACGATGGTGATCTCCAACAACTTCTACTCATCTCTTTCCTATGGTGTGAGCTGTGTCTTGTTTTGCTTTTGTACTTTTCTAAGAAGCTCTTGTACCTGTTTAAACTAGTTCTTAGGGAGGGTTTTCCATTGTATTTTGTAAAAAAATTCATTATACTCAAGTTTTTTAACTGCTTTAAATATTAAAGGCAATTCTTATGTTTTCTTATTGACTTCTGCATACCTATTTTTAATGGGTGGTTAGGGTTTTTCTATCTAGATGATTCATCTAGTAGGTAACCGCACAGTTCGGTTATTGGGTCGTGATAATTTGGTATCAGAGCGTAGGTTATTGGTCTCCCAGTACAAGAGCAAATGTCGAATAGAGTCCTACGTATTGGTGTGTTGACATCCACACCAAATCTTTTGGAAGCTATGAAGCATTTTAGGAAATTGTTCCACTTCTTTCATTCCTTCTGTGCGGTCTGTTACTTTGCTTGTATTAGTTGAGTGCAATTGATATCTCTTGATTCTAATTGGTATCTCAATGAGGTAAATTGAATGTCGTTGTGTTCGGCTAAAAAGACACAAGCAAGGAAGTTGGAACCGAGAAGGTTCCAATTGTATCTGGCCGTAGGGGCTATGTGAAGGCATGAATGATTGGTTAACAGTTATCCATGGGGAAAATAAAAGATAATAACAGAACCTATTTTAGTGATGAAGCTTGAGATTGTGCTTATGTGTATTTGTATGATTTGAATAACTGTGAATGTGTGGTGTGTAATTGCTTGAATTACTATGAAATTCGTGGTTAGAAAGAGGTCATAACTTGGTTATGTGTGAATTGTTAAGGGATAAATTGCTATGTGGTTTAACTGAAAATTTTGTACTAAATTTTGGGCATAAACTTACCGTTGGTAAAGATGGTAAGGGGACAAAATTATTTATGATTGTGGGGAAACTCCAGTTTTAGGACAATCGGGATTGGTTTGGAACCATGGGGGGAGGGATATTGTTGTATGATAGCAGGAATGTGATGTTACGAATAGCTTTCTGATGTGATTCATGACTGGTTTATGGTAATCTGGTGCTACCTTCTTGATTATGCATTGCGGGGATCGGTCTTGAGGTTATATTAAGGCCATAATGCGATTTCAGGTGTTAATGTTGATAATAGGGAATGAGAAACGAGGGAACTTCACAAAAATTGAAAAATTCTGGGTTGTTGCTATTGAGGCCACCATAACAAGCTGACTCGCTACAGCGATCTCGCTATAGCTGGAATTTTCCCGCTATATCAGCATCGCGATAGCGGTATGTAAGCCGCTATAGCGAGATGGGAAGGACAGAATCCCTGCACTATTTTTCCCTATTTTGCCTTTCATTCTGGGGTGTTTTAAATCTTCAATTTCAGCTTGGAGCGACTGCGGGAATAATGGAAATCGCCTAAAAACAAACAGCATGAATATAAGATTAATATTGTTAATCTAGCATCCATGTGCGTAAAATAAAAAGGAGAGGGAAAGTGGATAGCAATGTCAAGTACATGCCCCAAACGGAGGCAAACTCAAAAACAATAATAGTATATATAATGAAGGGGGAGGCCCTAGTCGGATGCTCATCACCATCAAAGGCTGCACGGGGGGAGGGGGGGGGGGCTTCTGCCTTGGTGTCGCTCAGGATAGAGAACTCCCGCATGTCTTCTAGCTCTAACTGATGGAGCTCCTTATCAGGGATGGTGCAACTGAACATGACCTTTATGGTCTTCCACATCTGTGCGAACATACGGTCCTAGGAGAGCCTCTTTTTATTCTAATTTAGCTCTCTGCGAAGTGCTTCATAGTCCGAGGCAGTGGGAGGTGGGGCTGTGGCTCCGGAAGCTGCATTCTCTATAAATCTCCTGACCGCGACCAAGTCTGCCTCTAGGTGACTTTTAGTGATCAGGGGCTGGAAATGGGAATGAAGGGTAGGATTGTCATCATTATCAACTCCCTTTGCAGCTCGGCTGCTCTCGGGCTCACCCACGTTCATCTTCTTGCCCTTGGAAGTGATCACCTTTACTCGGAAGGGGTGAAAGAAGGCTTCCATCTCCACTTCCTTGTCGGCATCCTCCTCGGGCACCCCAACTCGCCTGTACAGTGCAGACACCAGACCGGGAAGAAAGGGGCCCTTCTTGTTTCCCCGGTAGAAGCTCCCCCACTTTGACATAATCTGTGCCCCCACATTCAGCTGAATGCCCTGTATGGAACGAGCCACCACCAAAGCCCGAGGGTAGGTTATGTCGGTGAGGTTGCCCGACAAATGAATCCTCTAGGACACTGTAATACCCCAGAACTTCCATGCCCAGACTATGCTCAGAAAAACCAGTAGAAAACAAAAGTTTTAAAAAAATTCAAGTTCCCAGGAACCACGGTTCAAGACCACGGATCGTAGTTTACAACCACGGTCCATCTTGTCACTCGTGTTTTCCATGATCAGAAGACCCCTAGTTTAGGGCTCAGCAACTATGAGTCACACGAGGAACAATCATTCAGAACTACGGTCCATCCTGTGGACTTATGTAATCAGGACTTCAGAGATCCTTATCCTATGTCCCTGAAACCATGAGTAGGTCTATGGTCCGTACTTCAGAACCATGGTCCGTCCTTTGACTCGTGAAATCCCCAGACCAGACCAAAGTTCCAGGAACCACGAGCCACATGACGAACTATCATCCAGAAGTATGGTCTGTCCTGTGGAGTTATAGTTTTTCAGATCAGAGGACCCCCAAGACTCCCGGACAAGACCACGACTCAGTTGACGGTCCGTTGTCCAGGAGTGCGGTCCGTCAACCCAAGTCGTGATCCCTGAATTGTGATTTTCTGCAGAATTCTTTTAACTTTCCCAGGGGTATTCCAGACTTTTCCTACCTCTTTTAAAGCCTAAGTTACGATGTTTTAACTACTCTAAGCCTAGTTAATTAGTCAAAACTACGTAAAACCTTCATTCTCCTAAATTCTTTGGACTTAGAAAGAAAAAAAAAGAAGGAAGCGATAGTTTTCTCCCAAGAACAAGCAGAGGTCTTCATCAAGTTCAGCCACAAAAATCCAAGGATTTCTCCGTAGATTTCTTTACCAGGTATGTGGGATTTCACTAGTGGGTTCCTTTCACCAATTAGGTCCCTAGAATTCAGCAAGTCCTTCAGTTTCTCCATGATTAATTAGACCTAGGGTTCATAAACCTTAGAGATTTCTTTGCTATTCAGATGCTATAACTTATATGATACTTAGCTCATGTTCCTTGGAGAATTAGTACAGTTCATGTAGAAAATTTAGAAACCCTAGATTGTGTTAATTCTAGTACTGCATGAATTATACTTTTTAGGCAGGTCAGTCAGATAATCATACTGCAGAACTCGAGTGCGATATCTTTCAGTATGTTTATGTGCATTCTCAGATTATATCAGTATTTTGAGCTATCCAGTATTACAGTTGAAATTTTTAGCTTACATTAAGTTGGGAGTAGACTTAGCACCGAGCGGACAAAGGGATGAAGGCTCACCCGTCAGTTTAGGCTGAGACCTTTGGTAGCAATCCCTGAGTTCCAGAACTACGACACCACCGTAGGTTCTAAAGGGGTCACCCGTCATATTAGGCTTGACACCCTTGTCCCTTGTGGACATCAGTTAGTGAATCCATGTCAGATTTGTTCGTACCCTTGGAAAGGTATGAACACCTTTCCATCCAGGGTTACAGGTTGACCCCATAGTTAGCTCAACTTGGGGTATGTCGGTTAATAGTATCTCCCATTGTCAGATTCATATTGCATTTACCATGTAGTCAGTATTTATTTCAGTATTAAGTCCAGCATGTTATATTCATGATTTGTACTTGGTCATTGCTAAGACTGGTCACCGGACCAGAATGGGATGGCTGGACCGGAACAAACCGGTACCGGACCGGACTGGTATGGCCAGTACCAGAATGGTGACCGGTACCGGAATGAACCAAACTGGTTCAACCAGTATGGAAACCGGATTCCATCCCATTCTGGTTTAAACTGGAATGGATCGGTACCGGACCAAAATGGTACCGGAATGGGCTGGACCGGTTTATCGGAATGGTTTTTTTTTTTTAAATTTTGAATTACATTTTAAATTTCAAACTTAATTTTCAATTGATAACTTATAACTTAAAACTTTTCATAACTTATAACTTAAAAGTTATTTATGATTTAAAATTTTATAACTTATAGAAATTATATTTGAAGTTTATTAGTTTGTTAAAGTTTTTATTTTTTAAAGTTTTTTAATTTATAAGTTTTATTTATTTTAATTGAAGTTTTATTAAGTTTATAGTTTATATATATTTTTTGAGTTATATATTTGAAATGTTTTAGTTTGTTTAAAGTTTTTTATTTTTTTAAGTTTTCAATTTATAAGTTTATGTTTTGAAGTCTATTAGTTTATGTTTTAGTTTATTTTTTTAAGTTTTCAATTTATAAGTTTGTTTAAAGTTTTTTATTTTTTTAAGTTTTCAATTTATTTGCTTATGTTTTCAATGAATAAAAGTATAAAACTATAAAAATATAAAACAATGATAAAAATTAAAAATTAATCCAATTTATTCAAAATTTCAAACTAATATTACAATTTACAACTATTAGTAAAGCGCCTAATTTATGCAGCCACCTTCTAAGAAGGGTTCTGTTTCAACTAAGCGCGCCTAATTTATGCAGTCACCTTCTAGGAAGAGTTCTGTTTTAACTAAGTCTCGAATGTAATACTAATAGTTGTATAGATTTATAAATTTATCTTCTAAACTTTGTAAAGTTTCAGCTTCTTCAACCTCAATTTCTATTAAAGCTGCTTGACGATCTTCAAGTTCAGCGCCATCATCACTATCAAATCCAATGAGGTTATCTATGACTTGTTCTGCTACTTTTTGCAACTTTGTTCTTTCAACGTTTCTTCGCTCGGCGTTAATCCAATCTCTAAACAACACCGATACCTCCAAACTTTCTTCTGCTAAGGAATATCTATGGTCTCCAATTTGAAATCTTGCCGCGCTGAAAGATTGCTCTGAAGCAACTGATGATCCTTGAATAACTAGCACGTCTCTGACCATCTTGCTAAGTTTTTGAAAGAGTTCTTCACGATATTTCCACCAATCCAATAGCTGTGGTATGCCATCCGTAGTTGGAATATTATCAACACCCTGTTCAAGATACTTAGAAAATTCACACTTATTAGAAAAATCAAGACCTAGATGTGATTTTGCTTTACCATGGACACCTGATCTCGACGTAGAAGTTTGAGGGGCATGATTAAGATTTTCTAAGGTCACAGTATATTTGTCATACATTTCCTTAGAACAAATTTTAATACTATCTTGACATGTTATTAAATCCGGTGTTTCTTGTGGTGAAATGTTTAAATTAGTATAAATTTCTCTAACTAAAGCTTTTGCACTAACTTCTTTATATTCCGGGTTAAAAAGAATTGCAGTTAAATAAATTTGGGGAGTAGGAAAAAAATATTTTTAAATTTTTTTAATCATAGCTTCAATAGAATCCTTAAAATATAAATTTTGTTTATACATAGCAAAAAGGCATAAAATATTCCAAATATGTATTAAAATTTCACTAATAGTAGGATAATATGTTCCAGAATTTTTTTTGGTAGCATCAAAAATTGATTTTAAAAAGAGTTTAAGTGCTTCTACTGCATCCCAATCACTGTCCGCAAATTTATCATCAGGATAAGTATTATGACTATTAAACATCATAGTAATAGGCTTTTATACTTATAAGCAACTTCAAGCATTTCAAAAAAGAATTCCATCTAGTTTTTACATGCTTTGGAACTTTTCTAAATGGAACTTCACACAATTTACAAAAATCTTTATATTGTTGAATTCTACTATTATTATTCATATGAAAAATCCAAAAAATTACATTTTCAGCTTTATCAGTACAACTATCAAATACCCTGATACCATCTTTCACAACTAAATTTAATATATGTGCACCACATTTGATATGAAAAACATATTTACTAATTGGACAGAGTCTAGTTTCTAGCATAGTCATAGCATTTAAATTAGCAGAAACATTATCTAAAGTAATACTAATCACTTTATTAGTAAGATAAAAACGTTGTAAAATTTTTAATACACTTGAAGCAATATAAGTACCAGTTTTTTTGTGTTCACAAATTTTATAAGCAATAATTCTTTTCTGCATTATCCATTTATAATCAATCCAATGTGCAATAACAGTTAAATAATCAAATCCGTTAGGACTACAACCCATATCAGTGGTAATAGAAGCCCTACAATCCATCATATAAAAATATTTACGAAGATATTGCATATGTTTTTCATAAAATTAAAAAATATCTCTTTTTATCATGCTTCTTGTAATACCTTCAAAACTGGGATAAAATGTATCCCGAATATCTTGTATGTCCTTATTGGATTTTGAGGAGAGTTGGTAGCGTTGCGTATGAGTTGGAGTTGCCAATGGAGTTGGAAGCGGTTCATCCTGTTTTCCATGTTTCCTTGTTGAAGAAGTGTGTTGGTGATCCAAGATTGATTGTCTGTTTGAAGGATGTGGGTGTGAAGGATAGTCTCACCTATGAGGAGGTTCCAGTGGAGATCCTTGATCGTCATATTCGGAGGTTGAGGAACAAAGAAGTCGCTTCGGTGAAAGTCCTTTAGAGGAATCAGCTTGTAGAGGGTGCTACCTTGGAAGCGTAAGAGGCCATGAAGGTCAAATATCCTCATCTCTTTCCTTCCAATTCAGTTTAAGCTTGAAGTACTAGTTTTCTCCTTAGTATGTCCCTCTGATTCTATTCCATCAGTTCCTCTTATGATTCTAGCATGCATCCATGTTTTACGAAGTTAGTTTATCATGTTTTCAAGTTGAAAGGTTCAGGTTTTATGTTTACTCTTTGATTTCCATGTTTTGATGTTTGGTCGGGCTATTTTCTCCTCACTTTTCCTTGTTTAGTTTTCATTCGAGGATGAATGATCTCAAGGGGGAGATATTGTAACACCCAGGAAACATGTCCAACTATCTAAGATAAAAACCTCAGAAAAATTCATGTTCCAGGAATTACGGGTCCAAACCATGGACCGTGGTTCAAACACAAGTCATGGAATGGAGTCGTGGTTGGCCTTATGCTGGTTTAGCCTGTGGTCTGGAACCATGAGTGGGTTCTACAGACCGTGGTTCAAACCATGGGTCCATCCTGTCCACTCGTGGAACTCATATCAGAGGAGTGACAAGTCCCTCTGAAATAACGACTGGGTTTGAAGACCCATCATCCAGACGACGACCCGTCGTCTTTGTTAGCTCCATAGCATGGACTTTAGTCTAGTTGGACCGTTGGTCAGGATCCGAGAGCTTTTCAGTTTGGAACTTTCTCTCGTTCTGTGTTTTCAGGCCAGTTAGGCTTGGAGGGTTGACTTTGGTCAACATTCAGAGAAGACGGCCTCAGATGGAAATTCTGCTAGTGTTGTTAGTTTCGAAATGTTAACTTTGGGCTAGAGAGACCATTGTTTTGGGTCCCGATGCTTCCAAACTTGATTTAGGCCCTTAAGATCCATTTTGGAATAGTTGGCCTATAGGTTGATTTTGGGTGCGGGGCCCACTTTTTGATAAATCGATCTCCGATGGTATTTTCATTAATTTTTTTGGATCCATAATGCCATTTCTAGTTGAATAGCTTAGCTCGTTGGTGTTCGCGGGACTCTGGATGCATTCTCGGGGGCTCGCCGCTTGAAAATATGCCTTGGCATGTTGTTATTGTTGTTGGCTGCTGGTGTGGCGCAAGGGCGCCTCCTGGGCTGCGCCTACACCTGACACCAGCACCCATCTAGCAACAGGCCCCTACGCTCCCTCTGGCCTCCATGGCGCCTGCGTGTTGCCTGGGCGCCCTTCACCTGGGCGTGGCACCCTATATAGCTGGCCACCCTCTAAATTTCAGCTTATTTCCTCTCCTTAACCAAACGATTTCTCCATCTTTTTGAGCTCTAAAACCTCCATTTTTCACCTGATAATTCCTTGACCCTAGAGGATTATATATTTCTGGTACGTGCTCGTTCTTGGCTTCTTAAATTGGGAAGTTTCTTCGTTAAAATTCAGTTATTTCCATTAATTTCCATCTTTGATTTCTCTAGTTTGTGGGTTGTTTGAAGCCCTTTCGATGGTCTATTTTTGCTCAAATTTTGAGCATGCACTCCTGGCGTGGTTGGGAACCTTGTGGTAGGGGTGTGCATCGGTCGGTTCAGTTCAATTTTGTATATTATCGGTTTAGTTTATCGGTTATCGGTTTGTAAACATGCAAAACCGATAATCAAACTAATAAGATATTCGTTATCGGTTTTCAGTTAATCGGTTTTTGATCCTTAACGGTTCGGTTATCGGTTTAACCGATAAGAAAATGCTCCTATAATATTTTGATTTCTCTTATTTTCTTCTTCAAATATAGACTACTTTCTTGCATAAACATCTATATAAATTACAAGCATAAGCAAATTCAAATATGTTATTACTAAAATAAACTTATTTTCTTTCTTAGTAAGTAGAAAACTTGAATACAGTAGCAACGGTAGCAATTTCTCAAAAATAAAAGCAACACTGATAGGTAGATGCTATCAAACCAATGACTTTAGAAAGAAAACAACAACACTAAGACAATAACTATAAAATACAAAAAATAATAGGGTATATATTTAAAATTTAAAGTCACTATTATACAATTATGAATAAGAATATAATCTTATTGGGTTATCGGTTTAACCATTAACTAAAACCTTAAAACCGATACCGAACCGATAGCCCAATAAAAAAATTTACAAAACCGTTTAAAAAACCGTTAACCCAATAACCCAATACCAATAAACCAATAA
Organism: Jaltomata sinuosa; assembly: GCA_003996215.1. Classification (NCBI taxonomy): domain Eukaryota; kingdom Viridiplantae; phylum Streptophyta; class Magnoliopsida; order Solanales; family Solanaceae; genus Jaltomata; species Jaltomata sinuosa. Next base: position 267,994 of record QJPP01007365.1, read on the forward strand.
TATTTTTATTGGTTCGGTTTATCGATTAAACCGGTTTTTGCACACCCCTACCTTGTGGTGATTTTTGTTTCTGGTTTTGGGTTGCAGAGCCCACGGGCCTGCTTGTGACCCAAATTTCTACCTGACTAAATTATTAGCAATATGCGTATCGATAGCTTCGTATTAACGTGTAGAATATTGTTATGATAGTGTGACTGCTTGTGGATGCTTCTCGAGGAAGATAGGCTCTGGTCTTGTTGATTGTGTGTGTGTGCTCGGCTTTCCGGTAAGTTATGGTTTACTTTTTCTAGACTTTGCTTGTATGAGGTCTGAGTATAATAATTTGCCAATGGTTGGTGGTATCTTGTGGTTTGGAAATGGTTCTAGTAGGCATATTGATCCTTATAGGTGATTTAGGGGCCTTAGAGTAGATTCTGGCTAGCAAATCCTTAATGTAGGTTGTAGCCTTTCCGTAAGACTTGGCATAGGCGGTGTAGTATCCTTCGGTTTAGGATTAGATGAGTTATCTTAGTTTAAGCTTCTTGTGGTCGAGGTTGCTAGATTTAGGTAGCCTTAGCCTATTTTTAGATATGGGTTAGTGATAGAGTAGGCATTTTGTTGTTTTATTATTATTATGATTATTCTTGCTCGTTTGGTGTTCTTTTTATCATATGCTTGTGGGCCCGAGGTCATGGAGGCTATATTGGCGAGAGCCTAGGTCAGTATGGTTGTGCTTTGCTTATATCTTTGTTGTACGCTTTATGCTTAGTTCCAGTTAGTTGTTTATCTTAGATGGGTCCCTTGGGGTTGGTAGTTAGTGTAGTGTTTTCCCTATTAGTATTTGTAATAGAATAGGTGGCTTTAGCACTCGTTGGGGTATAGTTCATGGTAGAGCAGTTCATACTTCGCTTTTTGGCTGTTCTTATCGTGTTATATTCATATGTTTGACTTTGGTATGAGTATTTATGGGCCTGAGGCCATGGTGTTGAGCTGGCGGGAGTTCAGGTTAGTATATTCTTGTATTGAAGGGTGAAACTCCCTATCTTGGTATAACTGTGTGCATTTACATGTATTCATACATACATTTAGACTAATTATTTTTCATCCCTTTCCTTATATGATTGGGTTATGGTACGAATTGACGAGTCCAAATGATGACCCATATTCTTTTCGACGTGTCCATCCTGTTGAATCGTAGACTGTCTTCTGTAGGCTATCTAGTTGACCAGGTTCCACAAGTTGGAACCCCGAGCCGTCATTCAAACGACAACCTGTGGAACCAATCAGTTGAACCTGAAATCGACTCTTTTTCCTGATTTTTCTAAGTTAAATCCCAGGGACATCTTGGTCATTTCCCACCCTTTTAACTCCTAAGTGAGGTCATTTTGGCTATTTCAAGAAGGGTTTTCACCTTTATTAGCCTAAGTTCCTTCTCATTACTTCACTCCTCTCCCAAAAGGGAAAATTCTTCTCCAAGCTTCAAGTCTCAAGCTCAAAGTTCAAGTCTCCTAAGTCATTCCAATTCAAGTGGGTTATCTTCAACCAAGGTATGTGGGTAATCAACAATGTGTTCCTTTCACCCTTGTGCCCAAAACCCCTAATTCAAATTTTGATTTCATGATCTTAAAATTAGGGTTCTTATCCAATTCTTATGGGTTTTTCTAAATATGATCTTCTTATGATTTGGTTATGAAATTATCATTAAATTGCATGATTTCACATGGGTTAAATTCCTACATGCATGAAGATTAATTTAAGCAAATTTGATTTTGATAGCATGTCCCTTATGGGTTTTCAAGCATGTGCATGCCTAGTTCCTATATTCTATGAAAAATCTATGTATTATGAAATTGAACTAGAGTCATGCAAAGTTTTACAAGTCATGAAGTATTCAAGTTTTTTATATTATGAAGTACTATGCAAGACAAGACACTCGATGATCCATCAATGCTCATGAGTCATTTTCTAAACTAAAACTCATGAGTAGTATGACGATCCAGGTTATGAACAAGTATGTTCTCCAAAATTAAAAGGCAAACCACAAACAACAACCATTTTAGCAAGATTTTTATGATCACGGTCCCTATTATAGGGCCGTTGTGAACCATGACCAGCAGGGTTTGAAGGATTTAGTGAAGTTTGAATCATGTTTGACCCACCAACAGAGGGTCCAACGCTAGAGCCAGCAGTTTCACCTTGAGTAGCTAGATATGTTTGCCACTCTCTCGGATGTTTCCTAACCAAATGAGATTTTAATCCCCCAGTCGAACCTCTACTAGCACCAGATACATATTTCCAAGTTTGTTTACAAATACGACACGTAGAAATAATTTTTTCTTCATTTCAAAAATAAAATTTTCACACAGCTGATTTTAAAGGACATTGTGGTTTGGTCTTACCCCTCACCGGAGCAACAGGGGGAAGATCAGCTCTAACTTGAGGATTATCCTGAGTTGGACATTTGGGAATAGTGGGGGCGGGGGCAATAAAGGGACTAGTCGGTGTATCAATTTCTTATAAATCATCATCCTCATGCATTTCTACTTCTTCATCTAATTCATCTTCTAAATCATTATACATTCTTTCATAAGCTTCGTTGGGAATAGGGTCATCAGTAGTAAGTGAAAAATTAGTTTTATTAACATGCATAAATTCATCTGTATTAAATTTAATTTGAGGAAGAGCAGGGCAGAGAGAAGAACTAGAAGAACCACTACTTTTTTACCCTTCACATAACTTTTTACTTTTGAAACAATACCTTTTTTATTGGATTTTTTTTAGATGGATCCATAATATAATAAAATATAAAATTAACAAATTAAAATAAATAAATCACAAGTTCACAAATCACAAATTCACAAGTAAATCACAACTAATAAACAAGAATAAAAATTAAAAAAATAAAGAGTGGAACGAATTTACCAAACGTCTGCCGTAAAAACAAACGATTATAACCGAAATTTGAAGAAGATTGCTCCTCTAAAATTCACCAAATTATGCTTCACTTGCAAAATAAGAACAACAATTATAGAATTTGTAAATATTAAGAGATGAAAATTGGGAGAGAATGAGAGTTGAATGAATGAATAAATATTTAAAGGGGAAGGGGTATTTATAATGAAATAAAAAGGGGAGGGGTTGTTGGGGGGTACTGGGGGGCTGGGGGGATTGGGAGGGTGGAGGGGCTAAACAAGCCATTGGGGGGCTGAAATAGCCATTACCCAATGGCTCCGAACGGCTAGAACATTTTTTAAAAAAAATTGGAATAAAACGCTGACCGGACCAGACCAAAATTGGTTTGTTACCGGTATGAACCGGTATCGGTTTCCCGATAGGAAACGAAAATTCTGGTCCATTCCAGTCAATGGCCGGTATAATTCCATTCCATTCTGGTATGGACCGGTACCTGTAGAGGTACCAGAATGGACCGAAATGGTACCGGTCCGTACCGGTCCGGCGGCCAGCCTTAGTCATTGCATACAATTCAGATTTCTGTTACATGCCAGTATATCTATTTCTATGTTTAGTTCTATATTGTCCAGTTTAGTACATATCTTGCATGCTCAGTACATTCAAAGTACTGACGCATACTTTTGTGCTATATCATTTCATGATGTAGGTTCAGGCGCTCATCATCTAGACCGCGCTTAGTTTGACTCCCAGTCAATACTCAGAAGCCTCAGTGGTTAGTCCTCATAACTCGAGGATGATAGATATGCTTTATTTTCAGCCCTTATCTTTCAGTTTTATATTTGTTAGAGTTAGCTGGGGGAATGTCCCAGCAACTCCTATCAGTTAGAAGGCTTTCAGACATAGACTAGATTTCAGTAGTTGTTAGTGTTGTTTTCAGTTAGCACTACACTATTTATATATTCCATATATTCAGATATTTGGGTTCTTCCTATTTTAGTTGATTAAATTGCCTTCAGTTTCTGCACAGTACCTATTTTCAAATTTGAACTTGTATAGATATGCCATGCCATGGGTTAGCTTGGGGTCACTTGTGACACTAAGCACCGTGTTGCGTTCAGTGGGTAGCCTCGGGGCGTGACAAATTTGGTATCAGAGCATCAGGTTTAACTGTCCTAGGGTGTCCAAAAGCCGCGATGAGTAGAGTCTTCTTCATGGGTGTGAAGCGCGCCACACTTATGGGGAAGGAGCTATGATATGTCATTAGGAATGACTTCCCTTTCTTTCTTTTCAGCTCGTGCTATGGAGTGTAAACTCTATTTAATCTCCTTCTATTCTAACTCATGCTCTTTTCATTTCAGAAAAATGCCTCGCAGAAGAGCTAACGCTAGGAATCAGCCAGCTGCTCCAGCAGATTCGTTGAATGAGCAAGTCATGCATGCAGAATTCAGGGCTGCTTTTCAAGTGCTTGCTCAGGCCATGACCTCCCAGGTCAATCAACATGCTATGGCACCAGCTCTGCCTTAGATTAACACTGCTGCAGCCAGGATCCAGGATTTCACACGAATAAACTCTCTAGAGTTTCATGGGTCCAAGCCAGAAGAGGATCCCCAAGAGTTCTTAGAGGATGTTCAGAAAGTGATAAGTATTATGGGTGTCACCCCAGTCGAGGGTGCAGACTTGGACACTTATCAGCTGAAAGGAGTGGACTACACTTGGTACCAGCAATGGAAGGAATCTCGTTGTGAAAATGCAGGACCAATGACTTGGGATCTTTTCTAGACTGCTTTTCTGGACCGGTTCTTCCCACTAAAGCTTAAGAAAGCCAAGGTTCAGGAGTTTATCAACCGGAAGCAGGATGACATGAGCAGAAAGGTTTATGCTCTGAAGTTCACTCAGCTATCCAAGCATGCTACGGCAATGGTTGTTGGTTCTAGAGCTCGTATGAGAAAGTTCGTGTCTGGAGTGTCTGATGATGTGGTCAAGGAATGCAAGACGACCATACTCATTAAAGAGATGCACTTCTCCAGGTTAGTCACTTATGCTCAACGGATTGAGGAGGAGAAGATTAAGGAAAGTGGAGGAGATGCTAAGAGGGATAGGACAGGTGATAATAGCCACTATCAGCAGAGGTCAGAGAGTGGAAACTGCTCTCAATATCGCCAAAATTCTTTAGCTCCAACTCCGTCTTCTACTAGTGCCCCAGTGCCTATGTTCAAGAAGGATCGACGGGATAGAGCGTCTGGCTCTAAGTCCCAAGGTACAGTTACTAGAGGGTGCAGTAACTCAGTGTGTAAGAAGTGTGGTAGAAACCACCAAGGTGAGTGCATGACAGGTAGTGGAAATTTCTTTGGGTGTGGTAAGCCAGGCCACAGGATGAGAGAGTGCCCTAAAAATTCTCAGAAGGGTAGGGATACTCGTTTGCAGAACCAGGCTAGCTCTACAGCAACTCCAACAGGTCACCCCACTCAGCAGGGTGCCTCGTCTGGAAGAGGTGGTGGTCAGTGCCATAATAGGTTATATGCTCTTCAAGCTCGATAGGACCAGAAGGATTCTCCTGATGTGGTCACGGGTACGTTACGAGTCTTTAATACTGAGGACTATGCATTGTTAGATCCAGGTGCTACACTTTCCTTTATAACTCCATATATAGCAGTAAACTTCAGTGTCAATCCAGAAGTCCTCCCAGAAACCTTATCAGTCTCTACTCCAGTTGGTGACCCGGTTATAGCTAGATGGGTATACAAAAATTACCTTGTCACAGTTTCACCGTCAGTTGAACAAAGTCACAATCAAGAATAAATATCCCATCCCCAGGATTGATGACTTATTCGACCAGCTTCAGGGCACCAATTGCTTTTCTAAGATAGACCTCAGATCTGGCTATCATCAGCTCAGAGTGAGAGGTAGTGACATCCCAAAGACAACCTTCAGGACTCGGTATGGTCACTACAAATTTGTAGTTATGTCTTTTGGACTAACCAATGCTCCTGCAGTTTTCATGGACTTAATGAATAGGGTGCTCAAGCAGTACTTGGACTTGTTCATTGTTGTATTCATTGATGATATCCTCGTTTATTCTCGAAATGAGAAGGAGCATACGACTTATCTGAGGGTAGTTCTGCAGACTCTCAAGGATCGCTAGCTATTCGCCAAGTTTAGTAAGTGCGAGTTCTAGTTCAAATCAGTTTCTTCCCTTGGTCATGTGGTATCAAGCAAAGGGATCTGAGTGGATTCTCAAAAAATTAAGGCAGTAAAGCACTGGCCCAGACCCACCTCCCTGACAGATATCAGATGTTTCTTGGGTTTGTCTGGTTACTATTGGAGGTTTGTTGAAGGATTTTCATCCATAGCTGCCCCATTAGCCAAGTTGACTCAGAAAAAGGTCAAGTTCCAGTGGTCAGATGAGTGTGAGAAAAGTTTCTTAGAACTAAAGACCAGGTTGACTACAACTCCAATCTTGACTCTACCAGAGGGTTCAGATGGTTATGTGGTTTATTATGATGTGTCCAGGGTTGGCCTAGGTTGTGTTTTGATACAACAGGGTAAGGTTATAGCTTATGCTTCCAGACAGCTTAAGGTCCATGAGAAGAACTACCCGACTCATGACCTAGAGCTTGCAGCTGTTATGTTTGCCTTAAAGATCTGGAGACACTAATTGTATGGTGTTCATGTTGATGTATTCATAGATCATAAGAGCCTCTAGTATGTGTTCACCTAGAAAGAGTTGAATCTTCATCAGAGGAGATGGCTTGAGTTCCTCAAGGATTATGATATGAATATGCTCTACAATCCGGGTAAGGCCAATGTAGTGGCTGACGCCCTCAGCAGACTGTCCATGGGTAGTGTGTCATATGTTGAGGAAGAGAAGAAAAATTAGCTAGAGATGTTCACCGGCTGGCTCGCTTAGGAGTTTGCCTTATGGACACGTCAGATGGTGGTGTGATAGTATAGAATGGATCAGAATCTTCTTTGGTAGCAGAGGTTAAGGATAAGCAGGATAGTAACCCTATATTACTTCAGTTGAAGGGTGCAGTTCATCAGCAGAGAGTAGAGGTTTTCTCCCAAGGGGGAGATGATGTGCTTCGTTACCAGGGTCGCTTATGTGTTTCTAAGGTGGTCAAGTTGAAGCAATAGATCCTTACAGAAGACCATAATTCTAGATATTCTATTTATCCGGGTGCCACTAAAATGTACCATGATCTACTGGAAGTCTATTGGTGGAACGACATGAAGAGGGACATCACAAATTTTGTGGCTAAGTGTCCCAACTATCAGCAAGCTAAGGTGGAACATCAGAAACTAGGTGGTCAATATGGATTTCATTACGGGTTTACCTCGTACTCACAAGTAGCATGACTTCATTTGGGTGATAGTGGACATGGTTACTAAGTCAGCTCACTTTTTGGTAGTCAAGACTACGAATTTAGCAGAGGATTATTCCAGACTCTACATCAGCGAGATAATCAGGTTGCATGGAGTTCCCTTGTCTATCATCTTAGATAGAGGTCCTCAGTTTACGTCTCACTTCTAGAGATCATTTCAGAATGGTCTTGGTACTCAGGTGAATCTCAGTACATCATTTCACCTACAGACGAATGGTCAGGCAGAGCGTACCATCCAAACCTTAGAGGATATGTTGAGAGCTTGCATGATCGATTTCAAGGGTAGTTGGGATGATCACCTACCTCTCATAGAGTTTTCCTATAATAACAACTTCCACTCCAATATTCAGATGGCTCCTTATGAGGAACTTTATGGGTATAGATGCAGATCATCGGTTGGTTGATTTGAAGTAGGTGAAACAGCCTTGATTGGGCCAAATTTGGTTCATGAGGCTATGGAGAAAGTTCAGCTCATCAGAGATAGACTAAAAATAGCTCAGAGTCGTCAGAAATCCTATGCAGATGTTAGGAGAAGAGACTTAGAGTTCAAAATTGATGATTGGGTTTTCCTGAAAGTGTCACCTATGAAAGGAGTGATGAGATTTGGAAAGAAAGGGAAGCTCAGTCCCAGGTATGTAAGTTCTTACAGAATCCTAAAAAGGGTTGGTAACGTGGCTTATGAGTTAGAGTTTCCAGCAGAACTAGCAGCGGTTCATCCAGTCTTTCACATTTTCTTGTTGAAGAAGTGTGTGGGTGACCCGACATCGATAGTACCTTTAGAAAGTGTGTCTGTGAAGGATAGCCTCACCTATGAGGAGGTTCCAGTTGAGATTCTTGACCGTCAGGTTCGTAGGTTGAGGAACAAAGAAGTCGCTTCAGTGAAAGTTTTATGGAGGAATCAGTCCGTAGAGGGAGCTACTTGGGAAGCAAAAGCAGCCATGATGTCCAAGTACCCTCACCTCTTTCCCTCCGATTTAGTTTCATCTTGAGGTAATAGTTCCTCTCCAGCCTCTCAGTTTACTCTTATGTAATTCAGTCTTAGTACCTTGTTCCCACAGTTATGCTTACATTTCGGCATGTTTGCATGTTCATGGAACTTAGTTCAGTTAGATATCAGTTTCTAGTACTTAGTTGGAGGGGATCGCAACTCTTTCCCTCCATCAACAGCTTGTTTAGTCTTCATTCGAGGATGAATGATCCCAAGAGGGAGATATTGTAATACCCTAGAACTTCCATGCCCAGACTAAGCTCAGAAAAACTAGTAGAAGATAAAAGTTTCAGAAAAACTCAAGTTCCCAGGAACCACGGTTCAAGACCATGGACCGTAGTTTAGAACCACGGTCTGTCCTGTCACTCGTGGTTTCCATGATCAGAAGACCCCCATTTCAGGGCTCAGCAACCACGATTCACACGATGAATCATCATCAGAACTACGGTCCATCTTGTGGACTTGTGTAATCAGGACTTCAGAGATCCTTAGCCTCTGTCCCAGAAACCACGAGTAGGACTATGGATCATACTTTAGAACCACGGTCCGTCCTTTGACTCGTGGAATCCCCAGACTATACCAAGGTTCCAGGAACCATGATCCACATGATGAACCGTCATCTAGAAGTACGGTCCATCTTGTGGAGTTGTAGTTCTTCAGATCAGAGGACCCCCAAGACTCCTGGATAGGACCACGACTCAGTTGACGGTCCTTCGTCCAGGAGTATGGTCTGTCAATCCAAGTTGTGATCACTGAGTTGCAATTTTCTGCAGAATTCTTTTAACTTTCCCAGGGGTATTCCAGACTTTTCCTACCTCTTTTAAAGCCTAAGCTATGACATTTTGACTACTCTAAGCCTAGTTAATTAGTCAAAACTACCTAAAACCTTCATTTTCCTAAAGTCTTCATACTTAGAAAGAAAAGAAGAGAAGGAAGCGATAGTTTTCTCCCAAGAACAAGCAGAGGTCTTCATCAAGTTCATCCCCAAAAATCCAAGGATTTCTCCATAGATTTCTTCAATAGGTATATGGGATTTCACTAGTGGGTTCCTTTCACCCATTAAGTCCCTAGAATTCAGCCAGTTCTTCAATTTCTCCATGATTGATTAGACCTAGGGTTCATAAACATTAGAGATTTCTTTGCTATTCAAATGCTATAACTTATATGATACTTAGCTCATGTTCCTTGGAGAATTAGTACAGTTCATGTATAAAATTTAGAAACCCTAACTTGTGTTAATTCCAGTACTTCATGAATTATACTTGTTAGGAAGGTCAGTTAGATAATCATACTGCAGAACTTGAGTGCCATATCTTTCAGTATGTTTATGTGTATTCTCAGATTATATCAGTATTTTGAGCTATCCAGTATTACAGTTGAAATTTTTAGCTTACATTCAGTTGGGAGTAGACTTAGCAGTGAGCGGACAAAAGGATGAAGGCTCACCCGTCAGTTTAGTCTGAAACATTTGGTAGCAATCCCTGAGTTCCAGAACTACGGCGCCACCATAGGTTCTAAAGGGGTCACCCGTCATATTAGGCTTGACACCCTTGTCCCTTGTGGACATCAGTTAATAGATCCACGTCAGATTTGTTCGTACCCTTGGAAAGGTATGAACACCCTTCCATCCAGGGTTACAGGTTGGCCCCATAGTTAGCTCAACTTAGGGTATGCCGGTTAATAGTATCTCCCACAGTCAGATTCATATTGCATTGACCATGTACTCAGCATTTATTTCAGTATTTAGTCCAGTATGTTATATTCATGATTTGTACTTGGTCATTTCATATAGTTCAGATTTTAGTTACATGCCAGTATATCTATTTCTATGTTCAGTTCTATATTGTCCAGTTTAGTACATATCCTGCATGCTCAGTACATTCAAAGTACTGATGCATACTTTTGTGCTACATCATTTCATGATATAGGTTCAGGCACTCATCATCCAGACCGCGCTTAGTTCGACTCCCAGTCCATACTCAATAGCCTCAGTGGTGAGTCCTCATAGCTCGAGGACGATAGACATGCTTTATTTTCAGCCCCTATATTTCAGTTTAAGATTTGTTAGAGTTAGCTGGGGGCATGTCCCAGTTACTCCTATCAGTTTGAAGGCTTTCAGACATAGACTAGATTTCAGCAGTTGTTAGTAATGTTTTCAGTTAGCACTACACTATTTATATATTCCATATATTCAGATATTTGGGTTCTTCCTATTTAAGTTGATTAAATTGCTTTCAGTTTCCACACAGTACCTATTTTCAAATTTGAACTTGTATAGATATGCCATGCCATGGGTTAGCTTAGGGTCACTTGTGACACTAAGCACCGTGTTGCGTCCAGGGGGTAGCCTTGGGGTGTGATAGACACCAAGTTCAGACACCTCCTAGCATCTTCTATGAATTAACTGCTCGTGATGCCCTTGATACTGGGCTAGTAGACCTGGTCCCTAAAATCCTCCTCTATCAGCGTGTCCCTCAACTATTTCATATCTATCTCCCGAATCTTGGCATCGTATGTAACATTGGAAACATTAGGCACTCCTAGTACCTCATTAGTGGTCCAGACATCCACGGGGACATCCATTCATTTGGATGTGGATGGTGGGGTTGGGGTCATCCTAAAGCATGGTATTGAACTCCCTTACCCAGCTTGAGACCTCGAAAGGGAGAGCCTCCACCATTGGACCCCATCCAAAATCGTGGAGCCATCTGTAGCATTCACTTGTTTTCTCTTCCACTCCTCTCATGTTGAAACTTCTCTTGTAGCAGAAATCGCTCCTCTGGTAGTCAAAGAATATTTCCTGACTAGCATCATCAGGGAACCTCTCGTAAGCCATAATATATTCTTTGTTGGTAGCCATTGAGTGTTAAATCTTCAAGATTAACAAATGGGTGAGTTAGGACTCGTATAGTGCTAAGGAAACAAATTTCAGAGAAAAGTCCAAATTCTTGTCCTGAGTGGGAGGCTACTGCCTGCAGCCTCTCTTTATAACATACATCCTCTCGCTATGGTAACGGTGCTATAGCGGGAATTTATCCGCTATAGTGGCCTTCATCGTCCCAAAATTTCAAGAGGTGCAACAACAATGCCTTTTGACCCAAAAATTCTATTTTTAACAATCCAAGTTCAGATCAGTGTTCCCAAAGTACTCTACTACTATTTCATGCAAATATTTGGGCATTATAACTCCTAAAAATTGCGCAAACTGGTATTTCTAAACAAGAATAACCCTTCACATTTCCTATCATTTTGAACCCATTTTTGGCCATGAACCCCATTTTTGGCCATGAACCCCGTAATTCTTACGCCCAGAATGTTGTGGGAGTATTGTAAATGTAAGAGAAGCATCCATGCTTTAAGAATTCAACCAAATCAAATCCAAATTCAAAAACTTCAAAAACAAACTCACTACCCATTTTATTCATCAAATTTGAGCCTAGAACAAGCAATATTCATGCAATAAGTAAGGGAAGTAAAAGTTGAGCGAATTTACTTTGTTTTCCAATATCGGGAACAAAATGATCAAGGAGGGGGGGGGGGAGAGTGGTGTTATTCGGGTGAAAAAGGGGGAAAATAGGCAAGAAACCCATTTCTAACCTCTTTAAACTATTGGCACCCGCTATAGTAGTGCCGTTATAACAGAATAATTCTCGCTGTAGCGGGATCCATACCACTTCAAGGGGGGACAATTTTTTTTTTGTTGTTTAAAATTACTTCACTCCAATATATTGATGAGGCCATGGATTTCTTGGGCACTCAAAGGAAGGGATTCCTTAACAGAGTGGGATTAAATTAATTTTGGGTGAGTTGGGTATACCGAATGGAATGAAGTTCAGTGATTTGTGTAGGGCTATAATTGTGTTGTCAGGGTAGGACATTAAGGTTCAAAAACTAGCTCGTTCTTGCCTTCTGGTTAGAAAATCATTTGGAAATGAATGATGGGTAAATTGGTATCTGTTGTAACGACCTGTTTAGTAGTTACTAAAAGTCACCTCATTGTGGGTTATGAGAACTATGGAAATACGCTATCAATTTAAATTAGGGTGACATGACAAGAATTTCAGAATTTGAAGTTTTGTTTGGGCTGACATCATCCCACTATAGAGGGAATTTACCCGCTGTAGTGCCACTGCGATAGCGTTTGTCATACTGCTATAGCGGGCTGATGGAACCAATAACCCCGAAATGCAGATTTTATATTTGGACTTCTCTTCTTCAATTGAAAAAAGATGAGGGTTGCTCCAAAGACTCTCCTAGGCTACCCTATAGCTTGGAAGCACTAGAGAGGAGGGATTTCCTCTATAATAGGGAAAAACCCATGCATTCCACACCAACTTTCCATCAGGACTCGCCTCTACGGAGCCAAAAGTCCGTGTTCAGACTTCTGAAGTAGCTGCTTAGCATCCAGGTAGGCTAGGTTTGGCTGAGTAGTTTAGACCTAATTTTTCGAAATGTAATATGTTATGAATTGATGGGAGATTTCATGCTTAGGACTTCGAGCACGGAGTCTGGAGGGATAAATGTGTTAAATCTGGCAGGTTGGGTGAGATTTTACTATTATGGGTAATGTTGACCCTGTGCTTGATTGATTACATTTAAATTATGGTTGTTAATCCTCAGATACTGGATTACGGCTAGGTTCTTTGAGCTAGTAATGATTTACTGTAAAAGGGTTGTTAGGTCGTAGCAAATTCCTTGGGTTGGTGTAATAAAGGGAAATAGAATGAACGAGAGGGTACTGAGTTTGTGGTATTAGGGGATAGATTTCCTGTGGATGCATGAGTATTTCTAAATAACTCTAGAAGTTGAGGTATAAGAATTAATGTGCTTAATTGAATAAGGTGGGGTTAGTCTTCGAACCGGTCATCCGGGTTAGAATAAGGAATCCTACCGGTTGTGGTAGGTGATGGTTAACTTGTGACCCAAATTACGTTATTTGTGCATGTTAACTATTCTGTTAGTTTTGCTTGTACAATACGTGTTTAGAAAATAAGGGAATGAATGCTAAATGATATCTTGTTGTCAATCTCATGCAATGAACTTGTCTTAAATACTTGTTGAATTTAAAAGTGTGGGTTGTATCTATTGTGGTTGTGATTGTTATAATATTTGTGATTCTTCATTTGGCTCACGTATAATACCTGGTACAAATATTGGTTGGCTCGGGTACCATACCTGGTACAGGATATCTATCGGTTGGCTTGGGTACCACGTATGGTACATATTCTATTATGTTGGCTCGGGTACCACGCCTGGTACATGTTTGGTTGTTCTTCTGTGTATGGTTCTATGACTGAATCAGGCTTATTCATTGTGATGTATTTATTACATGTTGGTCCATAAGTGGCTGAGTTGGTGTGTTTAAATATTGGGGTGGTTATTGTGTAGATCGGGATTGCATGTTAAACACCATAGATGATGTCCTAGGGATCCTTGGGTGGTCCAGGTTACTTGAAAGATGTGTTGAAATGGTATATGGTCTGTTAATTGATTTTTGGACATGTTTCATGTAGTTTTTAAGTCAGTTTGTTGACTGGGATGTCTTACAGGTGGTCTATTGGCTTTCCTAAGGACTGGGGGTCAGGGTTATAGACTTAGGATCTTGTGAGAGAGTGAAGGTCCCACTATGAGGATAGCAGGCTAATTGGTAACAGGGCGGACGATGGGAATGTATTTCTAGTGTTTGGCAGCATGGGTAGGCTTGGAGAGTCTAAGGTTTATAAGGGTCAGCGTATGATTAAGTTATTGGGGGTGGGGTGTTCTCTAATATTTGAGTTGGCAGCGAAATAGGGTAATGGGGCTTGGGGAGAGAGAAGAGAAGTCGATGGCAGTAGGTTTGGGCAGTGAGAGTAGTTATTAAGAGATCCATGGCTTTTTAACTTTCGAGTTGTATGCTTTGTTAGGATATTTACATGATGTTATGTGGACGATTTAGGTCGACCGATGATGCCTACCAGTATGTATTTTTTTTACTGATACTACTCTTGCTATGCCCATTTAGGTATAGTCTGGTTGTAGGATCAATGATGTTTCCTAGGGGAAGACGATGGTGATCTCCAATAGCTTCTACCTATCTTTTTCCTATGGTGGGAATTGTGTCTTGTTTTGCTTTTGTACTTTTCTTAGAAGCTCTTATACATGTTTAGACTAGTTCCTAGGGAGGGTTTTCCGTTGAATTTTGTAAAGGATTTCATTGTACTCAAGTTTTTGTAACTGTTTTTAAATATTAAAGGCAACTCTTATGTTTTCTTATTGACTTCTGCATACCTGTTTTTAATGGGTGGTAAGGGTTCTCCTATCTAGATGATTCAGAGTAGGTGCCTGCATGGCTCGATTGTTGGATCGTGATAGCTACTGCCTTGCTGCATGCCCAACCTGCATGCCAATGCACATGGAAAACATTATAAAAGTACCCCAAGGTCCTGGTTCACCCCCAAGTCCAAAAATTTGCCCTAGGAAGAGAAACTTTCAAGAACTCAACTTCCTCCAAGGTTCATCCATCATCCAAGATAAGATTTGACAATAGAATATTGATGATTTCTTCATTCTGAACACAAATTATTATCTCCAACTCATGGAATCGATAGATTTCCAAGAAACTCCACCCTCAAGGTTCAAGAACAAGTTGTTGCTATCTTTTTCTCCAAAGATCAAACCTTTCTCAAGAATTTAAAGCGTTCAAGGTATGTAAGGCTACCATAATGCAGGAACTCCATTCTTCCCCACACCTAACTATCTAAAAAATTTAGTTTTTTAGAAAGATTAAAGTTAAGGTTTCATGCAAAATCCTATAATCTACTTTTATCTATTTCTTGATAATGATTCTTCTGTTTCTATGAATGTCCCTCTATATCCATTTATGAATTTGGTGAACCTTATTGTCATGACCCAAATGGCTTTGAGTGGCCCCCACACTAATTCTTTGATGGGAGAACTATCTAATCCAAGCCTTAACCCAATCAATTAACCATTTTAGACAATAAAAAAATAAAACCAACTGATATTAAATAAAATAGGCAAAAACTAATAAAACATATCAAGTGCGAAAGAAAATCAACTATCTATTATAATCTCTCAAGACCCCAAAGTCATCATACAAGAACTCTAAATCTAAAACCATATCTAAGATATCCAAAACTAACGAAATAAAGGAAAAGTCTCATTGTTCGAAAGAAGGACAAGAACCAATGTGAAGATCCATAGCATCCTGAAGATGTAGTGCTCACTCTTGGATCGGATCAACTGTAGTGCTAGGTATGAGGTCCTGTCAAAGCCTCTGGAACACAATCTGCACTCAGGAAAAGAAGTGCAGGAGTAGCATCAGTACAATCACTATATACTGGTAGGTATCATAGACCAACTCGACATAGTAATAAATATATGTTAGGAATAATAAAACATGTAGCAAATACAGCAACACATAAATAACTAGATAGTCAAATAATTACTTCAGCCAGGCTAATCACCCAAGTCCAGATATATCAATATCAACGAGCGAAATACATGTGAATCACCCTAACAGATATATAAGTGTCAACTAGCTAGGACATAGAAGTCATATCAATAGACATATAAAGTCATCTCAAAACTGTGCACTTAAAAAGCAGTCATATCTCGCAACATGGGTCTTGTCCATGCTGATAGTTAGAACTACAATAATCACTCAACTGTATATGCCTCTCTAACTCATAATCCCACAACAATATAAATGTGTACCCAAATGCTAAGGGACTCATTTTTTCCCACTAGTCATGACCTATAGGGGACACACCAGAATCTATGTACTACTGGAATTATTTCCCATCAGCATAATAACACTCGCCAGAACCATTTCACATCGGTACCCTAATAATATAAATTTCATGAATAACCCAATGACACTTTCAATCAATAACTACAATGCAACAATAAGAGTAGTATGAATATATGTGGTCAAATATATAATAGTGGTTCATCAATCACGATCAAGTTCACATAATTTTCACGCCTCAACCATTCAACTGTTTCACAACTTATGGGACACTATCAATCGATAATCAATTCATGAGACTCAACTATCTCTCAAGATAGTATTAACACGTACACAATCAAAAACAGGTGCACCTCAAAATCATAAATCATTTAAAGACATGCTTCAAACAACTATCCAACTTAATTATACAAGTATTGTCAAGCCAAGAAACTAGTAAACCACAGCAATGTCCAAAGACCAATTAACATGATTATAAATCCAAAACACATATATGAGACTATATCAAGTCTAAATCCACATAAAATCGTAACCTTCCTCAACTGAAGAATCTGAATTATAAGATACTTGAAAGAGCCTTGCTTTTCCTTAACGCCTCAGAACATTCAAAGTCTTTAATTCAACAAGTAAAAGAGTAATTAATCATTTACTCTTTCAAATCTTGGTAATTCAACCCACTAACTCTATTCCTATTCGAGGTCTGTAGCATTCTCCAAGGATTAATTAATCACAAACTAGCCCCACATTATTCACAAGATCAACATTCAAGAGGTTCCTAATCAAATTTCCCCCTTTTAGGCTATTTTATGCTAAAATCTACACCTTTATGGAACCCAAGGTTACCAAATAATCCTAATCATGTTTAGGAATACTAAATTCATGCTAGAAATTATTAAATAACATCTTAGAATTAATTCTAGGTGAAGTTACACTTACACATAGGGTTTTCCCCACTTTTTATACTTTCAGGGCTCTAAACCCACAATTCCATCATTAATCTTTATTCTATGATTCTATAATCGAAAAGTAATCAAACATCAGTAAAAGGAGGAATTACTCACCTTAATGGAGGAAATTGCCTATTCAAGAAGGAAAATCACAAATGTAAGGAGGAAAATTTCCTTCTTATATTTATAGAATGAAACTTAGATTTTTTGAAAAATAAACTCTAAAAAATGCATTTCAATCAAGTAATCTGCCCCATCTCTTATCATGGCGGTCCTTTTCTCATCATAATGGGCTCGTTACGATGGACACCGACTTGTCAAAATAGTCTTGCTATGACAGACACCAGCTCATCATGAAAGTGACAAAAAGAAAATTTTGAAAACTCGCCCAGAACTCCCTATTTCATAACAACCTTGATTTCTAGACATCACATATCATTCTCGATATGATAACCACCATAACCGGAGTTCTATGAACCTGTTTACCATCTCAAATTTTTTTATGGGACCCTATACCACTCAACTATCAAAAATTCAACACCACACTACCAAGTATTACACCATGAGACACAAACCATCTCTAAAGCACACAATACCAGATTTTTGTCAATACTCACTCTAGCTTGAGATTTTATCAACTCTCATCTTAGAGGAGTTTTCTAGCCTAACACTTATACCTTATTAACTCTATAATGATGGAATGGGTTGTTACAATTATAAAAATGAAACGAATCATATGAATCATGTATAACTTATGAATCTTACAAAGTCTATGAATATTATGAAACTATGTACCTTATGAATCTTGTGAAACCTATGAACTTATGATCTTCTTGGCAATCCCATGAACCTTGTGAACATTAAATTATGAACCTTTCATGATAATGTAACTTCTATAGTTTTTTATACAAACTCCCTTAATTATGATTTCAACATGATAATATTAACTCTCTTTCCTATGCTTTTTGATATGATATATGAACCTCTTTGATCATAAATTATGCTAAGATGATAAGAACATCCCAAAAGATTACGCTTCATAAAGTCACAAAAGTCTATAAATTAGGAACCATGACAAGATGAAGTATGATACTACCTCCCATGAATCTTATATGATTCATTAGTAAACAACATGGATTAAGACTGAACCAGAAGCGGCTAACTTACGACTATAATCCTAAAAGTGGCTAACGTACAAGTTATATCTGAGTCTCCCAATTCAACTGGGACCAAGGTGCTTAGTCTAATATATCAGTTATATCTGGACCCCTCATTATTATTGGGGCCAGGGTGCTCAGTCAAACTTACAGCTATATCTGAGTCTCCCATTAATATTGGGGCTAGGGTGCTCAACTGAAGCCCCTAATGTCTTTTGGGGACATGGTGCTCAGATGAGCCCCTCCATTTAATTTGGGGCCAGGGTACTTAAGTAGAGGACCTAGTTAAAGTGAGACAAGGGAGCTTGAATAGTTAATATTATATATGTATGATTATGACGATTACACCGCTAACTCCCATAATGAACTAAGAGATGATGGAAGTACTTAAATGTCGAGAGTTATGTCCCTAGTTATGTTTCTATCATGCCATGCTTATCTCTATTCATTGTACTGATCAATATAAGTTATGTTGTATTCTTTCCTACCATTTTACATATCATACATTCTATGTACTGGCGCCATTTGGTGTTTTATCCTTTCACGATGCAGACTTAGGCACATAGGTTCGTGATCCAACACATCTCTGAGGTTGTCAAGTTTAGATATTGACAAGCCCTCCCTTCCTTCTGGGGGCTTAGTCTAGATATGTTAGTCAGTTCAGTTGCTTAGGGTATGTCGAGGCCTTGTCCTAGTAGATATTATTTTCTTTTAGTTAAAGGCTTCATAGATAGTATGGTTGTCAAATCATGACTTATTATGGCTTCTGCAGTTATGTTATAGTTAAATACTCATGATTTATGTTAAGTGGTTCGCTCAGATCAAAAATGGTTTTAGGTGCCGGTCATGTCCAAGGTCTTGGCTCGGGTGGTGACATTGACAATTTAATATCATAGCATTATTTATAGATCACACTAACTGCAAGAATAGAGTCTAGTAGAGTCTTGCAAATCGGTGTTGAGATATTTGTTAGTTTTCTTTGAAAGGCTACAAGACTTTAGAAAATTTCTATTCTTTCATTTCATATCGTGCTTGCGTGATTTGGTTTAGGTCTAAACTTTTTTGTTTCATTCTCTTACTAATAGTGAGTACATATTCTCAAACTTTCACACTAGTGGTAGAAGATGACATGACACAATATAGTATGAGATATTGTGATATGGTTAGAAAGATAAACAAGTAATAAGTGTTGCAACTTTGGAAAATTCTATTGAGGAGTCTAGGCATAGAAAGGATGGTTTTCTTGAGGGGTGATTTGGACAAGAATACTTCAACTTCATCCGTGTTCATTATGACAGAGTTATGAGATGATCATATCAATTACAAGTCAACAATTGAGTAATAGGATGGTACAATGTTGATGTCTTGAAGACAAATGTAAATTAGGGAGGATCAATTGATTCGATAAGAGGATAGTGACCATGGTAAGGGTATAAGGAGAAGTTGAGGGAGGAAAAAGACATGGAATATGATCCTTTGTGATGAAGTATGGGATGGTAGGGATTTTTATAAGATTAATACGAAGGATTTTCTTTCTATCTTTTGGAGTGGAGGTGTACTTAAGAGAATTTAAATAGTTTGAGTTGGGTGACACAATGGCCTTGTTGGTGTAGTGTTTATTTAATGGGATCCATGAGATGTGTTAAGTCTCATACATCAAGAGATTATATGAACTTGTTTGATCATAAATTATGCTAAGACGATATAAACTTCCTAAAATCTTACACTCCATAAAGTCACAAAAGTCTTTCACTTAGGAACTCAGGAAAGATGAAGCGTGATATTACCTCTCATGAATCCTATATGATTTGTTAGTGAACAACATGAATTAAGACAATGAGCCACACGCGGCTAAATTATGATTATGAGCCTAAAAGTGGATAACCTACTAGTTCTATCTGAGTCCCCAATTTCAATTAGGTCAGGGTGATTAATCTAATCTATCAGTTATATTTGGGCCTCCAATTATTATTAGGGTCAGGGTTCTCTGTTGAACTTACTAGCTATATCTGTGTCCCTCATCGATATCAGGTCCAGGGTGATCAAATGGAGCCTCCCATGTCTACTGGGGACAGGGTGCTCATACGAGCCCCCTATTTAATGTGGAGCCAAGGTACTCAAGTAGAGTCCCCTAGTTAAATTGAGGCCAGGGAGATCGAACAGTTAATGTTAGATATGTATGATTGTGATGGTTACACCTCTCACTCTCACAATGAACTAAGAGATGATGAAAGTACTTAACATTTTACAGTTATGTCTCTAGTTATATTTCTATCACGTTCTTATTATGTTTATTGGTTGTACTTCTCCATATAGGTTATTTTGCATTCTTTTCTTCCATTTTACATACTGTCTATGTAGTGACACCAATTGGCGATGCATCCTTTCATGATGTAGACTCAGGAACACAGGTTCGTGATCCAACACATCTCTGAGGTTGTTAAGTTCAGCTATTGGTAAGCCCTCATTCCTTTAGGGGGCTTAGTCTATATATGTTAATCACTTCAGTTACATAAGGTATGATGGGGCATTGTCCTAGTAGACATTATTTCTTTTCAGTTAGAGGCTTCATAGATACTATGATTGTCAGATCATGACTTATTTTAGTCGAGACTTTTATAACAGTTTTAGTGGAATGAAATTTTTATATACTTATTTTTTAAAAAAATCCCTCAAAGAATATTTTATCACTTATGGTTTACATAGTTATGTTATCGTTAAATGCTTATGATTTATGCTAAAGTGGTTTTCTTGGGCCCAAAATGGTTTTGGGTGCTAGCCACGTCCAGATTCTAGGTTTGGGTCATGATAAACTTGATATCAGAGCATAGATTCAAGTGTCTTAGGATTTTTATGAAGTCATGTCTAGTAGAGTCTTATTTATGGGTGTAAAGTGCACCACACTTATAATTAGAAGGCTACAGGGCATTTAGGAGATGGTTCTCATTCTTTTATACTCTAGTTTGTGCGATAGGGTTTAGCTCTATCAAACTATCCAAATTCGTACATTGTTCTGATTCTGCCGACTACTCCTCATCTTTGAGGTGATAAAAGAAGAAAAGATCAGGTTACTATCAATGTACTCTTAGATAGAGCTATCAGAAAGTAAGAGGCTGCACAAGGGCTTGAGAGGAGCCTACTTGTGCATTTAAGCCTCTAGATTAAAAAATACATTCTTGTTATCATAAATTATGCATTGAGGCTACAATAGAATGTGCTCTCAGATCCTTCTGAAACTTTGTTACAAATGACACCCTTAGTAGGAAAGTATGCATCTCTATGCTTGGGTAGTGTTGTTGCCTAAGAGATAGTTTGATTTGGGGTGATGTAAGACATAAGAAGTAGAAAAAATTCTAGAGCCAGGATATGATGTTGGGCACATAGTAGCCAAAAAGTGGAAATATTAATTGATTGGGTTATGTATTTAGAATTGTGTAGTTATTAAGTGAGAAATGGAAGGACATGTCCTTAGGTGTTGACTAAGATATAGTAAGAGTTATGTAAATTATATGGTAGTAAGCAGAGATAGGATTATTGGTTAAGATGGCTTAGAGTATGCTTGAACTTAGGGAAGAAGTTTATGATGACATGTCATTGTGTCAATAAAGATCAAGAATAGGTTGATAGAAATTTAGAGGTGTGATATTACTAGACTAAAGAGAGGAGACCATATTTTTAAGGGTGAGGGGAAGTGGATAGGTACGTTAGTAAAAGCATAAGTTACATATTATAGCCTTTGAGGCAGGAGAAAGATAAGAAGTGCCTCAGAAAGAAATCCTAGCAACACATTTTTTGTCTACATATAGTCTATCATGGAGAGTTTAGCATTCATGTGTATGGTAATACCCCGACCATACAGAGTAATATGATTATAACTCAGTTTTGAGAATAGGTCCACAGACTTAGAGTGTTGACTTTTGAACTTAAGGGGAGATGATACGACAAATGACCAAGACAGGTCTTGAGATTCAGATAGTAATGAGTTCCAGAAAAGAGCCATGATGAGATAATGATCCATTCTTGTTTCTAGCGTGTCCCTTGCACTTCAGTCAAGATGCCACTTTACTCATGTCGTACATATTCATGCCATGACTATTTCTAAGGTCCAATCACTCTATGGTGATCTATGTCCATACTCAGTTCCTAGAATGAGAAGCAAGGTCTTCAAACAGTGATTCTAGTCTTACTCTACGAATCTATGAATTCTAGCCAAGACAATTATTCGAGGACGAATGATCCCAAATGGGAGATATTGTATTCCTCTGAGATTTTTGGCTAAGATTTGAACTATTCTAAGTTTGTAATTAAATCAAACTCGATGAAATATTATTGTAACTAGGTGAAAAGGCCAATTCTTAAGTGTGGGAAAGTCAATGGATGTGAATAAAGGTTATAAGGAACCTATAGTACAGAGTTAAGTCAAAAGCTTCTCTACCGATTCAGTTTCGTACAAGGTTTTACTAGGGTCAACTTCAAACAAGCATTCCACCTAGGATATTAAGAGTTATGTGGCTCAATACCCACTAAATTAAAGTTTTTTTAGTCTAATTTCCAATGCGACCGGTCATTTGTTAATACAATATTTGTACAAGACTTTACCCTATTTTAACGGGTACTACTCAGTCTGCACGCTGGGCTACACACTCGAGCACCAGCTATGAGGTAGCACACTAGAAGTAGTGATACTACCTTGCTGCACAACTAAGCTATATGCCAAGCACACTGAAAGCAGTGTTACTGCCTTGTGCAGGCCCAAGATGTGTGCCAGTGCATGTGAAAATATTATAAAAGCAACCCAAGGTCGTGGTTCATACCCAAGTCCAAGAAATTGCCCTAGAAATCAAAACTTTCAAGAACCCAACTTCCTCCAAGGTTTATCCATCATTCAAGGTAAGATTTAACCATAGAATATTGATGATTTGTTCATTCTTAACACAAATTAATATCTCCTACTCATGGAATCCATAAATTTCAAAGAAAATCCACCCCAAGGTTCAAGAACGAGTTCTTGCTATATTTTCCTCCAAAGATCAAAACTTTCTCAAGTTTGGAGCTTTCAAGGTATGTAAGGCTACCATAGTGCATGAAATCTATTCTTCCCCACGCTCAACTATTTAAAATTTTAGTTTCTTTAGAAAGATTAAAGCTAGGATTTCATGTGAAATCATATAATCTAGTTTTTTCTATTTCTTGATAATGATTCCTGTGTTTCTATAAATGTCCCTCTATATACGATTTTGAATTTTATGAACCTTATGAAAGTGACAAGAATTATGAATCTTATGAAGTCTACGAATCTTATAAAACTATGTACCTCATTAATCTTGTGAAACCTATGAACTTATGATCTTCTTGGCAATTCCATGAACCTTGTGAATATTAAATTGTGAACTTTTCATGATAATGTAACTTTTATGAATTTTAATACAAACTCCTTAATTATGATTTCAACATGATAATATTAACTCTCTTTCCTATGCTTTTTGATATGATTATATGAACTTCTTTGATCATAAATTATTCTAAGACGATAATAACATCCCAAAAGCTTACGCTTCATAAAGTCATGAAAGTCTATAACTTAGGAACTATGACAAGATGAAGTATGATACTACCTCCCATAAATCCTATATGATTCGTTAGTGAACAACATGGATTAAGACTGAGCCACAAGCAGCTAACTTACGATTATGAGATTAAAAGTGGCTAACCTACTAGTTATATCTGAGTCCCCTATTTTGATTGGGGCTAGGGCACTTAGTCTAATCTATCAGTCATATCCGAGCCCCTCATTATTATTAGGGCCAGGGTGCTCAGTCTAACTTACAACTATATCTGAGTCCCCCCTTGATATTGGGGCCATGGTGCTCAACTGAAGCCCCACATATCTATTAGGGCCAGGGTGCTCAAATGAGCGCCTTATTTAATTTGGGGACAGAGTAATCAAGTAGAGTCCTCTAGTTAAATTGAGTCTAGGAGATCGAATAGTTAATATTAGATATGTATGATAGTGATGATTACACTGCTCACTCCACAATGAACTAAGAGATGATGAAAGTACTTAAGTGTCCATAGTTATGTCCCTAGTTATGTTTTGATCATGTCCTTCTTATCTGTATTGGTTATACTTCTCCATACATGTTATGTTGTGTTCTTTCTTGCCATTTTACATACCATACATTTCATTACTAACGCCGTTTGGTGTTTCATCCTTTCATAATGCAGACTTAGGCACACAGGTTTATGATCCAATGCATCTCTGAGGTTGTTATTGGTAAGCCCTCCCTTTATTCTGTAGGCTTAGTCTAGATATGTTAGTCAGTTCAGTTGCTTAAGGTATGCTGATGCCTTTTCTCGGTAGATATTATTTCCTTTCAGTTAGAGGCTACATAGACAATATGGTTGTTATATCATGACTTATTTCAGTTGACTTTTATAATAGTTTTAGTGGAATGAAAATCTTATATACTTATTTAATGAAATTGTTTTCCCTTAAAGAATGTTTTATTATTTACTTATAGTTTCTGTAGTTATTTTATAGTGAAATGCTCATAATTTATGTTAAGTTGTTTGCTCAGGCCAAAAATAGTTCCGGGTGCTAGCCATGTCCAGGGTCTAGGCTCGAGTCGTGACAGTGACAAGATAATATCATAGCATTATTTATAGGTCCCACTAACTGCAAGAACAGAGTCTAGTAGAATCTTGCAAATTGGTGTGGACATATATATTAACTATCTTTGAGAGGCTACAAGACTTTAGGAAATTTCAATTCTTTCATTCCCTATCATATGTGTGTGACTTGGTTTAGGTTTAAACGTCTTTGTTCCATTCTCTCACTAATGGCGAGTACATGTTCTCAAACTTGCACAAAAATAGCAGAAGATGACATGACACAATATGGAGTGAGATGTTGTGATATCATTAGAAAGATAAACAAGTAATAAGTGTTACAACCTTGGAAAATGCAATTGAGGAGGCTAGGAATAGAAAGGATAGTTTGCTTGAGGAGTGATTTGGACAAGAATACTTCAACTTCATCCGGGTTCATTATGATAGTCATATAAGATGATCATATCAATTACAAGTAAACAATTGAGTAATAGGATTGTAATGACCCGAATGTCATTATGAGTAAACTTTTCATGCCAAGTTTTAAGTTAGAAAACTTTCGAGTTTGGGAGTTAGAAATTCTGGGCTAGGCTAGTATCGGATGATTTCCGAGTAAGGTATGGTCTAGAGCAATCCGTATTTAGATTGGCTAACATGTCTTGTATTGAGCTAGTTTTTTAAATTAGCTAGGACATAGAGGAGTCCAAGAGACTTTTTGAAAACAAATTTGAGTAAGTAGAACTCTCGGTATTAAGGTTGACGTGAAGGAGTTGTTTTGGAACGTCATGATTTAAAGGTATACTATAAAATGGGAACTTTTGTGGGATTTTATTAGTTTTTGTCCTGTGTCAACTGCTATAGAAGTTGACACAATTCAGTACATGCCTCCGCTATAGCGAAATAATTTTCACTATAGTAGAAGTCAACATTGGTCAGCACCGCCATAGCGGTCGGTTTTGCTATGGCGGTGGCGCTATAGCAGTGTACGAACTGCTATAGCAGACTAAGTCAGGTTTTAATGCAGAAACTTCCCAAAATGTTCAATTTTTCCTCAAGAATGTTTTGGAGAAGGGCAAAGGTGATTTTGGCAAACTTTACTCCATTTGTCGTCCCAAAGGTTAGGATTTTACTCCCCTAAGTTAATACTATGTTTCCTACATAGTAGAGTTGCTAGTTTGGACTTGGGGGACAACTTGGATTGACCTAAAAATGGTAAAATCCGGGGAAAGAGTTGATTCTAGGGCATAGAAGTTCTTGGGTATTGAATATGATTATTGGGTTATGATCAATTAGCCATAATACTCTAATTATATCTGTAAAAAATGATAGACTTAGGTGAATTAATGGTGGGAAAGTCCGGGAATGGGTGGAATGATCATAGTTTGGCCTGGGGATTGGGATTTTGCATAATCTGGGTAATTAGTAGGCCATGTGGACTGATTTTAGTATCTTATAATTATTTTAGACCAAGAACAAGCAAGGGCTTCGGAAAATAGGAAGGCTCCAGTCCAGTAGAGCTTTTGAGTTATTCGAGGTAGGTGATGGTTATTGTTTTTCCCAATATGCAATATGGGTTCATATATTATCGCTTAGTATTATGTGGGTTTGCATGCTCAGCAAAGGGATTATGAATGTTTAATCGTCCAGTTATCAGTCTTGTGAAATGAACTTAGTTTTGTTGCTTGTTGGTATTCAAGTGTGCTTTTGTTCATTGTTTGTTGACTGTTGGATTTTGTGTGACATTCAATTGGTTCGAGTACCATGCCTGGTACAGGTTACATATTGGTTAGTGTAGGTACCATGCCTGATATGGGATACTTATCAGTTGGCTCGGGTACCACATCTGGTACAGATTTGATAATGGTTGGCTCAGCTGGTATGGGTTTGATTGACTTGCATTGGTTGTATTCTATCGATGGTTCTATGAGTGGATCGAGTTGTATTCTTGAATTGTGATTATTACATATGGTCCATGAGAGGCCGGGTGATTATATTTAAATGTGAGGTTGGTCTTAGTGTAGACGGGGATTATATGTTGAACACATAGGTGGTGTTTTAGGGATCCTTGGTTGGTCTGGGTTGTGTAAGAGGGATATATGCTTATCGTCACTGGGTATTGTCAGTGGTTGTTAATTGGTTACATGTGATTGATAAGTTAAGAAAGAGACTGGTTGTCTAGTTATATTATTGACTTGTATTACATGGTTACTTCACTTTACTCAGCTTTGGTTTACTGTTCATATCTTGTTTATTGGAGCTGGTCAATGATCATACAAGTACATGGTGGCTGTGTACTGATTCTGCACTTGCTTTTCTTTTTGTGAGTATAGGACATCTTTCGGTGGCTAACACGCAATCTCACTTGTAGTTTCGGCAATTTCAGGATTCAAGGGTGACCTGTTCTTTTGGGCTACCGTCTTCGTCCATGATTAGTCATAGCCCACTTGTTTTGGGCTTAAACTCTTGCTTCCTTTTTTTGGGGGTTGCATCCCCATTCTAGACGGTTGGTAGAATGTTTTGGTACGGTGACTTTCAGGTTCTAGGGAGGTTTTCCACAAATTCTTATTATGTTAGTGTTTTGAGATTGTGAATGATAGTTTATTTCATTTCAAACTAGTTTTGAGCTGTTAGAATAGTTAAGTGTTGGGTTCGCTCATTCGGGGTTATTGGGTGGGTGCCACTCATGGCAGGTTGGATCATGACAAAGATGGTATCATAGCCCTAGGCTCATTGATCTCATCATACCAAAACGGGTCTAGCAGATTCTTGCGGAACAGTATGGAGACGTCTATAGTTTTCTTTGAGAGGCTATAGGACTTTAAGAAAACTATATCTTCTTTCTTACTTCAAGCTATAACTTGATTCCAATTGGTATCTAGTGATACAAATTGGTATCTAAATCCTTTCTCTCTTTTTTCGCAGATGGTTAATACGAGAAACAATGGAGCAAGAGAAATGGTCTGAGCAGCGGGCTCAGCTATCAGAGGTAGATGAAGGGGCAGAGGCAGGGGCAGGGGCTGAGGTAGAGCAGCACCCACCAGGGGTGGAGCTCCAAGCAGCTGCAGGTGCACGAGAGATAACCCTTTGCCCACTCCAGGATCCAGTTGAGGAGGAAGTTGAGGTTGTTGTTGAGGAGGGCACAGATCAGGCGGAGGTGGCACTAGCTGGAGGTGCAGGCCTTCCCCCCTATAACACCCAAATCATTTTAGCAAGTATGGAGTTTTCTGAGTGGGCTGGTAGGTGCTAGAGCCACCCCCGCGGGTATTACAGATCAGGCTCTGGGCACCTAGCATACGGTTGCAAAGGCTCCTAGGATTGATGCGGTGTCGGTCACTAACGACTTTTTCCGTCCTATGCTAGGGCCACTTATGACTGGGAATGAGCATGAGATGTTGACTAAGTTTCTGAAACTAAAACCTCCTACGTTTTAGGGTACTGAGAAGGAAGATGCTTATAAATTTATCTTGGAC
Organism: Jaltomata sinuosa; assembly: GCA_003996215.1. Classification (NCBI taxonomy): domain Eukaryota; kingdom Viridiplantae; phylum Streptophyta; class Magnoliopsida; order Solanales; family Solanaceae; genus Jaltomata; species Jaltomata sinuosa. Next base: position 296,189 of record QJPP01007365.1, read on the forward strand.
TATTATGAGAGGCTATACAAGCTGGGCATTGTTCAACAACATGGGGTTGAGTTCATTACTTTTTAGCTGCAGGGTAATGCTAAGCAATAGTGGAGGTCTCATGTGGAATACCGGTCATCTATTTTGCCTCCACTAACTTGGACAGAGTTTCATGCTCTCTTCTTAAAGAATTATGTGCCCTGTACCTTGACAAATCGGAAAAAAGATGAGTTTCTGGATTTGGAGCAGGGCAACATGTCGGTGTCAGCTTACGAGGCCAAATTTAATGCCTTGTCCCATTTTGCTACCCAGTTGTTAGGCACCAAAAAGGAGAGGATTTGTCTATTTGTGAAAGGTCTTAATACTGAATTCTAGGTGTTGTCAGTGCACATGACTTCAACAAGGAAGAGCTTTAATCAGGTCACAGACTATGCAAAGAAATTAGAAGGGGTCAGGCAGGTTGGGCAGGCTAAGGTTTTAGCTAAGAAGTCCCAGAATGATGGAAATTTTAGTGGTTCATACTCTAGGGGCCATAATCAGCAGGTGTATTCTGCCCTTCCTATTCAGTCCCCCTTGCCAGCGTCCGGGAGCTAGTCAACAGTTTTCAGCTCCTAGAGGCTAGGGAGCTTCTTATACGTCTACTAGCAGGCCTACTCTTGATCGCATGTGTTTCTACTATGGTGATCTGGGTCACTTCAAGAGGGAGTGCCTTCACAGACAGATGGGTAATCAGACTCAACAATAATTTATGGTTGTGGTTCCAACAGGTAGAGGTGGCTATGCTAGAGGTTGTCTGCAGAGTGGGTGGGGTAACTTTTAGGGAGGTTGAGAGACAGAGGTAATGGTGGAGCGGGTAGGGTAATGGCACAACCATCCAGGTAAGTTGCTCGGATTGATGACTGGGATCACTGTTATGCCTTTCAAGAAAAGTCTGAGGCTGAGGCATCAGACGAGGTGATCACAGGTATAATTCTAGTTTGTGATAGGATGGCTTCTGTACTTTTTGACCCAGGTTTTACCTACTCTTATGTTTCTGTGAAATTTTCTTTCGGTCTAAATTTGATTTGTGATGTTGTTGATATCCCTATCCATGTTTCTACCCCGGTTGGAGAGTCCGTGATAGTGGCTCATGTTTATCGTACTTGTCCTGTGGCATTTGTGAGGTTGCAGACTTGGGTAGATTTGGTTATTCTGGATATGGTAGACTTTGATGTTATTTTGGGCATGACCTGGTTGTCTCCATATCATGCAGTGTTGAATTGTAATACTAAGATTGTGGCTCTAGAAATTCCAGGTAAGGATAGGCTAGAGTGGGAAGGTGTGTACTGGCCTAAGCTGGCTAAAATCATATAATTTGTTTGAACTAGGAAGCTAGTGGGGAGAGGGTGTTTGGCCTTTTTGGCTCATCTCCAGGATAATAGTACGGAGTCCCCATTGATTGAGTCAGTTTTGGTTGTTTTAGAGTTTCAGGAGGTGTTTCCGGCGGATCTGCCTGGTATGCCTCTGGATAGAGACATTGATTTTTGTATAGACTTGGAGCCGGGCACTCACCCAATTTCCATTCCTCCTTATCGCATGGCTCCGACAGAGTTGAGGGAACTTAAGACTCAACTTTAGGAACTCTTAGATAAAGGTTTTATTCATCCTAGTGCTTCTCCTTGGGGTACTCCAGTATTGTTTGTGAAAAATAAGGATGGTAGTATGCGGATGTGCATAGACTACAGGTAATTGAACAAGGTTACCATTCGGAGAAAATATCCTTTATCCCTTATAGATGATATCTTTGACCAGTAATAAGGTGCATCTGTGTTTTCAAAAATTGACTTAAGGTCAGGGTACCATCAGTTAAAAATTAGGCCCGAGGACATCCCTAAGAGTGCTTTTCAAACTCAATAGGAATTACGAGTTCCTAGTGATGTCATTTGGGTTGACCAATGCGCCAACAACATTAATGAGTTTGACGAATGGGGTATTTAAGTCTTATTTAGATTCATTCATCATTGTGTTTATAGATGATATTTTGATCTACTCCAAGAGTAGAGAGGAGCATGTTGAGCATCTCCGTATTGTGTTGGATATCTTGAGGCACGAAAAACTATATGCAAAGTTTTCCAAGTGTGAATTTTGGTTGACTTCAATCGCTTTCTTAGGGCATGTGGTGTCAGAATAGGGGTGATGGTGGATCCCCAGAAGATTGAGGCAGTTAAGAGTTGGGTTCGACCTAGCTCTGTGACTGAGGTGAGGAGTTTTATGGGGCTTGTAGGCTACTACCATAGATTTGTCAAGGATTTTGCGTCCATCGCTACTCACTTGACAAGGTTGACTCAGAAGGAGGAACCGTTTCTGTGGTCCGATAAGTGTGAGGAGAGATTCCAAAAGCTCAAGACACTTCTTACCACAACTCCCATCCTATCATTGCTGGTTGAAAGTAAGGATTTTATTGTATATTGTGATACTTCACATTCGAGTTTTGGTCTTGTGTTAATACAGGACAGGAATGTTATACATATGCCTCTAGGCAGTTGAAGGCTCATGAGAAAAATTATCCAATCTATGACTTGGAGTTGGCAGCAGTGGTTTTTGCACTCAAAATTTGGAGACACTATCTCTATGGTGTCAAGTGTGAAGTATTCACTGATCATGCAGTCTGCAGCATGTATTTAATCAGAAGGACTTGAATCTAAGGCAGAGGAGGTGGATAGAGTTGTTGAAAGATTATGATGTGACTATCCAGTACCATCCAGGTAAGGCTAATGTGATGGTAGACGCATTGAGCCAGAAGACCATCAGTATGGGCAGTTTGGCTTGTTTGGGGGTGTCCAAACGACCATTGGCAAAGGAGATTCGTGCATTAGAATCTAATTTCATGCAACTATGCATCTCAGAACAGGGTGGGGTGTTGGCCAGTATTGAGTTCAAGTCCACATTCATAGAAGAAATAAAGGCCAAATGATTTCAGGATGCACAGTTGAACAAGCTTCGGAGCAAGGTAATATTCGGAGAGTCCGTGGATGCCACGTTGGACATTGGTGGGTGGATGAATTTTAGAGGAAGGATTTGTGTTTCTCGAGTCGATGACATAATTTAGAAGGTTTTGGCAGAGGCTCATGGTTCGTGGTACTCGATTCATCCGGGCGTAACCAAAATGTACAGGGATTTGAGGCAACTTTATTGGTGGCTTGGGATGAAAAAAGGACATAGCTGATTTCATGTCCAAGTGTCAGAATTGTCAGCAGGTCAAGTATGAGCACCAAAGGCCTGCAGGACTACATCAGAGAATGCCCATTCCTGAGTGGAAGTGGGAAAAGATAGCCATGGATTTTTTGGTGGGTTTTCCCAAGATTTTGGGATAGTATGACGCTATTTGGGTTATTGTGGATAGGCTGACTAAGTCAGCTCATTTCATTCTGATTAGAGTGGACTATAATTTGCAGCAGTTGGCTAAGATCTATATTAAGGAGATCGTGAGACTACATAGGGTACCACTTTCCATCATTTCAGACAGGGGTGCGTAATTTACCTCTAAGTTCTGGGGTAAGGTACATGAAGAGTTGGGCACTCAACTCACTTTCAGCACAACATTCCATCCTTAGACAGACGGTCAGTCAGAGAGGACAATCCAGGTATTAGAAGACATGCTGAGAGCATGTGTGATTGACTTTGGGGGTCATTGGGACCAGTTTCTACCGTTGTGTGAGTTCTCATACAACAATAGCTACCACTCCAGTATCGACATGGTACCATTTGAGGCGCTGTATGGGAGGGGATGTAGATCACCCATAGTGTTGTTTGAGGCAGGCGATGTGAAGCCTTTAGGCGTAGACTTGGTAAGGGAAGCACAGGAAAAAGTAAGGGGCATCCAGACCAAGTTGCTAGCAGCCCAAAGCAGGCAGAAGGAGTATGCAGATCGCAAGGTGAGGGATATGGATTTTCAGGTTGGTGAGCAAGTGTTATTAAAGGTGTCACCAATGACGAGGGTTATGCATTTTGGTAAGAAAGGCAAGCTCAGCCCCCAGTTTATTGGTCCATTCGAGGTTCTCAAGATTTTAGGGCTAGTGGCTTACAGGTTAGCACTGTCGCTTAATTTATCCGGTGTACATCCAGTCTTCCATGTATCCATGTTGAAGCGGTACCATGGGGATGAGGAATACATTATTAAATGGGATGCAATTTTACTAGGCAAGGATCTTCAATATGAAGAGAAATCGATGGTGATTCTTGATCAGGATATCTGGAAGTTGAGGAAAAAAGAGATCAAATTGGTAAAAGTTTAATGGAAACATTGTCCGATTGAGGAAGCCACTTGGGGAAATTGAGAAGGACATGCAGTACAAGTACCCTCACTTGTTTGAGGATTCAGGTACTACACTTTCCCTTTTTTATTTTATCTTTTTGGGTTTGATCATTCGAGGATGAATGATGGTAAATTGGTATCTATTATAATGACTGGGATCATCGTTATGGGTAAACTTTTCATGCCAAGTTCGAGTTAGATAAACTCTGGGTTTGAGAGTTTGAAATTTTGGGCTAGGCTAGTCTTAGACGATTTCTGAGTGAGGTATGGTCTAGAGCAATCCAGGTTAGGATTGGGTAATGTGTCTTGTATTGAGCTAGTATTTTTCCATTAGCTAAGACATAGAGGAGTTCGGGAGACTTTTCAAAAACAAATTCGGGTAAGTAGAACTCTCGGTATAAGGTTGACATAAAGGGGTTGTTCCGGAATGTCAGGATTTAAAGGTGTATTGTAAAATGGGCACTTTTGTGGGATTTTCCAAGTTTTTGTCTCGTGTCAACTGCTATAGCGGTTGACACAGTGCATTAGCAACCTCCGCTATAGTAGAATAATTTCCGTTATAGTGGAAGTCAACATTGGTCAGCATCGCCATAGCGGTCGGTTCCACTATGGTGGCTGCGCTATAGTGGTGTACAGACCGCTATAGCCGACTGAGTCGGGTTTTAATGCAGAAACTTCCCCAAAACATTCAATTTTTCCTCAAGAACATTTTGGAGACGGGCAATGGCAATTTTGGCAAACTTTACTTTATTTTTCACCATTATTCATCCCAAAGGTAAAGATTTTACTCCCCTAACTTAATACTATATTTTCTACATAGTAGAGTTGCTAGTTTGGACTTGGGGATGGTTTGTCTTGACCTAGGAATGGTAGAAACTGGAGAAAAGGGGATTCTAGGGCATAGAAGTTCTTAAGCCTTGACTATTATTATTGGTTTATGATCAATTAGCCATAATTCTCTAAATGATTTCGTAAAAATGATAGACTTAGGTGAATTAATGGTGGAAAAGCCCGAGAATGGATGGAATAATCATAGTTTGGCCTAGGAATTGGGATTTTGCATAATCCATGTAATTAGTAGGCCATGTAGACTGATTTTAGTATCTTGTAATCATTTAAGACCAAGAACAAGCAAGGGCTTCGGAAAATAGGAAAGTTCTGGTCTAGTAGAGCTTTTGAGTAATTCGAGGTAGGTGATGGTTATTGTTTTTCCCAATATGCAATATGTGTTCATGTACTATCGCTTAGTATTGTGTGAGTTTGCATGCTTAGGAAAGGGATTATGAATGTCTAATCGTCTAGTTATCAGTCTTGTGAAATGAACTTAGTTTTGTTGCTTGTTGGTATTCAAGTGTGCTTTTGTTCATTGTTTGTTGACTGTTGGATTTTCTGTGACATTCGGTTAGCTCAGGTACCACGCCTGGCACAGGTTACATATTGGTTGGCTTGGATACCATGCCTGGTACGGGATACGTATTGGTTGGCTCGGGTACCACGCCTGGTACAGGTTTGATAATGGTTGGCTTGGGTACCATGCCTGGTACAAGTTTGATAATGGTTAGCTCGGGTACCATGCCTGGTACGGGTTTGATTGACTTGCATTGATTGTATTTTGTTGATGGTTCCTTGAGTGGACCGGGTTGTATTCTTGAATTGTGATTATTGCATATGGTCCATGAGAAGTCGGGTTATTATATTTAAATGTGAGGTTAGTGTTAGTGTAGATCGAGATTGCATGTTGAAAACATAGTGGTGTCCTAAGGATCCTTGGTTGGTCTGAGTTTTGTAAAAGAGATATATGCTTATTGTCACTGGATATTGTCAGTGGTTGTTAATTAGTTACATGTGGTTGATAAGTTAAGGAAGAGACTGGTAGTCTAGTTATATTGTTGACTTGTATTACATGTTTACTTTGCTTTGGTTTACTGTTCATATCTTGTTTATTGGAGTTGGCCGATGATCCTACTAGTACACGGTGGTTGTGTACTGATTCTGCACTTGCTTTTCTTTTTGTGAGTACAGGACATCTTTTGGCAGCTGACACGCGACCTCACTTGTAGTTTTGGCAATTTTATGATTCAAGGGTGAGCTGTTCTTTTGGGCTACCTTGTCTTCATCCATGATTAGTTATAGCCCACTTATTTTGGTCTTAAACTCTTGCTTCCTTTTTTTGGGGGTTGGATCCCCGTTCTAGATGATTGGTAGAATATTTTATTATAGTGACTTTTAGGTTCTAGGGAGATTTTGCTACATATTCTTATTATGTTAGTGTTTTGAGATTGTGAATGTTAGTTTATTGTATTGCAAACTGGTTTTGAGCTGTTAGAATTGTTAAGTGTTGGGTTCGCTCATCCGGGGTTTTCGGGTGGGTTCCACTCACGGTAGGTTTGGGTCGTGACAGGGATGGTAAAATATTGATGTCTTGAAGGCAAATGTAAATTTAGGAGGATCAATGGATTCGATAAAAGGATAGTGACTATCATAAGGATATAAGGAGAAGTTGAGGGAGGACAAAGACATGGAATATGATCATTTGTGATGAAGTATGGGATGGTAGGACTTTTTATAAGATTCATACAAAGGATTTTCTTTCTATATTTTGGAGTATAGGTATACTTAAGAGTATTTGAATAGTTTGAGTTAGATGACATAATAGACACGTTGGTATAGTGTTTATTTAACGGGAGCCATGAGGTGGGTTAAGTCTAATACATTAAGAGATTATGAAAGGCTAAGTTGGTTAAATCAAGGACATTTAAAGTGGCAGGTTAATAGTAGATATTGAAAAATTCAAGTTGTGAGGTGTCATTAAGAGATTAAATTGAGGATCAATAATATTAGTTAAAACCTAGATGGAAGGAGGATTATTTAGTTAAATGATTTTGGTGAAAGGTACTTGCATGAATCTACATGAGGACATTCGTAAAGACGTGTGTATAGTAGTTAAGAATCATTCTACAAATGATGAACCAATACAGTGGTGGTTGGGAATATTACATCGGTAGATAACTAACTCTATTGAAGTAACCAGGGTTGTCCCAGTTATTGTTTAGTATACTCTCGACCTACTATAATTTTATTTTGACATGAATCTACATCCTTTTTATGCCTATGTACTTTTTTTGTATATGGATATGCCCTGTGACTCTCCTTCTATGTTTGTATGTGTTTTTACACTCGTAGATGGTTTTTAGTGGTGCATCGATTACATCAATCTTGTGTAGTTGACCTGGTAGTATAGGACACATGGATAGACTTAATTATTTTGAATTTGGTAGACTTTGACATCATATTGTGTATGAATTGAATTTCTTCACTTGAGAGGATCAATCACGCTGAGAGAGGGATCCAAGACAATAACCTTAGATATGTCAGGTGTACCTAGACTAAAGTGGAAGGGCACCCTCAGTCCTTATCTGAGGAAGTTAATTTCATTTTTGAATACTTAGTACATGGTTGAAAATGAGTGTCTCATCTATTTGGATTATGCTTGTGATACTAGTATTAATACTCCCTCTCTAAAGTCAGTATTAGTGATAAACGAGTTTCTTGAGGTATTCCCAACTGGCCTTCCAGGCATCCCACCTAATCTTGATATTGTGTTTGTTATCAATTTAGAGTCAAGCACTTATCCTATTTCTATCCATTTATATCGGATGACTCTGGAGGAATCAAAAGAGCAATTACAAGATTTGGCCCAATGTTTCCCCTTGGGGGTCCTCCAGTCTAATTTGTGAAGAAGGATGACACCATGAGTTTAACGACCGGGTTTGTCATTACGGGTAGACTTTTCATGCCAAGTTTCAAGTCAGAAAACTTCTGGGTTTGGGAGTTGAAAATTCTGGGATAGGCTAGTCTCGGTCGGTTTTAGAGCGAGGTATGGTCTAGGGAAATTCGGGTAATGATTGGGTAATGTGTCTGGTGTTGAAATAGTTTTCCATTTATCTAAGACATAAAGGAGTCTGTGGGACTTTTTAGAATTGAATTCGGGTAAGTAAAACTCTCGGTATCGAAGTTAACATGAAGGGGTTATTCAGGAACATCAGGAAATCGAGTGTGTTGTAAAATGGACTAATTTGGGGGACTTTTACGACTTTCTGTCCCGTGTCAACTACTGTAGCAGTTGACACACCACTATAGTGACCTCCCCCGTAGCAAAGAAAATACCGCTATAGCAGAGGTCAATGTCGGTCAGCCTCTGCCATAGCGGTCGACTCTGCTACGGTGGTACCGCTATAGCGAAGCGGACCACTGTAGCGAAGCGGACCACTGTAGCGGATTAGTCAGGTTTTAATTCAGAAAACTTCCATAAAATGTTCAGTTTTCATCAGAATGTTTTGGGAGAAGGGCAAGGCGATTTTAGGCGATTTTCCTCCATTTTCCATTATTTTTCATCCAAAAGGTAAGTATTCTACTCCCCAAACTCCATACTATCTTTCATAGACTATAGAACTACTAGTGGTGGACTTGGAGAAAGGTTTGGAATGACCTAGGATGGTAGAATTTGGGGGAAAAAGGGGATTCCAGGGTGTAGAAGTTCTTGGGTGTTGTTAATATCACTAGATTATGATCATGTGACCTTAATTCCCTAAATATATCCATTGAAATTGTAGGAATAGGTGAATTAATGGTGGGAAAGCCCGAAAAAAGGGTGGAATGATCATAGTTGGCTTGGTGTTTTGGATTTTTACATAATCTAGGTAACTAGTAGGCCACAAGGATTGATTTTTGGTTATTGTGTGTTGTTTTAGACCAAGAACCGGCAAGAACTTCGAGAAATGGGAAAGCTCCGGTTGAGTAGATCTTGGAATATTTCGAGGTAGGTGATCATTATTGATTTCAAATATGCATTATGTGTTCACGTACTATTTCATAGTAGTGTATGAGTTGCATGTTAGGGAATGAATTGTGAATGTCTAGTTGTCTAGTAATCAGTCTTGTGAAATGAACTTATTTTGTTTGCTTGTTGGTTTTACAAGTATGTTTGTTCATTGGTTGTGATTGATTTGGGCTTCTTATGATATTTGGTTGTCTCGGGTACCACGCCTGGTATGAGAATTACTAATGGTAGGATCGGGTACCATGCCTGGTACATGTATACTAATAGTTGGCTTGGGTACCACACCTAGTATGGGAATTCATAATGGTTGGCTCGGATACCACGCCTGGTATGGGTTGTGTTAATTACATTGTTGTATTCTTTCGATGGTTTCATGAGTGGACCAGGTTGTATTCTTGAACTGTGAATTTTGCATATGGTCCATTAGAGGTTGGGTGATTTTATATAAATGTGAGGTTGGTCTTAGAATAGGCCGGGATTGTATGTCTAACATCTAGGTGATGTTAGGGGGATCCTTGGTGGGTCCAGGTTATGTGAAAAAGGGTATATGTTGTTGTATTGGGTGTAGTCAATAGTTGTTATTGGTTCATGTGCTAATATGTTAAGAGGGGGACTTAATATCTGGTTAATTGTTGACTTACTACATGTTTCATGTACTCTACTATGTTATAGTTTACTGCTCATATTATGTTTATTAGAGCTGGCCGATGATCCTACCAGTACACGGTGTTGTGTACTGATTCTGCACTTGCTTTTCCTTTTGTAAGTACAGGCAATCTTTCGGTGACTAACACGCGACCTCACCTGTAGTCCCAACTCTTTCAGACATCAAGGGTGCACTGCTTCGATCGAGCTACCTTGGTTTCTTTTTGTTTAGTTATAGCCCACTTGTTTCGGGCTTAAACTCTTGTTTACTTAAGGTTGCATCCCCGTATTCTAGACATTTGGTACGATGATTTTCAGGTTCTAGGGAGAATATTTTCCGCAGATTAATTATAATAGTATTGAGATTGAATTGCTAGTTTACTTACTTGCACGCTGGTTTTAAGTTGCTAGAATGGTTAAGTGTTGGGTCAGTATTGGTCCGCTCACCCGGGGGATTTGGGTGGGTGCCACTCACGGTGATCTGGGTCGCGACAATGAGGATGTGTATCGATTATAAATAATTGAATAAGGTGACAATTAAGAACAAGTATTTAGTTCTGCATATTGATGATTTGTTTGATCATCTTCAGGGTGTTTCAATATTCTCCAGGATTGATTTGAGGTTGGGGTACCATAAGCTGATGATTAGGGCATATAATATCCCTAACACAGCTTCAATATTTGTTATGGCCACTATGAGTTCTTGGTTATGTCTTTTGAGATGACCAATGCTTCAATGATGTTCATGAAGTTCATAAATGGAGTGTTCAACCCTTATTTTGATTCCTTTATTATAGTATTCATCAATGATATTTTGATCTACTCTCATAGTGAAGAGGTCCATGATCAACGTTTGAGAATCACACTTTAAACTTTGAAGAAGGATCGATGTTATAAATTATTTTCTAAATGTGAGTTCTACTTAGTTTTGTGACACTTTTGGGGCATGTGGTGATCAATGATGGTATTATGATAGATCCAAAGAAAATTGAGGTTGTTAGAGATTGGGTTAGACCTATTTCACCTATTGAGATTTTGAGTTATGTATGTTTGGCTGGTTAATACAGATGGTTTGTAGAGGAATTCTCTTTGATTGTATCTCCATTGAAAAAATTAACTTAGAAGAATGTGATTTTCTAATGGTATGAGAAGTGTGAGGCGAGCTTCCAAAGGCTCTAGACATTGTTGACTTTAGCCTCGATTGCGACCTTACCGGTGGAAAGTAAAGGCTTCACGATAAATTATGACGCTTCACAAATTAGTCATAAGTGTGTTTTTATGTAGAAAAATAAGGTAACAACGTATCTTCGAGGCAATTGAAGGTTCACGAGTAGAACTATCCTACTTATGACTTGGAGTTGACAACAATGGTTTTTGCTTTAAAAATTTAGAGATCCTACTTATATGGAGTGTATTGTGAGGTGTTCACTAATCATCACAGTCTTTAATATATTTTCAATCAGAAATATCTAAATTTGAGGTAGGAGATCGTTAATTTTTTTTTTTGAGATTATGACATCACTATCTTATAACACCAGGGCAAGACAAATGTGGTAGCGGATGCTTTTTAAAAGAAGTCAGTTCGTATGGGCAACTTGGTTATGTTGTGAGTGGGGAAGTGTCTTTTGGCCATGGGTGTTTAGTCCGTAGCTAATAGCCTTGTGAGACTTGACATTTTGAAACCTGATCAAGTTCTTGCTTGACACAATCTCTTTTAATGGATCAGATCAAGCTAAGACTAAACAATTTGAAGATGAGAAATTGAAGATAATTCAAGATAAAGTGTTAAAGGGTGAAGCTTAAGGAACCAATTCTAGATTTGGAGGGTGTTTTGAGAATCAAAGGTCGTATTTATACTCCTAGAGTTGGTGATTTGATCAAGTTGATTATGAATGGATGTCATAGATCTAGATATTTTATAAATTCGAAAGTAGCAAAATGTATCATGATCTGAATCAGCATTATTGGGCTAGAGCTTAGCACAACTTTTCATCTATAGACAGATGAATAGTCAAAGTAGACTATTTAGGTGTTGAAGGATATGCTATTGCATGTGTGATTGATTTTGATGGTTATTACGACTAATTGTTGTTGTTAGTGGAATTTGCTTATAACAATAGTTACCATTTCAACATCTAGATGGCCCCATTTGATACTTTGTATGGAAGGAGATGCTCTCCAATAGGTTGATTTGATTCATTCGAGGTCCGACCTTGGGTTAGATTTATTGAGAAATTCATTAAAAAAGGTTAAGTTAATTCAGGAGAGACTTCTCATAGCCCAGAATAAGCAAAAGAGTTATGTAGACCAGAAGCTTCGTGATCTAAAATTCGTAATTAGAGAGAAGATTTTGTTGAAAGTATCACCTAAGAAAAGTTTTATGAGGATTGAGAAGAAGGGAAACCTCAACCCTAAGTTCATTGACCCATTTAAGGTACTTGGAATATTGGGGAAATGGTGTATGAGATGGCTATGCCACCAGACTTATTAGGTGTTCATATGTTATTCCATAGTTTGATGTTGAAGAAATATTGGGGTGATGTTTCTTATGTAATTCAATGAGACTCGGTGCAGTTGAATCAATGTTTTTATTTGAAAAAAAGCCTATAACTGTTCTTGATAGGCAAGTTAGAATGTTGAGATTCAAGGAGATAGCATGTAATAAGGTGCATTGGAGGCATCGTCTTGCGGAGGAAGCCACTTAAGAGGTTGAGTTTGATATGCAGAGCAGATATCCTAAAATATTTGACAGTACATATACTTTTTTTCTCTTTTATGTTTGAGGATGAATGTGTGTTTGAGTGGTGAATGATATAACGAACCTCTATTTTGTGAATTTTACCAGTTTTCTCCATTTTATTCCTTCTCGTAGATTTTTATATGTGATTTATGACTTGTGGGATGGGTGACATGATTCTTTGTTATTTAAAAGAAAAGAAGTGGAAAGTTAAAGTTTGTTTGCTAGTAATCCATAAGATATGTTTAGCTAAGCAAAACAAAATGAAAATGAGAATTTAAGAAAAGAAAAAAAAGGAATCAAGTAGGCCAGACTCAATGAAAAGAAAACAAACAAAAAGGAAAAGAGAGGCTAAAGTGACTAAGTGTGATTGCTAAAGGTAATCATATAAAAAGAATGCTAAAACAGAATGCACGAATAGAATGAAAAATGCAGTAGAGGAAAAGAATAGAAAGAGAGGAAAAAAGACGAGAAAAATTATCGCTAACATCAAGATAATTATTCTAAATTTTTCCATGAGATTATTACATAACTATGAGAAAGTTTTTATGGTGAAAACGTGATGGAATTAAGAAAATATAGCCTTAGGTTTCTTAGAGTAAGAATTAATTATTCAAAAAATTGAATAATGACCCATTTTAGCTAAATTTGATGTGCGAGTTTGTATCATTATGGGTAGACACAATCTGAAAGAAAATTTTAGATTTGACTCCAGAAGCTCAGGGTGACATTTTGACCAAAAAATAACTATAGCAATATGGGTATCATTGGATTTATATCCTTCTGGTGATTATGTATTTGAATATATTTTGACCATTCGGAAGCGTTACAGAAGGGCAAATTTATAATTTGATACTTGAACTTTGATTTGAGGTAAGTAGAGATTTCTTGATTCCTTGAAGTGTTGGTTTTAAATATATATATATATATATATATTCTTGGCTTAGGTTCACACTTTCTTTTGTCTTTCCTCGAAAAGTCGTTTACAGTCTTCTGTGAGTCCCTACTTATGGTAGGTAACAGACCCTCGCCATTGCGATTATCATACCTTATATATATATATATTGTAATGACCCTTTTGGTTATTATCGCATTCATGCTTTTCTTGTATTGTTAGAGCTTGGTTGTAGTGGCCTCAAGTCATTTATGGCTTGCTGGGACTTGTGGTTTGCTGCCCTGGCCGTTCGTTTGATCATTATGGTCGCTTCCCTGTTTTAGAACTTTAACTTAGGATATCATTGACTTCGATCAACATTCTTGGTAAACACATTCAAAATCAAATTCTAACAGTTTTGTTAGCTCTGGAGCGTGGATTTTGGTCTAGATGGACCCTTGGTCGGGGTCTGGGAGCTTTCGCTTTGGTTTTGTGTTTGTGTTTGTGTTTTCTAGCCAGTTGAACTTGAAAGTTTGACTTTGGTAAACATTCAAAAAAGACGACCTCGGATGGAAATTCCATCAGCATTATTAGTTCCAGAATATTGACTTTGGGCTAGAGGGACCTTTGGTTCGGCTCTCGAGACATCCAGACTCAATTTGGGGTATTGATTTTCACTTTGGTAAAAGGTTAGTTTTAGGCGTTGGGCCCAATTTTTGCTAAATCAAACTCCATTGGGTTTTCTGTTAGATCCGTTGAGTCCAGAATGTTATTTTTAGTATGTTAGCATAGTTCATTTGCACGCACGAAGTCCTGGATGAGCCCTGCAGGCCCACTTGGAGAATTTTACCTCTTGTGTTTTCTATTGGTAGCTATTGCAGGTACATTCCTCAGGCCTTAATCGCGATCACGAGGTCCCTGCATGCGACCGCGATGAAGGTCCTATGGACCTAGTACCTTTGTTCTTCGCGATCGTGAAGTCCTTCTTCGCGACAGCGATATTATCCCTGTTTTCTTGCTTTACGCGATTGCGAGATCTGTCCTCGTGACCGCAATGAAGCTTTTCCCCCTTGTTCTTCGCGACCGCATGAATAGTCCTCGCGATTGCAATGGTCTAGCTAGCATGGTCATCGCGACCGCGTGGGGTCCCTTCGCGATCGCGATGAAGGACCCCTAGGCAGTATATAAGCTTCCTCCTTCATTTTTAACTCCCCATAAACTGAAAACCTCCATTGATATAACCTCTAAACTTCATCTCCCTCAGTGTAACTTCACTCCTTGGTGCTAGGGTGTGTTTTCCTTACCCGTGAACATTTCTCCATCATTATCATAAGTTTTATCCGCTTAATTTCGTTAATTTTGCCTCTTTGATTCCTTAATTATTCTTACAGATGGTTGGCTGTTTTGAGCCATTATCCTTGGACAATTCTCCCTAAACTCTGAGCATGCACTCTCGGGAGTGTGGTGATCATCTTATGCTCTTTCATTTCTGGTTTCGGGTTGCAGGACCCAGGGGCCTGCCGGTGACTCAAATTTTGACCCGGCTATAGGTATAGCAGTATGGGTATCATTAGTCTCATTTTAACACGTAGTGTATGTTTGTGATAGTTTGATTTTGTTTCGGAGCTGTTTGGGCTTGGACATCATCGTTCCAGCAGCTTGTCATCGGACGACAGGTAGGTTACAATTTAAATCTTTTAGACTTCTCATATATAGGATATAATTGTACTAATTAGAATCCTTGGGTTAGGTTTATTAGCTTGGTACCCAGACCTTGTCCGCTTCTTCATGTCTGACTTATTTCTTTTCTCCGATAATTGTAGTATTTGTTGTAGTTAATAGTATCACCTTTGTGGTCCTGTGTGGCCTTGTATTTGTCTCTGGGCCATAAATGTTGGGTTATTTGGGAATGTCCGTGAGTTTAGGACATTGATATTGCAATCTTAGGCTGGTTATCTGTGTTGTAGAGTGATTGGAGCCTGTGCATGGCCGATAGGTTGATTGTGAGCCGTTGGGCTAGTATTTGTGATTGAGAATGCCATTATCATGTATGTAAAGAGGTTTTTCACATGTTTTACCATGGTTTTGGCTTTGGGCCTACTATTGATGGCTTTCTAAACCTTGCATGGCCCCGAGGTCCCATTTTCACTAAAAGTGGTTATAAAGGGTTTTGGAAATGATTTTCATGGATCTTCTCTGGGTAAGAAAGCTAATAGGTTGATTTTATCACTGTTTTCAGACTATTATTAGACTTGGGCGGGGCTGGAGTTCTAGACATGTTTTACTGTTGCTTGGAGATGATACTAGACTAGGTTAGGCCAAGCCTCGGGCTTGTTTTACTATTATTTTAGACCCGGTTATGTCTGGGCACCCTTGTAGGGGCTTTTGAGACTTATTTCACCGATTTAGACCCAGATAGACCTCGGGCATGCATTTTTGAGATTTGATCACTAGTTTGGATCTGAATTCACTCTGAACTATTACGTTGACATTATGAGAGTTAGTATGTTATCGAGTACCTCCATGGACCTTGCCAATCTGGACCAGGAGCTGCATGATGAGTGTGCCATAGGAGGGGTATATGGTGTAGTTGAGGTATACGGGCCATGTCCTTCCATGGATCCTACCTGCTGGGCCCATAGGCATCGGAGGGGGTACATGCAGGATTACTGTTCTACCTGGTTTTCACTAATACATCATTTCATCCATTTGTGTGAGATTCCACCCTTGTGTGCTATTTGCTGAGTGTATGCTTCGGTAGTATGGGATGCCGGAGGGTTTGTCTTCACTTATTTCCGTTCCTCGGTTAGGACTGTAGGTAGACTTATTTTTACTCTATCGAGATATTGATCTTTTTTTTGATTACATATGGTGGTGGGATATTGAGGACTATATTATATACATTTGGTTCAATTGGTAAACTGTAATTGGGCTCCCGGTTGCTTCTTTCCTGACTTGAGAGTAGTATTATTAGCATGGTTTGGTTATTAATCTAGTTTTTGAGCATGCTATCATTATTCTTCTTTCCTCCTTCCCTTTTACTTGAGGTTACCGGTATACTGCCTACTTCTACAACCTTCTATATATATTGTTATTACGAGTATCCCAGGTGAGTTACTTCTTTCTTTCACCTGTGTCTGTGATATATATATTCTAGTAGCTAGCCAAGTATGTTGTTTTCTTCTTGTGTCCTGTTGTGCTAGCTTTTGTGTGATTATTCATTATTTTTTGTGACTACTTTCTTCTCTTCTGCTATATTATTGCCTTTATATCATATATGAGCCCATCGTCCTATAATACCTACTAGGTACCCATTGCTTAGCAATTGGTGCTCATACTACACTCTGCATCTTCTTGGTGCAGATCCTAGTATGGGTCATTGCCATTGATCCATTAGAGACTTGTGCGGGCTGACTTTTTTGGACCATTCGAGACTGTGGGTGAGCTCTTGGAGACCGGAACTTAGCTTTTAGTTCATCTTTTGTATTATGTACTCTTTTACTATTCGAAGACATATGTATTTATTATTTTGGATCCTTTTGTACTCTGTTGATGTAGTTCCATCTCTTATGCTATGATACCAGGTTTTGGGTTGGTTTTAGCTTCTATATATCCCTGTTATCCCTTTTCTTTATCTTATATCCCTTGTTTCTTCTATTTTCTTCTGCTTGCTTGTTAGATAGTAGCCCATTACTAATCATTCCAGGTTATGGGGATTAGTTCACCTACTGGGGGTTGTAGGTGTCATCATGATCGAGAAATTGGGTCGTGACAGCTTGGTATCACAGCCTAGGTTTCACCAGTGTCAGCGGTATATGAGCCAATCTCTATTAGAGTCCTACGGATTGGCGCGGAGACGTCTGTACTCAATATTTGGGAGGCTACAGTGGCATCTTAGGAAACATGGGCCTTTTCTTTCTTCTATCTCATGCATGGTATTTTTGAAAGTTTCTTAAGTCTCACTTGTTCAAGTTCACTCTTCCGCAGATGGTTCATACTAGATTGTCGACATTAGGCAGAGGAGAGCCTTTGACCCCTGCACCTCTGACTCTAGCTAGGGGCTGGGGAGGTCGCAGAGGTAGATATAGAGGATGTTCTCGAGCAGCAACACCAGTTAGAGCTCCTAAGGTCGAGGTTGAGCTTGAATATGAGCCTAAGTTTGTTCCCGAGCAGCATCATATGGGCCAGGGGACACCCCAAGTACCACCAGTGCCAGCACCAATTTCTGTGCTAGCTTCAACCCTAGATCAGTCTTCAGGTATTCGAGGTTTACTTCTACAGTTATTGGGTATGATCATGGATCAGCTTGCTGAGGTAGCACAAACATCTGCTCAGGGGGCAGCCCTGGGTGTTCATATTTCAGGAGCGCAGCCTGCTACTGCAGCTCTCCGTGCTGAAGTTCTTCCGGTCCCATCTATTGCACAGCCTCTCGCTCCTTGCCCAGCTATGACAGAGATGAAGCAGAAGGCGTAGGGTCGATTTTTAAGATTGGCACCTCCGAGGTTCGCTTGTACTTCTGGTCAGGATCCACATGATTTCATTACTACTTGTAAGTAAATGCTACACTATTTGGGTTTATTGGAGACTTACAGAGTTGGGTATTCTATTTATTAACTGGAGGGCCTAGCTAAGTTGTCGTGGAGGGCCAGGTTGCTTGTAGACCATCTTCGTCTCCTCCGTTATCTTGGTCAGAGTTCTATGAGGACTTTATGGCCAAGTTCTTGTCACAGAGCACTAGAGAGCATCGTAGGGAGAAGTTCACTAGACTTATGTAAGGTTCTATGATCGTATCGGAGGATGAGACTTGCTTTCACCAGCTTGCTCCATTTGGGGCTATGATCATTCCTACTGAGCCTGATAGAGTCCGTAGGTTTGTTTGGGGATTGTGGACAGAGTTTAGAGAGCCAGCTGAGATATTGGTTGCTAGTGGTCGATCATTCCAGTTTAATGCAAACTATGCCCATACCATAGAGGATTTGCATCATCATGATTCCGAGGCTAGAGATAAGAGGCCTCAACATCAGGGTAGCTACAGTGGTTCTCGTCATAGTAGTAGAGGTTCAGGCCAGTGAGGCCGAGGTTATTAGCCACAGTAGCACTAGGGTCAGTCTAGTCGACCAGTTCATGCTTCACATTAGTCTTCTGGTAGTTCTCAGCTTGAGCAGGGTTAGAGTAGCCAGCATAGTCACCGTGGTCAGTCTTTGAGGGGTGCAGCTTCTAGGGCATCGGGTTGTCATGGCCGCACAGGTTCAGCTGGTCTATCTCGACAGTGTGGGCTGTCAGAGCCTTACTATGAGTGTAGTGTTAGTGGTCACTATGCTAGAGAGTGCCCCCAGCAGGTTACAACTTGCTATGAGTGTCGGGTTAGTGGTCATTATGCTAGAGATGGTCCCCAGCGAGTATAATTCAGCCAGCCGCTCAGCTAGCTCAGCCTATTCATGCATTTCAGCCTTCAGCTAGAGTAGGTAGTGGTCAGGCTAGGGGTTATGCCTCGCGAGGCAGGATAAGTGGTAGGGATGGCAGTCGGTCAGGTGGTGGTCATCATCAGTTTTATGCGGTCCTTGGGAGACAAGAGACAGAGGCCTCAGATGTTATGTTCACAAGTATGACTTATGTATGCCGTCAACCAGCTTTTTCTTTATTTGATCCTGGATCTACTTGCTCATATGTTTTTGCCTACTATTTGCCTTGTTTGGGGTTGGCTAGTGAGCCGTTATTTATGCCTGTATCTATTTTGACCCTAGTAAGAGATTCATTAGTAGTGGATCAGATTGTGAGGTCTTGTATGATATCTGTTGGTGATTTGGAGACTTGGGGAGATTTAATGATCCTTGATATGTTAGACTTTGACATGATTCTGGGCATGGACTGGTTATCTCCTCACCGTGCAGTATTGGGATTGCTATGCCAAGACTATTACCATAGTCGTGCCCAGCGTATCCCTGGTTATATGGCAGGGTTTTGTTAGCCGCGCACCATCTGGGATTATCTCTTGTCTTTGAGCTAGGAAGTTGATTTCTCGCGAGTGTCTGGCTTATCTAGCATATGTATGAGATGCTAGCACCGACCCTTCTTCCCTTGAGTCAGTCCCTATGGTTAGAGATTTCCTAGATGTGTTTCCTACCAACCTGCCAGGCCTCCCAAATGAGAGATACATCGACTTTGCTATTGAGTTAGAGCTGGGCACTAGCCCCATTTCTATTTCTCCTTACCGTATGGCTCCCTTTGAGTTGAGAGAGCTTAAAGATAAGCTCCAAGACTTGTTAGCTAAGGGTTTTATTAGGCTGAGTGTATCGCCTTGGGGTGCTCCTGTTCTGTTTGTGAAGAAGAAAGATGGGTCGATGCAGATGTGTATTGATTATTGGCAGCTGAATAGAGTGACTGTCAGGAATGGGAATCCGATGCCGCGCATAGATGATTTGTTTGATCAGCTTCAGGGTTCAGCCGTGTTTTCGAAGATAGATTTTAGGTAAGGGTACCACCAGTTGAGGATTAGGGCAGAAGACATCCCTAAGACAACATTCAGGACACGTTATGGCCACTATGAGTTCCTGGTGATGTTTTTTGGGTTGACTAATGCCCCCACATCTTTCATGGACTTTATGCATAGGGTGCTTAGCCTGTACTTGGACTCGTTTGTGATAGTTTTCATAGACGACATCTTGATATACTTGCAAAGTAGAGATGAGCATGAGCAACACTTGAGTATTATACTCCAGACTTTGAGAGATCATCGACTTTATGCCAAGTTCTCAAAGTGAGAGTTTTGGCTTGAGTCAATTGCATTCCTAGGAGATGTGGTGTCTAAGGATGGGATTAGAGTGGACCCGGGTAAGATTTCAGCAGTTCGTGATTGGCCGAGGCCTACTACACCTACCAAGGTTTGCAACTTTGTTGGCTTAGCAGGGTACTATAGACGGTTTGTCAAGGTTTTTTTTCCATAGCAGCACCTTTGACTAGGCTTACTAGGAAGGATGTCCCATTTTAGTGGTCGGGTCAGTGCGAGGATAGCTTTCAGAGGTTTAAGGCCTTGTTGACTTTGGCTACTGTGTTGACTTTGCCAGTTGAGGGTCAGAGTTTCTCGATATATTGTGATACTTGAGGGGTTCATCTTAGTTGTGTGTTGATGCAGCATGATCGTGTGATAGCATATGCGTCGAGGCAGTTGAAGGTTCACGAGTGCAACTACCCCACTCATGACCTGGAGTTGGCGACGGTAGTTTTTGCACTCAAGATTTGGAGGCACTACTTATATCTAGTTCATTGCGAGATATTCACCGATCACCATAGTCTTCAGTACATCACGAGTCAGCGCGAGCTGAACTTGAGGCAGAGGAGATAGATGGAGCTACTGAAGGACTACGACTTCACCATTCTATATCATTCGGGCAAGGCAAACGTGGTAGTTGATGCCTTGAGTTGGAAGACAGTGAGTATGGGTATCTTAGCTTCACTTTCAATTTCACAGTGACCGTTGACCTTGAACATCCAGTCTTTGGCTAACCGTTTGGATAGGCTTGACTTGTCGGATCCCAGAAGAGTTCTCGCCAGTATTGAGGTTCGTTCTACCTTGGTTGGTCAGATTCAGAGCCGTCAGTTTGAAGATCAGTAGTTCTGTTACCTTTGTGATCAGGTTGTTCAGGGTGAGGCCAGCCGGGCTACTTTGGGTTCTGATGGTATTCTGAGATTCGATGGTCATCTTTGTGTTCCGGGAGTTGGGGATTTGATCCAATTGATTCTTCGGGAGGCACATTGTTCTAGATATTCCATCCATCCTGGCGAAGCCAAGATGTACAGAGATTTGAGACAACTTTACTGGTGGAGTGGTATGAAGTAGGATATGGTAGAGTTTGTATCTCGGTGCTTGAACTGTCAGCAGGTGAAGTTTGAGCAGATGAGACCTGGTGATTTGATGCAGCGACTTCCCATTCCTGAGTGGAACTAGGAAGGGATCACCATGGACTTCATAGTTGGATTGCCTTGTACTTCTAGGGGTTTTGATTCTATTTGGGTGATTCTTGATTGGCTGACAAAGTCAGCGCACTTCTTGCCAGTTCAGACTACTTACAGTGCAGAGAGTCTAGCTCAGATTTACCTTTGTGAGATTGTTGGGTTGCACGAGGTCCCAACTTCTATCATTTTAGACCGCGACACTCAGTTCACATCTCAGTTCTGGAGGGCTATTCAACGGTACTTGGGCACAGAGGTTCATCTTAGTACTGCATTCTACCCTTAGACAGATGGCCAGTCCGAGAGGACTATTCAGGTCCTGGAGGACATGCTTCAGGACTGTGTTATTGACTTTAGAGGTTCTTGAGATAAGTTTGTGCCTTTGGCCGAGTTTTCTTATAATAATAGTTTTCATTGGAGCATTGGCATGGCACCTTTCAAGGCTTTGTATGGTAGGCGTTGCAGATAACTAATTGGGTGGTTTGATGGGTTGGAGTCTAGGCTAGAGAGTATCGACTTGCTTCATGATTCCTTAGACAGCGTCCGAGTAATTCAGGATAGACTTTGGGCAGCTCAGAGTAGGCAGAAGAGCTACGCTGATTATACACTTCATGCCTTAGAGTTCAGTGTCGGTAACTTGGTGTTCCTCTGTGTGTCTCCCATGAAGGGAAAGATGAGATTTGGTAGGCGGGGCAAGCTTAGCCCCAGGTACATTGGGCCACTTGAGATTCTTCAGAGGGTTGGTAGTGTTGCCTATCAGTTAGCGTTGCCTCCGATGTTTTCTACTATGCACCTGATTTTCCATGTATCGATGTTGCGACAGTATGTTCCAGACAAGTCTCATGTGTTGCAGTGGGAAATAGTTCAATTGGATGAGAGTTTGTCTTTCACTGAGGAGCCGGTAGCTATTTGGGCCAGAGATGTCAGGAGGTTGAGATCTAGAGAGATTCCAGTTATGAAAGTTCAGTGGAGGCACCGTCCGATTGAGAAGTCTACCTGGGAGACCGAGAGAGAGATATGTGGGCTCAGTATTCACAGTTGTTTGAGCCTTCAGGTACTTCCTTGTTCTTGACTTTCGAGGGAAACAACCCTTTTTAGTAGTGGACGATGTAATGACCCTTTCGGTTATTCCAGCGTTCACGCTTTTCTTGTACTGTTAGAGCTTGCTTGTAGCATCTCCATGTCATTTATAACTTGCTGGGACTGGTGGTTCAGTCCCCTAGCCATTTATTTGGTCGTTATGGCCGCTTCCCTATTTTAGAACTTTAACTTAGGATATCGTTAACTTTGGTCAACATTCTTGGTAAACATGCTCGGAATTAAATTCTGACAGTTTTGTAAGCTCCGGAGCATGGATTTTGGTTAGGTGGACCCTTGGTTGGGGTCTAGGATCTTTCAGTTTGGTTTTGTGTTAGTTTTATTGTTTTCTAGCCAGTTAAACTTGAAAGTTTGACTTTGGTCAACATTCAAAGAGGACGGCCTCGGATGGAAATTTTGTCAGCGTTGTTAGTTCCAGAATATTGACTTGTGCTAAAGGGACCTTTGGTTCGAGTCCCGAGGCATTCAGACTCATTTTGGGGCATTGAGTTTTGCTTTGGTAAAAGGTTAGTTTTGGGCGTTGGGCCCACTTTTTGCTAAATCGACGTCCGTTGGGTTTTCCATCAGTACTTTTGAGTCTGGAATGTTGTTTCTAGTATGTTAGCATAGTTCATTTGCATGCACGGGGCCCCGGATGACCCCCGTGGGCCCACCCAGAGACTTTTCCTCTTGTGTGTTTTGCTGGTATCTATTGCAGGTACAAGCCTCAGGCCTTAATCGCGATCGCGAGGTCCCTACGTGCGACCGCAATGAAGGTCCTATGGACTTGGTACCTTTGTTCTTCGCGATTGCAAAGTCCCTCTTCACGACTGCGATCTTGTCCCTATTTCCTTTCTCTATGCGATCGCGAGATCCGTCCTTGAAACCGCGATAAAGCCTTTCCCCCCTTGTTCTTTGCAACCGTGTGGCTAGTCCTTGCGATTGCGATGGTCTAGCCATCGTGGTCATCACGACCGCGTAGGGTCTGATAAATGCTCAAACGTACTCTCCCATGAGGAGGTATCGGCGATCGTCAAGCAAAACACATTTATAAGTACCCAATGGATGTCGGGGCCGTACCTACAGAGACTTGTAGATAGCACAATAATGATTGTATAGAAATGACTTCACTAAGAGAGTAAGTGTTTAAATGCAAGAAAGTAAAAGATTGGGGGGAATTGGGAATTCTGTCACAAAAATCCAATTCAAGCAAGACGGTAAAGTAAAATGGTTGTACAAATGAGAGTAGACGCCTAGGGATGTGTATCCAATGGGGATCTAATATGGGATAAGGTAATTGATTATTCATGCTTATTCTCGATCATTGGCAGAGGTAGCCTTGGTCATGGGTATGGATTGTTTATCTCTCGATCAACAACCATATATCCGACAATCTCTGTTAGAGCACTATCGATTTAACAACAAACAACCAAGCTAAAGCTTAAGGAGGTGATACTATTTCTAGCTTAGACCCTTAAATGGGTGATTCCGTCGATATGAGCTATTTCTAGCCTCAAATATGAATGGAGTCCCAAGTTCCCACTAGTAATTTCACATCCGAAACTATGAAATTCTCTTTCAAGCAACAACATAGTCAAGTAATGAAAATTAATGTTTGCAACCACCAATTTTAGGATTAAAACTTAGTAAAACTACTAGACCCATGTTAAATAACCAATTATAAGCAAGAATTAGCAACACCCACACCCATTTGTCAAGCACCCATTATCAACACATCTCTATACAAATGAAAATAGCTACTCATGCTAAAGTAAAGAGATATACCAAATGGGTAAGTCAAATTCTTCTTCATTGAAGTGTAATTTCAAGTTCTAAGCTCAGGTTTTGTACACAAATGGTTCACCAAGATTTGGAAGAGAGAATGGATTGAAACCCTCTTCTTCTTGGAGAGGAAAACTTGTTCTCAAAGCTAAAATTACTTGCAAATATTCAGAGCTGAAGGATCTCTTTACAATTGTGCCTAAATTGGCTTTTTATACTTTCCCAAAATGTCACTAATTTTCTGGACAAAATTTCCCTTCAAGTGGCGTGCGATGCGACGTGCGGTTTGCACGTCATGATGTGCGTGTCGCACACCATCTTAAATTGTACCAGTGACTTTAGCTAATTTTGGAGGCTTTGTACGAAGGAGGTGCGGTTTGCAACATTCATTGTGTGCGTCGCACAACGACCGCACCCCTTAGCAGATTCTTCAGTGACATTTGTGGCTCTATGCGATGTAGGTGCATTCTACACCACAGCTTGTGCATGTCGCACGAGCACCGTATCTTAGGGAAAAATCTCTATCTTTTCCGATCACTTCACACTTCACTCCTTTTAAGCTCTTTTTGGGTCCATTTCCTAGTTTTCCATCATTGATCATAAGTACCTGCATAGACATCAACAAAGGCCATAAGAACCTCTAAATCTATTCAAAACATAGCAATAATTCATGGATAAAGGCTCAATAAGTTGGTAAATTACTGACTTATCAAACCCCCAAACTTGAACTATTGTTCGTCTTCAAGAAAGATACTCATAAGGAAAGGATTGAATTATGCTCTAGATTCAATCAAGGCAGAAAGGACTAATCTATACTAAAAATTAAGAAAAAGAATAAACAAAAAGACTCAAACAAAAGAATCAACTACAATGCTCATCTCAATTTAAACCACCACAATATCAAGGCAATTGGTCATTTCAAAACGTTTTCCAAAAGGACTTCATTTCTCATTCAAAATCAAGGGAATTTCGTCATTCAAAACAAGATATTTAAGCTTTCTCAAGTCATTGGCATGGACCGTCAAGGTTTGCCTGAAGATTCGCCACACAACTTGTCTCATTCATTTCTCTCAATTGAAATAGAGACTTCATGTTTTAGTTCGAGTGCATGATGCCACTCATCACCTGAGAGAATCCCACTCACAATCATGCAATTCACAAAACCACGGGATTATAGGAGAACCAAGAAGACCCTCACTCTCTCAAGTAAGTTCAAGTGCACACACGTCGAACCATAGGCTTGCCCTTCATGTAAATCACCACTAATTTAGGGTAGCTAAGCTCGGAATCACCAAGGAATTAGGTGTTACGATGTTGGCTAGGTCTAAGGTGAGGATTCCATTTGGTTCAAGTGACTACACCTCCGTAACACTCTTTGTTATCATTTCAAACACCGCTCACATTTTTAAATTTCAACTTCACCTTATTTCTCCCTCACACAACCCATTCTTCTCCTTCCAATCATGATCCTTCAAACTTCTTGTATCACCTTTGTTTGGTAGCACCTATTCTTGCTTTTCATTTTTGCTCATTGGATTGAACTTTTGGAGCAATTTTCAATTAAAACCTAAGGTGCTACCTTGAACTTGAAGTGCATTCCTTTTCTTCTCCTCATTTAATCACATACCCCCCCAAACTTAGGCATTTTCCTATGTTGTCTTTTCATTCCCCCCCCCCCCCCTCAAACTTAGGCTTTTAGCCCACATTTCACTTTCAAGCAATTAGGGAGGATGGGTGCCAAGATAGAGATTCCAAAAAGGTCAAGGTGTTAACCAAGTGCCAAAGAACGGCTACAAGCTCAAAGGGGTTCACTAGGATTGATGTCATGGGAAGTCATTTGGATGAAGTGGATATAAAAAAGGGCCTAAGGTCATCTTCCAAGCTTGGTCACACCTAGAATTTTGCCTTGAATCACATTTGGGGCAAGTTCTAGACGACACGCATGCACGAGAATCAAGGTAAAGCCTCTCCATACAAGGCATCATGCCACAAGACTTATTTCATTAGTCTCAAAATCAATTGGGACAAATGACTTTCGACAATCTATTCCGAGTTCATTACATAATCAAGCCAAAGCGAGAGTATGCAAGTCATGACAAGAGAATGCTTTCCTAAAAAAATCATTTTCCTTCTTCCTTTTATTTTCAAAAACAACTTGCCAAGAAAACTTTTTCGGTGGGTCTATTTTGAGACAAGCAACTACGGACTCAATTTTAAACTAAAACTTGGCATTTTCCCTTAAGAAAGTCGCCTCTCAATGTATCATTGGGAAACATCAACGCGGTTTGACACAAAAACAAAAGAAAAAGAAAGATAACGAAAACTTTTGCTCCTTGGGAAAGAACCGTGGTATTAAGAAAACCCTCAGAGTTTATTTCTAAATTTCTATTAACAAGGCGATATTCAAATTTTGCGCTCATCATTCATTTAAGAGCAAGCCTCAGCGTAGGCCTATAGTGCATTTTCAAAGCATGGGTAGTAATACAATGTGGCGTGTAAGACCAACCCAGCAACACAATCTCAACAACCAAAATCAAGCCCGGTGAGGGCGCAAATAAGCTCAAAACAAACTAGTATAAGCAACAGGCCCAGCGAGGGCAATAATAATCACAATCATCCAAAATATGCCTGACAAGGGCCAAATCAAATCTAGCAGAACTAAAATGTCAACAAGGCCCGGCAAGGGCAATAGAAACAATATCTCAAGCCTAATCACGGGCACTACCAAAAAGCAAGTAAAGCCACCCCTCCCCATAAAAGGAGCATTGCTCTCAATGCTAATAGCTCAGGGGAAAGAAGGTGGAACTCCCTGGAGGACTAGTCCTCATCATTAGCTGATGCCTCATCATCTGAGGTCTTTCTACTCGGGCCGGCACTACCCTTTTGGGAGTGCGCAGTGACTGAGGAATCTCTAAAGTCCTGCTGAAAATATGAATTTCGATCATCATTATCGATTAATGCATCTGCATCACCGGGTAACTCCTCCTCATTATCCGCAAGGGACGCCAACAAGTTGTCCAGGGAGCCAGGAATGGTGCGAGGTTGACGTAGGGTATTAAAATTTGCCTCTTCAACTGGGGCCTTACCTTTTGCCTTGTTGAGGTCCTTTCGGAGTGTCTTGACAGATTTTTCACAAACATCCACCCTTTTGCAAAGAGTGGACACTTTCTTCACAACTTCTTTGATGGCCCTTTTCACCGCCCTCTCAATCAATCCTGGTAGATCATTTGAAAAATCCCTCAATTGACTCTCATGGTTGTATGTTTTGTCAACCATATCTTGGAGCCACTTTTAGATACTTTCTCTCTAGGTCCATCGGCAGTGGGTGTGTGTGTTTCTGAAGCAGGATAAGAAGGAGATGAGGCATGTAATTCAGCATCAGAGTAATCATCCTCATTTTCCACCAAAACCTCTACCCTACGCCTTTTGGAACGAGAAGCATCCCAGTCAGTTTTCTTATCAAGATCTAGCACACCAATGGTCGGAGTAGGGGCATCACAGTCAAAGTAAGGAACGCCAGCGTGTGCACAAAGTTTACTGATTAGAACTGGAAAGGGGAATGCATCACCACCCCTACGAGCCTTCCTTTTTATCACCAATGCGATGACCTCACCAATGTTAATATAATCCCCCACCATGATTGTAGCTACTAGAATGGCCCATCATGCGTGACCTTTTGGTCATTCTGAGAAGGCATGAAGCGGGAGCGGAAAATATCATACCATAGGCACGCCTCGAAGTACAAAGTCCGGTGTGGGATTTCACTCCCTAAAG
This sequence comes from Jaltomata sinuosa, assembly GCA_003996215.1. NCBI lineage: Eukaryota > Viridiplantae > Streptophyta > Magnoliopsida > Solanales > Solanaceae > Jaltomata > Jaltomata sinuosa. The sequence goes on from QJPP01007365.1 coordinate 324,141, forward strand.
TATCCCAGAGAGGTTCATCAGGAGCAATGATAGGAGCCGCCCATTCGAGAGGTTTGCGCTTGAGAAGTAGCTTAGCCATAAGATCAGGGGCTAGTTTAATGAGAGTGCTCCAATAGATAGCATTAATTATAGCTGGGGTGATTCTGATCTCTTTACCCCAAACAAAGATCGAGTCCAATGTGGGGAATGTTTCACAACCCCCTTTGTAGCCTTTAGCATGTTGTGTGGCCTGGTATGAGGCGAAGAACTCCTGGACTAACTCCTTGTAGTAGTTTCTAAGTACCTCATGAAATGGTTGTCACTATCGGTTGGAAAATTGAGTGGGGATAACTGCATCCAGGTTAAAGCTTTGCTCTGTGTTGAAGGACCTACCAATATCACGATCATAAATCACCTTCATGCCCTCCATTCTGAATCAAACCCTCTCCTTCTCTAAGACTTGGTTAAGGTAAAATGAGACTTTCTTTTTCCCCTTTGAGGTTAGATTGGAGGAGGAGGGAGTTGTTGGCCTTCGTGAACTCCTCTCGGCGTTACCCCTGTTAGAACACATGCTCTGCATACAAAGATTGTGAGCCAAAAACAAAAACAAAATTTAGAAAGAAGTTAGCAAACTATAAAGGATGGAATGCAATGGACTAGAAAAACAAAGTAGGTGACTGATGGCTCATGCAGACCATATGTGAAATGCACCAGAAGGAGTTCACATCGTATGTGCTATCGTATGAGCTAACAGAATCCTACAGGGATTTTTCCATCGAGGTGAGAAGCTGGTGCGGTCCGTACTAACCAAAGTGCGCGTTGCACCACGCTTCGCCCCTCGAAGAAGTGACTGGCTTTATTTTTCAGCATGGTCATTTCCTTGTGAGACCGCACATCAAGATCTATGCATCACATGTGAAACACACAAAGGAACAATTGGAATTTTTGGTTCCTTGTGTTCTTGTAAATTACGCATGTGATCCATAGAGCAAGATGTACTTAGGAACTTGGCACCACGCAACAAACCACTAATATTTAAACAAAGGGGACAAGGGATATCATGACCATAAACTTCCGGGTACTTAGAATTCCCCGGATTTCCATTGACAAAAAAAACAAGCAAGAAAAGAACTTAACGACTTCCCTAAAGATGTACGTTACCCCATCTTTCATTGGGAACATCAAGCTCTCACTTGCAACAATGTGCACCAACAAATTTAGAAACAATTAACCCCTCTACGCACAAGATCATACACCCAAAGATAATCTCCAACAAAGAACCATGGGTATACAAGGAAGAAAATTCAGCCATAATAATTAATTTTCAGCAAAACCTTTTGACAAACGATGATTTGCCCTTAAGAACGACGTCACCCAATCTATCATCGGGCCAAATCATTCATCAATTACAAGTGAGTTACATAGACTTCACCCCAAATAGATATTTCAAGGCTAACAACCACTACCAATCAACATGCATAAAAAAATTCAAGTTCTACCAAGTTGATACTAAGCATAATTCTCAACACAATTCAAAATTGGGGACCCAAAATTTTTGGATCTCACCCAAAATCAATATGGCAATTATATTAAGCATGCTTTATAATATGAGTTCCCAACCTTCATAAAAATAAGTATTTAATGTTGGAGAACTTACCACAAGTGAAGATTAGGCAGAGAGAAGTGAAAATTGAAGCTTTTTAGAGTGCAATAATGGTGACCCAATTTACTTACCCGAAGAGACGACAACGGTGGCGCGGAGGAGCGGTGATGGTGATTGTGGGGGAGAAGAAGAAGATTTTGGGAGAAGTAAGGGGATTTGTGGAAAGTTTTGGGAGAGAATTTGAGATGTTTTAGAGAAAATATGGTGAAAGAGAAGCTGGGTGGCGGTTTTAAAAAGAAAAAGAAGAAGATAGGTTGGTCGGGTCATCTCCGGGTTGGGTCGGTCAATGGATTAGGTGAATTAAAATTCAATTTTACCTTTGGTGCGCTACGACATGCAATTCGCACCAGCCTTGGTGCGGACGGCATGGCGTGTCACACATCACCTTTTTTCTCCCCTGGTTTACCTAGATGCGGTCCATACATCACTTTTTTTCTCCCCTGGTTTACCCAAGCATCTGGTTTTCCATGCGATGGAGGTGCGACACGCACTTGGGCTCGTGCGGTCTGCACAGTCTGGCACACATCGCCTCTAATATTTCCATTTTCTCCCAGGCCTTCTGTTTTGATGTGCGGTGAGCCGTGCGACATGCACAATGGCTCATGCAGTCCACACGGTCCATCGCACAGCCCATTTTTGTCCTTTTTTTACTTGTCATTTTTTCTACTCTATTCATTCCCAACAAACACACCAAAAACAACAAAAGATAACCAAAAATAAAGTAAAGAAACTTGGGTTGCCTCCAAAGCAGCGCTTGATTTAACATCGTGGCTCGATGATACTACCTTAAATCAGTCATTGTTGGAAAGCATGCCAATCCGGTTGGCATCGCCCCATCCCAAGAACGGGAATTGCTCCATCAACAATTTAGGGACATCATCATGTTACTCAAGTATGGGCATTTTTCCCACTTCACACTCCTCATGGGCATCACCAAACTTGCCCTCTGAGTCTATCACTGATATCACTCTCAAATCATCAGGAAGCCTTGTCGGTTGGCATACATTGAAAGTCACTACTTCATCCCCCACTCATAATTTGAGTTCTCCAAGTTTGACATCAACAAGGGCCCTCCCCGTGGCCAAAAGTGGTCGCCCCAAAATAATGGGCACCTCTACATCCACCTCACAATCTAAAATTATGAAATCTGGTGGAAGAATTAGGTTTTCCACCTTTACCAACACAACAAACAAGATCCCTACAGGGTGCTTAATGGACTTATCAGCCATGAGTAGCCGCATAGAAGTAGGCTTGGGTGTACCTAATCCTAGCTTCTTGAAAATCATTAGGGGAATCAAGTTGATGCTTGCCCCCAAGTCGCATAAGACCTTTCAGAGTACAAACATTCCAATCGTGCATGGTATAGTGAATGCACCTAGATCTTCTCTCTTCGTAGCCACATTACTAGTCATCACAGCGATACAGCTGTGTGAGATCTCAATTGTGCCCACGTCAACCACCTTTTATTTTTGAGTAACTCCTTCATAAATTTGGAGTACCTTGGCATTTGCATTAGAGCTTCAACTAAAGGAATGTTTATTGACAGTTTGCTAAACATGTCAACAAACTTGCTAAATTTTTGTTCTTCCTTCTTCTTATTTAGCCTATGAGGGTACGGAGGAGTTCCCTTGGGAGTTGTGGTCGGTATGCTTTGCACAAGAGGGGGGTATTCCTTGAAATCGATGGTCACTTGGGGAGAGGGTTCAACCTCTTCCTTCTCATCATCACTTTTGACATTTGTCAGGGCATTCGGTGCACCAAGGTCATCCTCTACCTCCGAGGTGTCAACAATATTTTCATGCACCCTCTCTTTATATTTATCACTTGGCTTCTTGACCTCTTCAACAATTGGCTCCTTTGGGTTCACAATCGGCTTCACAACAGGTTTTCTTATTTCATCGGTTATTCGTCCACTCCTAGTAACAATAGCCATGATGTGCTCGTCACTTTTATTATTGGTAGTGGCCTTACTAAGAAGTGATGCCTTCATCCCCGGGATCATTTGAATGGAAAGATGATCCATTTGGGCCTCAAATTGCTTGATGGAGGTCGAATGAGAGCTTACGATTTTATGAAGTGTTGACACTTCGCCTTTAAGCTCATTTACCCCGGCATGTGTTGTTTCCACTTTTTTTAGCACCAAGGACAATATGTCCTCTACCTTAGAATGCCCAGGGTTGCTTGTGGTCAGTTGGTAGAGGGAGTCTGCTTTGTTTGGGGGCGTATAAGTGCTTCGGTGATTATATTGATCACCATACTAGTCCCGATCATCTCTTATCCAATTTATCTTTCCTTGGGCAATAATTACCGGGATGAGAACCTGCCGACACAAAGCACAGTTTGCCATCTATGACTGTCATCAACTCATCATTGCTAGCTTTTATTTTTGGCGTATTCACAACATTTACTCCCTTAGCACCCATCACATGCTTTTCCAAGCTATTAATTTGGGTCATCATTTTAGCCATAGTCTTATCTTGAATTTCCCCTCTTTTTCTGATTTTATTTCCCAAGATGGATAAGGCTACTCCCGAGATTGGCACATCCACTTCTCTTGTATACCAAGCTTGGTTGGTTTTTGTCATTCGCTTTAAGAAAGCCGAGGCAACGGGAAATTCCAAGTCCATGAAGGTTCCACCTCCAAGGTTATTAGCCATCGACTTGTTCATAGAATTCAATAACCGGTAGAAACTTTGGAGCAATACATTGTCCGGCAACCCATGGTTTGGACATAAGACAAGCTTCTTTCTGAACCTCAACCAAACCTCGTGTAGGGTCTCATCCGAGAGTTGCCTGAAGTTGGTAATCTCGTCTCTTAGCTGTATCATGTGAGATGGAGGGAAGAATCTCGAAGTGAACTCCTCAACCAACTCAGCCCAAGATGTTATAGACCCATTCGTCAATTTTTCCAACCAAGTCGTGGCTTCAAAACAACCAAACAAATGATCAGGGCACCAAACTACCGGTCCCAGCAAGCCATAAATGACTTGGGGTCGCTACAGGAAAGCTCTAACAGTATAATGAATGCGTAAATGCAAAGTTGACCGGAAGGGTCATCACATTAGCCACTACTAAAAAGACTTTCATCCTCAAAAGTCGAAAAGAAGAGAGTACTTGAAGGCTCAAACAACTGCGGATACTAGGCACGCAACTTACTCTCGGTCTCTCAAGTAGCCTCCTTGATCGGACGATACCTCCACTGAACTTTCACAAATAAAATCTCCCTAGATCTCAATCTCCTAATATCTCTGGCCAAAATAGCAATGGCTCCTCAACAAAGGATAAACTCTCATTTAACTGAACCAAATCCCAATGTAACATATGGGACTCATCTGGAACATACCGGCGCAACATCGATACATGAAAACTGGGTGAACAGCTGAAAACATTAGAGGCAAAGCTAACATGTAGGCAACACTACCAAACCTCTATAGAATCTCAAACGGCCTAATGAACCTGGGGATAAGCTTGCCTTGCTGACCAAACCTCATCACGCCCTTCACGAGTGATACTCAAAGGAATACCAGGTCACCAACACTGAAATCCAAGGCACGAAGTCTACGATCAGTGTAGTTCTTCTGCCTACTCTAGGCTGCTCTGAGTCTATCCTGAATCAAATGGACTCAGTCTAAGGAATCTCTTAGCAAATCTGTACTCTGCGGTCTAGAATTTAACCCATCAAACCAACCAATCGGCGATCTGCAATGCCTACCATACAAGGCCTCGAAAGGTGTCATGCCGATGCTCGAATAAAAGCTATTATTGTAAGAAAACTTAGCCAAAGGCACAAACTGATCCCATGAACCTCCAAAGTCAAGAACACAATCCTGAAGCATGTCCTTCAGGACCTGAATATTCCTCTCGAACTGGCCATCTGTCTGAGGGTGGAAAGTAGTAATAAGCTGAACCTCTGTACCTAAATCCCTCTGTATAGCTCTCCAGAACTGAGATATAAACTGAGTGTCATGGTCCGAAATGATAGAAGCTGGGACCCCGTGCAACCTAACAATCTCACGAATGTAAATCTGAGCTAACCTCTTAGCATCGTAGGAAGTCTGAACTGGAAACAAGTGGGCCGACTTAGTCAGCCAATCCATAATCACCCAAATGGAATCAAAACCCCGAGAAGTATGAGGCAAACCAACAATGAAGTCCATAGTAATGCCTTCCCACTTCCACTCAGGAATGGGATGTCACTGCATCAAACCACCCGGTCTTATATGCTTGAACTTCACCTGCTGATAGTTCAAGCACCGAGATACAAACTCTGCTATGCCCCGCTCCATACCGCTCCACTAGTAAAGTTGTCTTAAATCTTTGTACATCTTCGTTGCGCCAGGATGGATGGAATATCTAGAACAATGCGCCTCATGAAATATCAACTAAATCATATCTCCAACCCTCGAAACACAAAGACGACTGTCAAACCTTAAAATACCATCAGAACTCAAAGTAGACCGGCTGAACTCACCCCGAACTACCTGATCACGAAGTTCACATAAACTCGGATCCTCAAACTGGCAGCTCTGAATCTAATCAACTAGAGTAGAACGAACCTCAATAATGGCTAGAGCTCTGCTAGGATCTGACAAGTCAAGCCTAACCAAATGATTAGCCAAGGACTGGATGTCCAAGGCCAACGATCACTCAAAAACTAAAACTGAAGCTAGACTGCCGATACTCACCGCCTTCTGACTTAAGGCAACCGCTACCATGCTTGCCTTGCCCGGATGGTATAGAATAGTGAAATTATAGTCCTTCAGCAACTCAATCCATCTCCTCTATCTCGAGTTCAGCTCTCGCAGACTCGTAATGTACTGAAGACTATGGTGATTGGTGAATATCTCACAATGAACTCCATATAAGTAGTGCATCCAGATCTTGAGCGCAAAAACTACTGCCGCCAATTCTAAGTCATGAGTGGGGGTAGTTGCTCTCATGAACCTTCAACTGCCTCGATGCTTATGCTATCACTCGACCCTGCTGCATCAACATACAACCAAGAGCAACCCTAGAAGCATCACAATATACGGTGAAACTCTGACCCTCGATCGACAAAGTCAAAACTAGAGCTGAAGTCAATAAGGCCTTAAGCCTCTGGAAGATATCCTCGCACTGGTCCGACCACTGAAATGGAACATACTTCCTAGTCAGCATAGTGAAGGGTGCTTTTATGGAAGAAAATCCCTTAATGAACCATTTGTAGTACCTGTCTAAACCAACAAAGCTGCGAACCTCGGTATGAGTGGTAGGTCTAGGCCAATCACGAACTGCTGAGATCTTACCCGGATCAACTCTAATCCCATCATTATACACCACGTTCCCTAGGAATGCAACTGACTCAAGCCAAAACTCACACTTTAAGACTTGGCATAAAGTCGATGGTCTCTCAAAGTCTGAAGTAGAGTCCTCAAGTGCTGCTCATGCTCATCTCTACTCCTCGAGTATATCTCAACAACCATATATACAACAATCTTGGTTAGATCACTATCGATTTGACAATAAACAACCAAGCTAAAGCTTAGGAAGGTCATACTACTTCTAGCTTAGACCCATTAATGGGTGATTCCATCTATATGAGCTATTTCTAGCCTCAAATCTGAATGGAGTCCCAAGTTCCCACTAGTAATTTCACATTCAAAACTATGAAATTTTCTTTCAAGCAACAACATAGTCAAGTAATGAAAATTAATATTTGCAACCACCAATATTAGGATTAAAACTTGGTGAAACTACTAGAACCATGTCAAATAAGCAAGAATTAGCAATACCCACACCCATTTGTCAAGCACCCATTATCAACACATCCCTAAACAAATGAAATTAGCTACTCATGCTAAAGGAAAGAGATATACCAAATGGGTAAGTCAAATTCCCTTTCATTCAAGTGTAATTTCAAGTTCTAAGCTCAATTTTTGTACACAAATGGTTAACCAAGATTTGGAAGAGAGAATGGATTGGAACCCTCTTCTTCTTGGAGAGGAAAACTTGTTATCAAAGCTAAAATTACTTGCAAATGTTCAGAGCTAAAGGATCTCTTTACAATTGTGCCAAAATTGGCTTTTTATACTTTCCCAAAATGTCACTAATTTTCTGAACAAAATTGCCCTTCGGGTGGCGCACGATGCGATGTGTGGTTTGCAAGTTGTTATGTGCACATCGCACATCATCTTCAGTTAGACCAGTGACTTTAGCTAATTTTGAAGGCTTCATGCGAAGGAGGTGCAGTTCGCACCATGAGTTGTGCGTGTCGCACCGCGACCGCACCCCTTAGCAGATTCTTCAGTGAATTTTGAGGCTCAATGCGGTGTAGGTGCATTCTGCACCATAGCTTGTGCGTGTCGTACGAGCACCGCATCTCAGGGAAGAATCTCCATCTTTTTCGATCACTTCACACTTCACTCCTTTTAAGATCTTATTGGGTCCATTTCCTTGTTTTCCATCATTGATCATAAGTACCTGCATAGACATCAATAAAGGCCATAAGAACCTCTAAATCTATTCAAAGCATAGCAATAATTCATGGATAAAGGCTCAATAAGTTGGTAAATTACCGACTAATCAGGGTCCTTTCGCGATCGCGATGAAGGACCCTTGGGTAATATATAAGCTTCCTTCTTCGTTTTTAACTCCCCAAAACCGAAAACCTCCATTGATATAAGCTCCAAAATTAATTTCCTTCAGTGTAACTTCACTCCTCGATGCTAGGGTGTGTTTTCCTTGCCCGGGAACATTTCTTCATCATTATCGTAAGTTTTATCCACTTAATTCCGTTAATTTTGCCTCTTTGATTCCTTAATTTTTCTTGTAGATAGCTGGCTATTTTGAGCCATTATCCTTGGACAATTCTCCCTAAACTTTGAGCATGCACTCTCGAGAGTGTGGTGATCATCTTACGCTCTTTCATTATCCGATGTGGGCCCCGCCGGTGACCACTATACATATCGATATACATAGAGATTCACTGATTATATTTCATCCATCCAGAGATCCTGATCTATTTGAAAATTGCTAGAATTGATATATCCATATATCATATTTCTGCGGCCATAAGAGTTTTTTCCTTTATGTTCGGTGGGTGAAAGAAGGGATCTAAAGAAGAAGAGAGGCTAGACTATATTAGTAACAAGCAAACCTTGTATGTGTATCTCCAAGCATTTTGGAGCTAAATACCAATTAGAAGGTCTGAGACGACCCAGAAAGTGCTTGATCATATCATGATCTGATTTGTAAGCCTACTCGGGTCTTGAGTATTTACTTGTAAGAACGGAATTCTTTGTTTTGTAATGGATAGTTGCAACTCCATAAAAAAGAAATTTTAATCTGGCTATAAGTATAGAAATATGGGTATCATTAGTCTTGTTTTAACGCATAGTTTATGTTTGTGATAGTTTTATTTTATTTTGGAGCTTCTCGGAGCGGTTTGGGCTTGGACATCGTCGTTCCAGCAACTTATTGTCAAATGACAGGTAGGTTACGGTTTAACTCTTTTAAACTTTGCATATATAGGATCTAATTGTACTAGTTAGTATCCTTGGATTGGGTTTATTAGCTTGGTACCCCAGACCTTGTCCGCTTCTTCATGTCCGACTTATTCATTTTCTCCGATGATTGTAGTATTTGTTGTAGCTAATAGTATCACCCTTGTGGTCCTTTTTGGCCTTGTATTTGACTCTGGACCATAGATGGTGGGATATTTGGGAATGTTCGTGAGTCCCAAATATTGATATTGTGATCTTAGGCTGGTTATCTTTGTTGTAGAGTTATTGGAGCCTGTGCAGGGCCGATAGGTTGATTGTGAGCCGTTGGGCTAGTATTTGTGATTGAGAATGACATTATCATGCATGTAAAGAGGTTTTTCACATGTTTTACTACAGTTTTGGCTTCGGGCCTATTATTTATGGCTTTCTAAACTTTGTATGGCTCCGAGGGCCCGTTTTCAATAAAAGTGGTTATAAAGGATTTTGTAAATGATTTTCATGGATCTTCTTGGGGTAAGAAAGCTAATAGGTTAATTTTATCACTGTTTTCAGACTACTACTAGACTCGGCGGGACTAGAGTGCTAGACATGTTTTACTGTTTATTGGAGATGATACTAGACTCGGTTAGGCTGAGCCTCGGGCTTATTTTACTACTGTTTTAGATCATGTTATGTCCGAGCACCCTTTTAGGGGCTTTTGAGACTTATTTCACTAATTTAGACCCGGATAGACTCCGGGCATGCATTTTTTAGATTTGATCACTAGTTTGGATTCGGATTCACTCTGAACTGTTATGTTGAGATTACAAGAGTTAGTATGTGGTCGAGGACCTCCATGGACCTGTCGATCTTGACCAAGGGCTACGTGCTGAGTGTGTTGGAGGAGGAGTATACGGTGTAGTTGAGGTAGACTGGCCGTGTCCTTTCATGGATCCTACCTGCTGGGCCCATAGGTGCCGAAGGGAGTGCATACGGGGTTATTGTTCCACCTGGTTTTCACTATTGCATCATATCATTCATTTGTGTGAGATTCCACCCATGTGTGCTATTTGCTGAGTGTACGCTCCGGTAGTATGAGATGCCAAATGATTTGTCTTCACTTATTTGCGTTCCTCGGGTGTATGAGCGCCCGTTGGGACTGTAGGTAGACTTATTGTTACTCTATCGGGATATTGATATTTTTTGTGATTACATATGGTGGTGGGATATTGAGGACTATATTATATACATTTGGTTCACTTGGTAAACTGTAATTGGGCTCCCGGCTGCTTCTTTCCTGACTTGAGAGTAGTATTATTAGCATGGTTTGGTTATTAATCTTGTTTTCCAGCATGTTATCATTTCTTTCTTTCCTCCTTCCCTTTTACTTGAGGTTACCGGTATATCGCCTATTTCTAAAACCTTCTATACATATTGTTATTGCGAGGATCCCAGGTGCATTACTTCTTTCTGTCACCTGTGTCTGTGATATATATTCTAGTAGCTAGCCAAGTATGTTTTTTTTTGTATCCTGCTGTGCTAGCTTCCCTGTGCTTATTCATTATTTTTTGACTACTTGCTTCTCTTCTGCTATATTATTTCCTTTATATATTATATGCGCCCAGTCGGCCTATGATATCTACTGGGTACCCATTGCTTAGCAATTGGTGTTCATACTACACTCTGCATCTTCTTGGTGCAGATCCTAGTGTGAGCCATCGTCGTTGATGCGTTGGAGACTCGTGCGGGCTAACTTTTTGGACCATTTGAGACTTAGGGTGAGCTATTGGCGATCGGATCTTAGCTTTTAGTTCATCTTTTGTATCATGTACTCTTTTACTATTCTGAGACATATGTGTTTATTGTTTTGGATCATTTTGTACTCTGTTGATGTAGTTCCGGCTCTTATGCTATGATACTGGATTTTTGGTTGGTTTTAGCTTCTATATATTCCTGTTATCCATTTTCCTTATCTTATATCCCTTGCTTCCGCTTATATTATGTTTTCTTTCACTTGCTTGTTAGATAGTAGCCCATTACTAATCATTTTGGGCTACGGGGATTGGTTCGCCTACTAGGGAGTTGTAGATGTCATCATGACCGAGAAATCGAGTCGTGACATATATATATATATATATATATATATATATATAATGGATAATAAGTGGTTTCCATATAAATGAGATAACGAGCATTTATGCGGATATCAGTGCCATGATATGAGAAATTTATATTAAATTAATTATTGATTGATAGTATTCCTTGAGTTATGATATAATTGAATTGTTAAGACTTTCTAAACTTCATTGAGGGATATTTTTCTAATTAAATATTAAAAATTAAATAAATAATATGTAAGGGCAAATGATGGGGATCTCGTATTTATGGTGTGACATATATTGGTACGAGTATCAGTATTATAAAAGGAAAAATTTATTACTATAAATTGACGAATTGTAATCTAAGAATATCAAAGTATGTGGGCATTAGTTGATGAACTGTTGACTTGGTTATTTTTTGTGTGTTTACGTTTCTTTATTAAATCTGTATATTTGTGATAGTTGAGGTGAATATATATCATATCCAGTATTTGATCAAAATGATATGCATCATCATTTCCTATTCTATTGATATTATACAGTGCACATGCATTGACATGAGGTCGAATATGATTAAGGATCGAGCATGTGGAGATCGTCCGTGTTGCGATCATTTTATGTTTATGAGTTGGCCACATGAAGATTGTCTGCGATATGGAATGTTTGATTTTGTGATAGTGCATTGAGAACATCCACATGGGTACATGAATATCATCCGTGCTGGTGTATGGACCTCGCAAGTTCTCCACGAATCATAAACTCTCAAATATTTTTTAGGTGTATTGGGTATATATGGTTGAGAGAGTATTTGACGTTTGAGGCATATCATCTCTCTGCTTTTTATTCCATTCCATTTCATCTTCATTGCATTTCATATTGACTTAGTTAAAGTGTTGAGATGACTGTGATATGGACTTGACTTGATACATATGAGGCACATTGTGATATTATCAATGGTGTAACTAATTTTGACAAAAATACATGCTTTACTCGTTATACTGTGGTGATTTATTTTTTGATATAATTATACTTGTGGAAAAGGGAACTTCTAGAATATATCTCGTTATCGCTTCTAGAAAGGATTAGTAATCAAAGCTTGCTAAGTACACGAGTTTCTCCTACTCACTCATTACTTGCTGCACCTTTTATCGTGAGGAACTGAGCCAAGTACTAGATAATACTTGCCTTGCTTCTTGTGATAGAGATTTGTGACTATTAGGATTCAGGGTGAGTCACTTTTTTCTTCAGCAATACTGAATTATACAGACTCATTATATTTTTTATTTTATTTTCTTCCAAACAGTTATTTTAGCTTTTTTATATTTCTTTTCCTTCTTTTATCCATTTTATGCTATATTAAATTTATAACTTTTCATATTCAAGATCGAGTTCTAATGATTGATTGAGCAAGTTGTGATGATTGGAACATTGATATTAGTTATTAAAATTACATATTGTAATTAGTTGTTTAATTTTAATCTTTTGGTTCATTATAATTAATTTGCACCTTATAGAAGCAAAGATCTTATAGAGTGATCAAAAATTAGATATGCATAACCAACAAGGTATTGAAAATTATCGACCAACGAGATCAGTGTCCACCCAAACAATCCTTAGTAATGAAAGATGATCATTATATCACTCATTTTTTGTTAAGGTATTCAGGTTGTCCAACTACCATTATCGGATCGTTAGTTCCTCTTTCAATTTTATTACTATATTTTGAAAGAAGTCTTATCCTTAAATAGCCATAGTGCTTGAAAAGTACTTCCTCTGTTCAATAATACTTTTCCATTATTGACTTGGCACACATGTTAAGAAATAATAAATAATAGGACTGATTTTACTATATCACTCTTTGAATACAATTAATTCAATGCTTTGAAAAATGTATTGGTTAATGACTATAGTTAATAACTAAGGGTAAAATGGATAGAAGTGGATAAATTATCCATTGATTTTTGAGAAAAGACATCGAAACACCTCTAAACTTGTCCGCAAAATTTACTTTAGCCCTTTAACTACACATACATTTATTTACCCCCCTTAACAACTTTCAAGTGATTTAATATCACCCTAAAAATATTATACCAGTCTTACAATGGAGAGTGTATTACACACGCGCCACATCGTTGACACATCAATGCCACGTCAAAATCACGTTTGGAAATTATTATTTTTTAAATAGTAACCAACTAATATATAATAATAAAAATAAAAAGAATAATCCCCTCGCATCTACCCTCCCCGTCTTCTTCTCCAACAACCCCCTCTCTTTCTCCTTCTTTAAGCTTCCAACCCCCTCCCTTTCCCCACCTCCTGTCCTTCCCCAAACCCCCCCCCCCTCCCCCCCTTGTCTTCTTCAACACCCCCCCCTCCACCTCCATCTTCTTCAAAAATCTCCTTCTCCAACACCATCTTCTTCTCCGACACACCTCCCCCACCCCCACCACACACACATGCACGCACACACTCTGTCTTCTTCTCCAACACCACCCTCTCCCCCGCCCCACTACACCTTTTCTCTTTCTCATTCTTTAGCAATAATGGTTGAAAGATTGCTGTCATAATGGTGGCCGGTGGCGGTAGCTGCGATGGCTCAACTGTGAAGAGAGATGGTGTGGGTTGGTTTGAATAATTTAAACAAATTCTTTCAATAAAGGAAATCATACAAAACCTTTGAATTTTAATAATATTGTGGTGAACTCAAAAAGGTTAACAAGAAAAAAAGAAAAAAAAAAGAGAAAGAAAATGGAGTAGAGTTGCAGGTGGAGGGAAGAAGAAGAAAAAGAAGGTGGGAGGTGCAAAGAAGAAGAAAGGGGTGGGCGAGGGCTTTTTTCTTTATTATTTTTATTTTTATTATATAATCCACATATTTGTGGGATTCTTTTTTTAAAAAAATAAAATAGTATGCGCTTTTAGTATTTTTTTTGGCCATGTCAGCATTTAAGGTGGTATGTAATCACTTGAAAGTTGTTAAGGAGGGTAAATAAACGCTCGTATAGTTAAACGGCTAAAGTAAGTTTTGTGGACAAGTTTAGGGGTGTTTCGATGTCTTTATTATTGGACATCTATTTTTAGTAACATGAACAAGTATTGTTGGACAAAAATAGTATGTATATACATATATTCATTTAAGAAATAAAATATAAATGGTAAATATAATATTGTTAGTTTCAATATTTTCTATTTTATAATTCAACATTTTAATTATAAAAAAAGTTTATAAAAATGATAAGGGACAATCAATGCAATGCTGTGAACCAAGGCGCCCCCAAATCGGTTCAACTCTTTTAAAATGGGAAAAGAGTGTCATATTAAAACTCACCAGTCACCACTTCCTAAAACTTTAAATTGGACAGAGGAAGTATTCTGTTCCCCAAACATTTCAATTGCCCAAAAATCAAAAACAGTAAAGATATCACCAGTAATGGCGGACGAAATTACGGAGTCATTGCTTTGGAGCTTCGACCAAATATATGATGTAAGTACGTAAACTCCTCACTCTTATGGTTCTGGTTATACTTTAATTTCTTTTAATTCATTTACAGGAATATAAGAAGGGAGCTATGGAGCTTCAGACTTTGCAAGCGGACTACAATGCAGAAAGCAAGAGACGAGAAGCTCTTGAATTCACCATACAAAGCCTACAATCTGGTCAAATTCTACCCTTTTTTACCCAGAATGAATAGCCTCAGTAATCCTCCATAACATTTGCAATTTTTTGCCAGTATATTTCGCGATATCCATAGAAACTGACACGTCTTGTACTACTAAAATATTAATACTCCTATATAAGTTCGATTTGGCTTAAGTTTACCGGAAAAACAACTGAAGGGCGAAAGAGTATTATGGAGTTGTAGAGGATAGCGTTAATTATTTTGGGAGGAGGGTGGACATAAATTCATTGCTTTCTTCTTTTAAGGTGAGAATTTTACCATAGAGATCACTCCACCCTTTTACCAGTTTCTTTTATGGGATGTGAAATTGGGGAATTTTGTCTTTTCATTTATAGAGTTTTAAGCATAATTTTGATCTTCACTGTTCAGGCTTTGAAAATCTGTGAATTAGTATTGAAATTATGGTTCAAAGGTAATGAAGTAAAATTCAGGATCATTATGCAAAAAATAAAACCTGCACCTGGTGCTTGAGAGTGGAGTACCTTAGTTATCAACTACACGAGTGCAAGTAAAGCACTTAATTTTCTTAAAGTGTAAGCTGTTGATCAAAGAACAAAGCATTGTTGTATTCATGTTTTGATAAAAAATTTGCAGTTTTTAATTAAATACATAAGCATTGTGTTTTCTCTGTTGAATTTAGGAGCTGGAATTAGTTAATAGAGATAATTGCTGTAATTTCGAGACAACCTTATTATTTGGCATGTTTAAACTACTATATATGCTTATTTGGTCTTCTTGTATCACACTATTTGTAGGTCGCAATGAAAGAGAAGCATGATCATTATTGTCTAAGATTAGCTAAGAATCAAAGGCACATCATGTGACATGTCTTCTTTCAAATATCCATTTATACAGAGGGTGTTACATTTCTGATCCATATGTTCTTTAGCACGTGTTTTAGTCAAATCTTGAGAACATGTGAGGATCATTATAGGTTTAAGTAAATAATTGTTTCATTTTTCTTTCAAACTTGCAAATTGACCTATGGATTTCATTACGGTCAAAAGAAGAAGGCGTTAGTTCGCCTATGAGGTGAAAGAAAAAATTCCACATTCCTTCATTCAAGGGTCGATCCCTTTGATAATTATCCTTTTCTTTAATCCAGTACATCATGATATTAAGTGATTTATGTGAAATGAACTGCTCTGAAGCTTCCATTATGATAAGCATTTGCAGCCCTAATTTTACAAAAACTCTCTCTGTGAAAACGTTAATAATAGTCATGGTTTGAGGGATACTCTAATGTCTACAGTCTTGTGCCAACCTGATAAATATGAGCCTAAACTTTGAGTTTAAGCTGTTAAGTTGTTCCTGTGTAGGACTTTGTCCTCTTCATATCAAATAACCCAGCTAATACTTGCAGAAAATGATCGATTGAGAAAGCTCTACACTGAATCACTCAACAAATTTTCTGATAAGGTGCATCCACAAAACAAAAACCATTTTTCCATTGTTTATTCAAATTAATGCATATTATGAGGCAGTTGAAAGAGGGCTAAATATTTCAGAGCTTTCTTAGCAGTTGCCTGTCCGTCTTGTGTGTTTCATTGCTGAAGTTCTTTGATTATCTTGAATTGTTCCAAAACGTGACAGATTGAAAGCCATTCAAGTTGCCAGAGGTTGAAGGAGGAACTGAAGAGATTTCGTCATGAGTTTTTCCAGAAAGAAAATGTGAGCTCAAGCAAATATTAAAGAGACAATAAGAGTATTATGGTATCTAATTGTAATGTTCAAAACCTATCTGTTTAAGTCGTCTTCCTGGACATAAATTGTCTCCATTCAAAGATATTTGGGTAGATTGAAAGGAAAAAGAGGAAAGAGTAGTGAAAAAAGAATATAAAGAAGTTGTTCCTCATATATTGGTGCTGGTTGAGTCAAACTTAGTACTTCAATCAATTTGATATGACAGTGTTTGACTGGATATTAAGTTTAAGTAATTAATTTGACCGACACATTAACTTAGTGATGGTTGAAGAAAATATTGAAGTAATGGTTGATCAGTTAATTGGTAGATAAAACAACACTTAAAATTTTAATAGTTAAATGTATTCGACTTATTGAAAGTTGTGAAAACTGTATAGACTAATGTCATTAATAGAATCATGTCAAACATTTTGGAATGTCTCAAAATGGAAAGAATGTTCCAGATGAAGGGACTATTAATTGATTGGTCTTATTTTACTTACAATTAAATGAAGAACATCTGCCCTGGAGCAATTGAAGAGGAAAGTAGTGAAATATATGGAAGCTTTATCAAAATCTAGGGATTTGCTGATGTTACATTCTTCATATCTGAAAGGTCAAAATCCCATGTTTTCCTATGATCAAATTTTTCCAGATTTTACAGTTACACTCAGCAATGATTATTGAAACATGTAAATAGGAATACAGAAGAATTATTGAATCACTTAAAAAGGATCATGCAGACAGAATTCAAGATTTGGAATTTCAAATCAGGTAACTTTGTTATTATGAGATATGTACATAGGAAAAATATATTGCTCGTTCGGCAAAATCTATTCTCTCTTTGATGATGTTAATCAGGAAATACCAAACTGAGGAGGCTGTTAACAAAGCAACCATAAACCAGCTTCGCCAAGATTTAGCTGTGCATAGGAGCCAAATAGAATGTCTTAGAAAGAACTTGGGTCAAGTGTCTGCTGATGTAGACTCCAGATGTAAAGTTCCAAGAACTGTTATATGCTTTTTTGAGTTGCATGCTATTTTTCTTCCATTGCTAAATGTTTAGCTGTGATTTCGTAGATCATTATGAGATTCAAGGTTTGAAGGACTGTCTCCTGGTTGAACAAGAAGAGAAAAATGAGTTGAATAAGAATCTCCAGGATATGGAAAAAGAATGTGAGTGTTGTAATTTCTGATACATTGATGCTCTTTCTAATTGTCTTTCTCAAGTCACTGAACTTCACGCTACCTGAAAGTAAAGGTTTGAGTTACTTCTATTGTTGACAACAGCTAGAAAATAAAGTGTTTCTTTCGTGTATGCAGTGTTTATCAGCAGAACAAAACTGGTTGAGTACCAACAAGATTTGACTTCAAGTCAACATCTGCATACACTAAAGCAGAAGATAATGAAATTGAGGAAGGAGAACGAGCTTCTCAAAAGGCAAATACTTGAAAGTTCTAGTTGATGTATTCACATTTTTGAGTTTTTGTTTTTGGTCTGAATATATGGCAAGTCTCAGATATGCATATTGACTGAACTGAGAACACTGACTCAGGAAGCTTCTCTTGTAAATCCTTGTAGTTCCATTTTTTTTTGAGAGTATGTCAATGTTCCAGATAGATATTAATAATCGAAAAAAGGAAAGAAAAAAAATCCTATAATATGTAATGTTAGTCATTACTAAAGGCTAATTATCATGAGACTCATGGAATGGTTCATCACATATGCTCATGGTAGAGTACAAATAAAGGACCTTTCCCAATAAAGGTCTAGGGAATATTTGTGGTCATTTCCTTTGGAACATACAACTCAACTACTTGCCGCTCTTTGAATTCTTTTTGGATGCTCAGTTAGTATAGGTTTCTATTATGGGAGATAAGGCACATCTGGAATTTAATCTTTATGAAATCTTATGGCGATTTTATTCAAGTACACAATAATATATATATTTTTTGTGACTGTTTTAATATATATAATTTGAACAAAAAATATTGAATTCAGGTAAATTCACAACTTATAAACTAGCTCCGCTTCTAATGCTAAGGACGACATTAACATTATATAGGTAGTCCGAATTGAACATTTGTACAGCTAAAGGAAGAGTAAGTATTTCTGATCTCCTTCTTCCATAACCTCGAGGGTCATTCACACGAATACTCTTATTTTGGAGGTAGTTTTAAATTTTTGCCTTCCAAATTGGTAGTTTTTAATTTTTGTTCTTCACACTTTAAGTAGCAAAAAAGTGATCAAAAATATCCATGATATCGAAAAAACAAAAAGTAAATCATAGGACAAAAAAATATATTTTCGTATCATAATATAACATAAGTTATGACTTACAAGTAGGGTCAACAAATGCACGGGTTAGGTCGAACTTGGATGGGTTGAAAACAGGTTAAATAAAAATGGGTTAAGTTTTAGTGATAATTTCAAATATGTACAATAAAGTAATTAGCTTACAACAAATATAACCAAGTTTTCTTTAAAAAAAAAATAGCCAAAAGTGAACTAGCCACAAAAAAAATTACACAAAAATAGCCGCATGTATATGAAATGTATGGACATTGTATAAAACTTAGGTAATGTATCAATATTGTATAAATGATGTATATACGTACATCGATATTGTATAAATGATTTATAAACATGTATCGATATTGTATAAATGATATTTACATGTGTATCGATATTGTATAAATAATTATGTAATGTATATGTAATGTATATGTAATGTATCGATATCCATTTTTTTTAAATAAACACTAGCACAAAAAAAAGAAGAAGAAAAATCTTTGCGGGCCACCACCTTGCCAGAATCCGATGAGAACCCACCACCACTACCAGCCTTCACTTCCCTCATTTTCTCATTTTTTACGGCTAAGCTCCGGGCAAACAAACAACAACCTTTCTTCCTTTTCCGGTTAAACAAACGTCAATCCTTCACCACATCACCACCCACACAACAATTGAACCCACCATCACTGCCAGTCTCCACTTCCCCGTTTTGGTATATAATTCGCTCGAAATGAGTCATGTTTGTAGTATGTCAAAAAAAAGTTAAAGAAAGGAAAAGCAAAGAATGAAGAAGATATGAACTCCGACCAACTCAAAATTTCCACTAAACAATTTCAAATTTTAGATATAAGTTCCTCTCTATGTTTTGAGTTTTTTGATATATAATTTTCTTGAAACGATTCACATTTACAGTACATTGAACTTTTAAAAAAAGGAAAAGCAACGAACGAAGAAGAAAGGAAGAAGAAGAAGCAGAATAAAGGAGGAA
This sequence comes from Jaltomata sinuosa, assembly GCA_003996215.1. Classification (NCBI taxonomy): domain Eukaryota; kingdom Viridiplantae; phylum Streptophyta; class Magnoliopsida; order Solanales; family Solanaceae; genus Jaltomata; species Jaltomata sinuosa. Next base: position 343,989 of record QJPP01007365.1, read on the forward strand.
GAAGAAGCAGAAGAAAGGAGAAAGAAAGGAGGAAGAAGAAAGGATAAAGAAGAAAGAAGGAAGAAGAAGAAGGCGGCTTGGTGCAAAGTAGATAAATGTTACTCCCTCCGTTTTAAAAAGAATGATTTATTTTAACTTGACACGGAGTTTATGAAAATAAAGAAGACTATTAAATCTTGTGGTCATAAATTAAAATTATGTTAAATGTATCAAATGTAGGTCATTCTTTTTGAAACGGAGAAAATATTTTTCCGTAAATAAATTATCCGAGTGACGATTTTACCTAATTATCCCTAAATTTTATGCAGGTCAAAAACGGGTTAGGTAATATATGGGCGGGTTAAAAATGGGCTGACCATATTTAACCCATATCTTTGAAAAAAATACGAGCAGAATGCTGATTTCCTGAACTCATGCGAAATGAGCTTTTGAAAATCTATTGCCGAGATACAAAGGAACCTGAAGCAAGGTCATTGTTACCTGTAGTGATGATTCTTTAATATATTTCTTATAAAAATGAGTCTACATATAATTCATTAAAGGGAGAAAATAATAAAGAACAAAAAAGAAATTGCTCCTTTGGTTGAGACAGATCGTGCCTATTTCAGAGAACCAGTTCGGCTTTATGCCAGGACGCTCGACTACAGAAGCTATTCATCTCCTTAGAAGACTGGTGGAGCAGTACAAGGAAAGGAAAAAGGACTTGCACATGGTGTTTATCGATCTAGAAAAGGCGTATGATAAAGTTCCTAGGGAGGTCCTTTGGAGGTGCTTGGAGGCTCGAGGTGTACCCGTGGCTTACACCAGATCAATTAAGGACATGTATGAGGGGGCCAAGACTCGCGTTAGAACTGTGGGAGGAGATTCAGAGCACTTTCCCGTGTTAATGGGGTTGCACCAGGGATCGACCCTTAGCCCGTTTCTATTTGCCTTGGTAATGGATGTATTGACGCGGCAAATACAAGGTGAGGTGTCATGGTGCATGTTATTTGCGGATGATGTAGTTTTGGTGGACGAGACTCGCGAAGGAGTTAATGCTAAGTTGGAGGTTTGGAGACAGACCCTCGAGTCTAAGGGGTTTAGGTTGAGCAGGACCAAGACTGAATATATGGAGTGCAAGTTCAGTGAGGCGACTCAGGATGATGACGTAGAAGTGAAGCTGGGTACACAGGTCATCCAAAAGAAAGGGAGTTTCAAGTATCTTGGGTCTATTATCCAGGAAAATGGAGAGATTGATGAGGATGTCACTCATCGTATTGGTGTTGGGTGGATGAAATGGAGGCTCGCATCTGGAGTCTTGTGTGATAAGAAGGTGCCTACTAAACTTAAAGGCAAATTCTACAGAGTGGTGGTCCGACCAGCTTTGTTGTATGGAGTAGAGTGTTGGCCAGTAAAAAACTCCCATATTCAAAAGATGAAGGTGGCGGAGATGAGGATGTTGCGATGGATGTGCGGGTTTACTAGGAGAGATAGGATTAGGAATGAGGATATCCGAGATAAGGTGGGTGTGGCGTCGGTGGAAGATAAGATGCGGGAAGCGAGGTTGAGATGGTTCGGACATGTGAGGAGGAGAGGCACGGATGCTCTAGTGCGGAGGTGTGAGAGGTTGGCTATGGATGGTTACAGGAGAGACGAGGTAGACCGAAAAAGTATTGGGGAGAGGTGATTCGACAGGACATGGCGCAGTTGCAGCTTACCGAGGACATGACCCTAGATAGGAAGGTGTGGAGGACGCGGATTAGGGTAGAAGAGTAGTAGGTAGAAGTGTGTGTAGGCTAGTAGGTAGGAGTGTTTTTCCTTATTGTCCCGACTAGTAATCGTAGTGCTACGCTTATAGTTTCTTGTTCTTGGATTCCTCGTGGTAGTATTTTGTGGCAGTGCTCTATTTCTATCTGTTGTTTGTTACTACATATTACTTCCTATCGCCTCTTGTAGTTTTATCTTGTATTTTTACCCTGTATCATTGTTACGTCCTTTTTAGCCTATTTTTAGACTGTTTTGTCTTGAGCCGGGGGTCTATCGGAAACAGCCTCTCTACCTCACCTCTGAGGTAGTGGTATGGACTGCGTACAACTCTACCCTCCCCAGACTCCACGCTGTGGGAATACACTGGGTATGTTGTTGTTGTTGTTGGTCAAGTAGATAGCATTGATATCCAATTCTTTCTAGTGAATTAGAAGATAGTACTCTTCTTTTTGGAAATTTTACATGGTATAGCAAATATGTGCTATATAATTACTATACATAGCTATACCTTCAAAAACGTGTCTACATATAATTGATTAAAAGGAGAAAAACAATAAGAACAAAAAAGAAATTGATCCTTTGGTCAAGTAGATATCATTGATATCCAATTGTTTCTAGTGAATTAGAAGATAGTAACTTTTTTTGGAAAGTTTACATAGTCTAACAAATATGTGTTATGTACTTACTATATATAGCTACATTTTCAAAAATTATATTTTATAACGACACTTTACTTTTTCTAGCATCTCTCCTCTCTCTTTCAATCTCGCTCGCCTCTCTCCCTCTCTCACTCGCCTCTCTCCTCCCTCTCTCTTTCTCTCACTCCCTCTCTCACTCTCTCATAGAAGTATATAATAATCTCTTTATTAATTGTTTATCTTTGATGCTGAATATCCAACCCAGAGCAATTCCACCTCTTCTGGAAGGCAATGATGTGCTTGCAGCATCTACATGACAATCTCACGCGAAATGCCATGTAAATATCATGTAAGACGCGTATATCTACTTGTTCAACTTTATACAAGTTTAAGTGTCTAATTGTGCATGTCTAAAGTTGGGGAGCATAAATGCCAACTACTATCAAGTTAAAGAGCACATTTATATATTATGTGTTTAAATATTGTTGGGTAGAAATTTTTCTTAAAAATAGAAAAACATGATAGTTTTGTCGAACAATAACCCAATAGTGTTTAAATTCATAATAATAAACATGAATATCACTCTCATTTAGTTTCCAAGTATAAAACCATTTTTTAAAAAAAATATTTCAAATTATATGCAAATTAAATCAAGTTGGGTAAGATATAAAAATATGGGGCTCATTTTGATTATAAGTTTGAACTATGTGATATAAAATGTAGAATTGATACAAAAGCGAATGAATACAAGCGATACAAGGGCGAAGTAATAGGAGTGATACAAGAGACAATGAATACAGTCTCCTGTATTTTTTTTCTCTTATCTTTGTATACACTCGGACTGTATTTGTTGATATAACTTAAATGCGTGCATGAATACAAGTGATACAAGAGCAAATGAATACAAGTGAAATTAGAGTGAATGAATACAATCCCTTATATTTTAAATTGTTTGTATCTTATTTGTATACACGCGGATTGTATTTGTCTATACAATCTAAATGCACGTATTATCATTGATACAACTTAAATGTGTACATGAATACAAGTGATACAAGAGAGAATGAATACATGTGATACAAGAGCAAATGAATACAAGTAAAATTAGAGTGAATGAATACAGTTCTTAGTATTTTTTGTTGTTTGTATACACACGGACTGTATTAGTTGATACAACCTATATTAGTTGATACAACCTGTATTCATTGATATAATTTGTATTTATTGATACGTCATGCATTCATCAATACAACCTAAATGCATGTATCAATACAATAAATACAGTCGTTTGACACCTCAAAAAATATAAAAATACAGAGAGAGGTGAAAATACAGAATAAGTCTAAACGCATGTATGAATACGACAAATACAGTCACCTAATACCTCAAAAATATACAAATGCAAAGAGGTGGAAATACAGAAAATGGAGAGAGAGAGGGCGAGAGAGGATACAACCTAAATGCATGTAAGAATACAACAAATACAGTTGCATGATACCTCAAAAAATATAGAAATGCAGAGAAATAAAAGAGTGAAAATACAAAATATAGAGAGAGAGGTGAAAATACAGTATACCAATAGGGAGAGAGAGAGAAAAATAGAAAGAGAAAGAAAGAGGGGCTAAAAATACAGTATTCGTGATACATAGAGAGAAGGGTAAGAATATATAATATGGAGAGAGAGAGAGGGGGGGGGGGGTAAAAATACAGAATATAAAGAGGAAGGAAGAAAAAAAGAAAGAGAGAGAAGGGCGAGAGAGGAGAGAGGTGAGCGAGAGAGGAAGAGGGAGTAAGAGAGAGGGAGAAAGAGAAAGAGAAAGAGAAAGAGAAAGAGAAAAAGAGAGGGAAAGAGAGATAGGAGAGCGAGTTTGAGGAGAGAGGTGAGAGATGTTTTTTGCTTAGCATATCAAACAATGGCTATGAATTGTAAATACCCAAACTATAACTATAGATCTCTAATTATCCCCAAATGATAGTCATTTTTTAATTATCTTTTTTTGTGGGTTAAAAGTGACCCAAATATAAAAACAACAACAAGTAAAAAAGCAATTAAATAAACAAAAAGGTCCAAAGCAAATGGCCTAGACCCGAATAAGACAACAACAAAATCAGCTAGCACATATCCAAAAGTGAAACCTCTAGAACCTCTCTTCTTCTTAGCTCATCATCTCCACCTCCTCGTCGGAGATTCAGAAATTCATCAGCACTGAAGGGATATAATTCATCAAGAATTCACTTGATATAGCTTTGATCTGTTGAGCTCTCATTGGAATCTAACACAAAACCCTCTAATATATAAGGAACCATTCAGCTCCCCTTCGATTGACCTCTATTGAAATTTAATTGAAGGGATCGTCCATAGACGACCATCTTAAACCATAGAGGGGCTTCTTTCCAAATTGTTCTTACATCGAGTAAGTTCCAAAGCACTTTTCACTCAAAAGATGTGTTTGTAGATGGTTGCTAAGATCTAGTTTATTTTCATTTAGGCTTTATCAAGCTCTCACCAGGAACCATAGAATCGAGTACCATAGAAGAAATTTCAATCATAGCTATAATCAACAAACCCATTTCCTTTGGCTTCAGGTGCTTTATTACTTCCTGTTGTCTTTGAATACATGTTGGACTCTTTACATTTACTAATTCATCTTCCTCAGAGGATCTTCTAACAGGATGAACTTTCACAAGAAATTAATACCACTGTCAAAAAGACTTTCATTAGAAATCTTCTCAATAAGTTCTTTTTGCATTAGTTGTATATGCACATCTAGAGAGCCTTTTTCTGTTGATTTTAGATGGATATAACAAGTGGACTATAAAAGTGTAATGCTACTTTTCAATCCATATTATTTTGCTATAATGCATCTGATAACATATTTATATTTATGAGTACACACTCCTCTCCTAGTTGTTGCTTGTTATTGTTGTGACTCTTATATTTGTGTAATTTGTATTCTACACCTTTCTATGACTTAGATTTGGAATTGTGATTTATCTATGTTGATTATTTTTTGCCTTCAGTGGGTAGTTCTTGGAAAGATATGATTTCAATCCTGCAAAATAAAAAATTAGGTTAGTTAAAAAATCTGCTAATTTGTTCCCTTTTTTATACACTTGTTCCACTAAAACATTGCTATTTCTCCTTAACTTGCTAATCTTCTTCACCACCATGGCAATGTTCTACAAAACCTTCCATATTCCATCCAGGAAGATCATAGTGAGGGAATCTGTCTCCATTGTAATTGGGATAAGATTATTAGAGATACAGAACTCCAGTCCTTCCCTTATAGCCTCAGCTTATGCAATTATGTTAGTACCATCTTTAATCCTCTTAGCTGAGGCATGTCTCAAATTCCCTTACCGCTCCTGACATAGAATGCTATTGAGCAGGAGCCTGAATTTCCACTAGATACTCCATTAGAATTACACTTATAATTGTTATAATCAAGCTTGCTGTAATGAAACACCTTACATTTTATTTGAGGAGTGTGTTCTTCCTGAAATTGGACTAATAGAGGCCACCTATAAGGATATGCTTAAGCTAAAGATATATAGTTTTATCATGAAAGTACACATTCTTATTTATTTCGAATATCATTGTACGATATGAAATTGAACTCCCATGTATGATGTTGTTCCTGTTTTCTTCAAATCTACCACAGTATAAAAGTTAGAATAACTTTGAAGATAAGTTGTAGTTTGCTTGAACATTCAACTGTCCACCACTTAGTAATAGTCTGATGTAGTTGTAGAAATAGACCCTGTAGGCCAGCCCCAAATGTAAAATCCCTCCACACTCTAGATGCAAATGAGCATGTTACAAAAACATGATTAATAGTCTCCTGAAATTACCCTAAATAACAACTACATTTTGAAATCATAGCTATGTCCTTTCTAGCAGTAGTTCATCGATGCGTAGCCTTTGTTTTCATAGTCTCCACAAAAAGAATGACACCTTGAAAGATACTCCTTTTACCCACAAATATTCTGATAGTGTTGTTGTGGATTTTCTATGTGTCTAAGAATGTCCCAGCCACTTCTAACTGTAAAGTTCCCTGAACTTGTTAATATCCACCAAGGCCTGTCTCGCGGTAGACTATATCAATATATTTAGAGGCTTCATAGATGAGTTAGTATGGTATCCATTTTCAACTAGTTTTACAAATAGTTATATCATAAGATTTCTTTTATAAATATATTGAGTTAGTTTTCAAAAGAATTACATGCTCATTGTATTTGCCAGCTCCCGCAGAGTTATTAAATTTTTAATTTAATAGCAAGCCAAGTCAAGGATTTGCTCGATCCATTAGTGATTCAGAATGCCGATTATACCCACGATATAGGCTTAGGGTATGACAAAATGAGTTCTTTGAAATTAGTGAAGGGAGTAGGATTTTCAGTTTACCATGCATCACTCTTGATATCACCTTGTTCAGAAAATTACTGAGACTGATGAATCTCATCTCTGAGAAGTTATTCACTATCTTCTTCTTAGGATATAGAACAAGATTAGTATACGATATGGATTTAGGTAAATAATTACCTTCATATAAATCTTTCACAACTTTGTACACATCCCTGCCTATTATTCCCCAACAAGTTTGATAGAAACAACAGCCACTAGAACTTTCTCATTAAAGTTCAGACATTGTTTTTTAAATTCTTCTTAGGTGGATAAGCTATTCAATATCATATTATTCTCCTAAGTTATCAATTATCATGATCCATACCGCCGTGAGTGGCATCTACCCAACCCTCGGGTGAGTGAACTAATAGAGTCCAACTCTCAGCATTACCTAACATTCTAAAATCAGTGTGCAGAAATGTAAACTAGCAATCAACATAATCAATCAACTCTATAAAATATAGCCTGCGGAAAATTCCTCCCTAGAATATGAAAGTCATCGTATCAAAAATATCTACCAAAGCTAGAGTACGGGGATGCAACCCCAAAAATAGAAATAGTCTAATCCCGAAATAAGTGGGCTACAATTCAATAGATAGAAATCAAGGCAGCTTGGTCGTACAGCTCACCCTTGATATCTCGAAGTGTCAGGCCTACAAGTGAGATCATGCCTCAACCGCCAGAAGATTTCCTGTACTCACAAAAAGACAAGAAAGTGCAGTATCAGACAACCACTACGTACTGGTAAGATCATCAGCCAGTTCCCAAAAAATAGTATGTGAGTAGTATAACAATCCAGTAAGAGTACAGAAACACATAAGCAAGTCAACAGGTACTCCTAGGCTACAAGTCTCTACCTAACTTGTCCCACACGTAAACCACCTCACAATTATGATCAATAATCCACAACAATAACAATTATACCTCGTTATATATCCCGGACCTACCCTGGATCCCCTCTAGACAACACCTAAGTGTCATACAAACAACCCAGTCTACACCAAGACCAAACTCATAAAGCAATGTAACAACCCGACCTCTCAAGGGCCAAAATACACAACCATAATTCATAAACACAACCCAGTCCACTCAAGAAACCATTAATAAAGATGCAATAATACAATAAGTAAACCCGTACCAGGCGTGGTACCCGAGCCAACCGTTAGTGTTATCCCATACCAGGCGTGGTACCCGAGCTGACTGTTAGTATATCCCATACCAGACGTGGTACCCGAGACAACTGTTAGCATTTCCCGTACTAGGCGTGGTACCCGAGCCAACTGAATGTCACATAAATCCACAGTCACAAACAATGAACAATCAACACTTGTAAACCAACAAGAAAATACATTTAGTTCATTTCACAAGACTGAAAAACAAGACTTTTGGACATTCCTAAATCATTAACTAAGCAATGTAAACCATACAAATACTTAGACATGAGTACATAAACATACAATACATACAGGAATCAATAACCATAACCTACCTCGAATAAGCAAGCTCTATAGTGCCGAATCTTTTCCTTTTTCAGGATCCCTTGCTTGTTCTTGGTCTAGAAACAAATACACAGTAACCAAAAATCAATACTTATGGCCTACAAATTACCCGGATTATGAAAAATCCCAAACCCCAGGCCAACCATGATCATTTCACCCATTCTCGGGCTCCCCCACCATTAATTCACCTAAATTCATCATTATTATGGATTCTCTTAGAGAATTATGGCTAAGTGATCATTTCCCTTTACCAAGAATCAAGACCCAAGAACTCTAGCACCCTAGAATCCTTTTTTCCCCAGATTCTACCATTCCTAGGTCACCCCAACCATTCCCCAATCCACCCCTAGCAATTCTATAGCATAGGAAAGATATCACGGAGTTTGGGGAGTAGAATCCTTACCCTTAGGATGAAAAATGATGGAAAATGGATGAAAATCGCCCAAAATCGCCCCCTTCTTCTCCCAAAATGTTTCAAGAAAAACTGAATTATTTTGGGGAAATTTCTGCATTAAATCCCGTCACTCTCTGCTATAGAAGTATGCTCCGCTATAGCGGTACCACCTTAGTAGAGTCATCTACTATGGCGGAGGCTGACCATCGTAGACTTTCGCTGTAGCGGTAATTTCTTCAATACAGCGGAGGTTGCTATGGCAAAGTGTCAACTGCAGTAGCAATTGACACGGGATAAAAAGTTGTAAAATCTCCAAAACTAGTCTATTTTACAACACACTTATTTTTTGATGTCCTGAAATAACTCCTTCACGTCAACCTCGATTCCGGGAGTTCTACTTACCCAAATTTGATTCTGAAAAGTCCCCCGAACTCCTTTATGTGTTAGCTATAAGGAAAACTAGCTCAAAACAAGACATCAAACCCAATCCTTACCCGGATTTCCCTAGACCATACCTTGCTCCAAATCTGGCCGAGACTAGCCTAGCCCAGAATTTCAAATTCCCAAACCCAGAGTTTTCTAACTCTAAAAATTGGCTCGAATGGTTTTTCCATAATGATGGACCCGGTCATTACAACAGATACCAATTTACCCATCGTTCATCCCCGAATGATCAAACCCAAAAATATGGAAAGTAAGGAGCAAAAAGAGTAGTACCTATATCCTGAAACAAGTGAGGGTACTTGTCCCGCATGTCCCTCTTGGTTTCCCAAGTGGCCTCCTCAACCAGACGATGCTTCTATTGAACCTTTACCATACTGATCACCTTTGTCCTCAATTTCTGGACATCTTGATCAAGAATCAAAATCGGCTCCTCTTCATAGTAAAGATCCTTATCAAGTAACACCTCATCCCACTTGATGATGTAGTCCCCATACCCATGGTATCGCGTTAGCATGGATACGTGAAACATCAGATGGACACCCGACAGACTGGGCGACAACACCAATCTGTAAGCGACGGGCCCTATGATCTCAAGAACTTTGAACAGTCCGATGAACTGGGGGTTGAGCTTGCCCCTCTTACCAAAATGCATAACTCCCTTTATTGGTGACACTTTCAACAATACCTGTTCACTAATATAAAATTTCATGTCTTGGATCTTGCGATCCGCATATTCCTTCTGCCTGCTTTAGGCAGCTAGTAACTTGATTTGAATGCCTCTTACCTTTTCTAGCGCTTGCCTTACCAAGTCTACGCCCAAAGGCTTTACATCGCCTTTCTCAAACCACCCAATTGGTGACCTACAACTCCTCTCATACAGAGCCTCGAACAGTGCCATATCAATACTGGAGTGGTAGCTATTATTGTATGAAAACTCACACAATGGTAGAAACTGGTCCCAATGACCCTCGAAGTTAATCACACATGCTCTCAGCATATCCTCCAATACCTGAATCATCCTCTCCGACTGACCATCAGCTTGAGGGTGGAAGGTTATACTAAAGTTGAGTTGAGTGCCCAACTCATCGTGCAACTTGCCCCAAAACTTGGAAGTAAACTGCAAACCCCGCCCGCGCCCCTTCATCCTCCACAATAACTTCCACATCTTCGACCACCCGTTCCTAAGGTGGGGGAGGGGTTGCCTCTCGCACTCTTGCAGCAGCTTGATCCCCACCCCTGGCGGGTGTGGTTCTACCTCGTCCTCTACCCCTTCCCCTGCCTCTACTATGGATAGCCGGGTCCCGCTGCTGGGACCACCGATCTAGATCCGTTGTTCCTTATGTTAATCATCTGCGAACAGAAGAGTGAAAGAGTCAGATACCAATTTGTATCACCAGATACCAATTGGGATCAAGTTATAGCACGATGGAAGAAAGAAGAGATAGTTTCCTAAAGTCCTATAGCCTCTCAAAGAAAAGTACGGACGTCTCTGCACCATTCTGCAATACTCTACTAGACCTATTTTGGTACGATGAGATCAATGAACCTAGGGCTATGATACCATCTTTGTCATGATCCAGACTGTCATGAGTGGCACCCACCTAACTCCCGGGTGAGCGAACCAATAGAGTCCAATTCTCAGCATATCCTAACAGCCTAAAACCAGTGTGCAGAAATGTAAACTAACAATCAATATAATCAATCAACTCTATAAAATATAGCCTGCACTCGTTCCCTAGAATCTTAAAGTCATCGTACCAAAAACACCTACCAAAGCTAGAGTACGGGGATGCAACCCCAAAAATAGAAATAGTCTAAGCCCAAAACAAGTGGGCTACAACTCAATAGATAGAAATCAAGGCAGCTTGGTCGAACAACTCACCCTTGATATCTCAAAGTGTCAGGCCTACAAGTGAGGTGGTGCGTCAACCGCCGAAAGATTTCCTGTACTCACAAAAAGACAAGCAAGTGCAGTATCAGTACACAACCACCGTGTACTGGTAGGATCATCAACCAGTTCCAAATAAATAGTGTATGAGTAGTACAACAATCCAGTAAGGGTACAGAAACACATAGGCAAGTCAACAGGTACTCCTAGGCTACAAGTCTCTACCTAACTTGTCCCACAGTTAAACCACCTCACAGTTATGATCAATAATCACAACAATAACCATTATACCTCGTTAAGTATCTCGGACCCATCCTGGATCCCCTCTAGACAACACCTAAATGTCAGACAAATAACCCGGTCTACACCAAGACCAAACTCATAAAGCAATGTAACAATCCGGCCTCTCAAGGGCCAAAATACACAATCACAATTCATAAACACAACCCGGTCCACTTAGGGAACCATTAATAAAGATGCAACAACACAATAAAGTAAACTCGTACCAGGTGTGGTACCCGAGCCAACTATTAGTGTTATCCCATACCAGACATGGTACTCGAGCCAACCGTTAGTATATCTCATACCAGGCGTGGTACCCGAGCAAACCGTTAGTATTTCTTATACCAGGCATGGTACCCGAGCCAACCGAATGTCACATAAATCCACAGTTATAAATAATGAACAACCAACACTTGTAAACCAACAAGCAAATACACTTAGTTCATTTCACAAGACTGAAAAACAAGAATTTTGGACATTCCTAAATCATTCACTAAGAAATGCAAACCATACAAATACTTAGACATGAGTACACAAACATATAATACATATATGAATCAATAACCATCACCTACCTCGAATAAGCAAGTTCTACAGTGCTGGAGATTTCTCTTTTTTAGGATCCCTTGCTTGTTCTTGGTCTAGAAACAAATACACAGTAACCAAAAATCAATACTTATGACCTACAAATTACCCAGATTATGAAAAATCCCAAGCCCCGGGCTAACCATGATCATTCCACACATTACCAAGCTCTCCCACTATTAATTCATCTAAATTCATTGTTTTTACAAATTTCCCTTAGAAAATTATTGCTAAGTGATCATTATCCATTACCAAGAATCAAGACCCAAGAACTCTAGCACCCTAGAATCCCTTTTTTTCTCAGATTCTACCATTCCTAGGTCATCCCAACCTTTCCCCAAGTCCAACCCTAGAAATTCTATAGCATAGGAAAAATATCACAGAGTTAGGGGAGTAGAACCCTTACCATTAAGACCAAAAATGGTGGAAAACGGATGAAAATTACCCAAAATAGCCCCCTTCTTCTCCCAAAATGTTTCAAGAAAAATTGACTGTTTTGGGGAAATTTCTGCATTAAATCCCGTCATACTCCACTATTACGTTCCACTCTACTATAGTGGTACCACCGTAGCGGAGTCATCCGCTATGGCGTAGGCTGACCACTGTTGACTTCCACTGTAGCGGTAATTTCTCCACTACAGTGGAGGTCGCCATGGCAGAGTGTCAACTGCCATAGCGGTTGACACGGAAAAGAAAGTCATAAAATCTCCAAAACTAGTTCATTTTACAACACACTTACTTTTCTGACATCCCAGAACAACCCCTTCACGTCAACCTCGATTTTGGGAGTTCTACTTACTCGAATTCGATTCCGAAAAGTCCTCCGGACTTCTTTATGTGTTAGCTACTAAGAAAACTAGCTCGAAGCAAGACATCAAATCCAATCCTTACTCGGATTTCCCTAGACCATACTTCACTCTAAATCTGGCCGAGACGAGCCTAGCCTAGAATTTCAAACTCCCAAACCCAGAGTTTTCTAACTCTAAAAATTGGCTTGAATGGTTTTCCTGTAACGATGGACCAAATCGTTACATCAATCTTGGAATATGATCTACCATACTCAGATCTACTAGATTTCCTTCACTAATGAACTATTTATAGAAAAATGAAATTGCCTCATCTGCTACTTGATCTACACCTTTTACTCATTCTCCCTACGAATTTTGAACTCTCTATATTTGAAGCCTTTTCTTTCTGCCTTTTACTAGATTATAAAATAATTTCATGTTTCTATCTCCTTCAGTATACTAAGTAATACTTGCCTTTTGCCTCTAAAATTATTTTCAAAGTATAAGTATTAATGTATTAATTCATCTCTGCATGAGCATGTTGAAGGACTGTCATTTTAGATGTTGTAGAGAATTCCTCAAGTAATATCTCCTTAATTATAATAATGTCCTCTCTGATGATGAGTTGTTTGAATATATCCTCTAAGGTATCTCTGCTCTATTTATATGCTTGCTTCACCTCTTTTATCTTCAGCTTTAGGTTAATGAATACTACATGATGAATATCTGTATTTTACTACCTCAAGAAAACTAGCATGTTTAGTCTAAAATTTTAAAAATCTGAATAGTTTCACAAATTTTTGTGTCTAGTTGCACATGTGAGCAACAACGGGGCATGGTCAAATGGTGCTCCACATCTAGTTGACCAAAACAATCCTAAAATTGTTGGTTAACTACCATTCTATTCAATCTCTTAAAGATACACTCTTCATCTCCTCTACCATTTCACAAGGTAAATGGACTGCCTTAAAAATTAATTTTTGTTAGTTGACATGAATTAATGCAAAAGGTAAAGTCCTCATATTTTGAAGGGTATACTAGAAGACCCATAATCTTTTGTTCTTAATTCATAACAACTTTAATTTACCACCCACTAACCATGGTTCTCTCATATTTTTGGACAATCCATGCAAACTGTCCCACAAAGTCAATCTCTCTAGAGCATCACATTTCGCATAGACTAAAGTGGTTTTATTGATCTCCCTGTTCCATCAACTTTAGTCTTAAGGTGACTTGCTGCTTTGTGTTCTGTAATACTTCTTCAACCTTATATATAAAGAACCATATTGTACCATTGATATTGTGATTTACATACTACATACCCAGTTTACTTTTATATTTTTGGATGTGCCTCAAATGTTAAAATACTTTATTAAGGTAATCAAAACAAATTCTGGTGTCTGTGTAACATTTGAAGTCTATGAAAGTCCTGTTGAGTATTGAAAAACCTGATATTCCAAAATAGGGTCTTAATCATTTAAAGATTGGTTTAGTGGCACCCCTCTTGAAAAGAATTCTGATAGGCTCAATAGTACCAGCTGCTTTCTATTTCTTACTTACTTTGACTTGTTATATTGGTGATATCCTTACTTTTGTTGCTACCTTCTCCATATTCAGATTTCTTGAATCCTCTTCCATGCCCTCTCATGGAATTTGTACATCCTATGTGTCCTTTTTAGGATCTCCTTTATCTACACAATTATGTGAAATAACGTCATGTAAATATTTGAGAGGCGAGTGTTCCTCTGTGTATAGACACATGCTGTGGAGATTGGCTAACCACTATAGCTAACTCATTATTGGTCTGAATCTGCTTACTTTCTCTAAGGTCATTCTTTGTTGGAGGATAGGTGTTGATCACTTCTTTTTCCTTTTCTGTACTTTCACCTGAATGTCTTCTTGTAAAGCTCATTTGGTTTCACTAAGATTGATATATGTTGGTGTCTCCTTTTTTTCTATTATGCTAAGAAATATCCAAAGTTTCTTGTATTAGCTATGAGCTTATAACTGGATCCCCATTATCTTCCTATGTGTCTTCTACAGTTTCCTTTTTACTATTCCCACTGGATTTGAGCTTGTTTCAATCAGATCTGAAGCCCCTTTCTCCTTGTCAACATGCTCTCCATCTTCAGTTTCAATCCTAGTATCCACAACATTATCCTTTCTCAAAGGTCCCTTATCATTAATTGTTTGTGGACTATATTCCATCAGTATATCTTCTTCTTTGTAATGACCCATCTGGTCGTTATATGGTGGTTAGAAATATAGTACCCTTGTAAAAGACCTCACAGTAAAACTGAGCTAATAAAACTCAAAGATGTGGAGGTTCAAAAACTTAAACTTTTGTGTAATCATGATGATTTCTACATTGTATGGTGTGTTGTGCTATGTTAGGGACTGACCTGGTGAACTACACCTCCCTAAGGAATTATGAGAACTATGAGTGAGTTTGTAGCAGGTTTTTACATTGGTTTGCACATCTAATTATTATTGTGGTGACTTAAAATGATATATGTGTGTGATACAAATCTTGGTACAGCTTTACCAATATTTTTGTTAACGAGGTACCACTGTAGCAATGGATTTTTTGCTGCAGCGAAACTTCCTTTGCGGTTAGAGTTCTACCATAGTGGGTGTCAATGGTAATGACATGACTCACTATAGCAAAGTATTTGTCTCCATAGCGGGACCACTGCAGTGAAAATATTGATCCCTATAAGATAGAATTAGCCTTTAAGTCAATTATTTCGAGGTTCTCACCCTTATAACTTCAAAACTCATTCCAAAGACCCATGAAGTGATTTTCCCAAGGCTAAGGCAGCTTTCTTCATTGAGTTAAGTTCACCCATCAACTCTTTTATCTAGTAATCCACTAACACCCTAGAATCGATGAGGGTGGCTTTAATGGTAGATTGTGGGGCAAACCCAAGAACTTATGAAAACTATGGAAAATAAATAAGTGGATGTAATTATCATTTCTTATACTTCTAAGGTATTAATTAATACTTTTAAGGATGAAATTTATTGTTCTAATAAATAATTGTGGTATTTTGGGACCTAGAG
This sequence comes from Jaltomata sinuosa, assembly GCA_003996215.1. Lineage (NCBI taxonomy): Eukaryota > Viridiplantae > Streptophyta > Magnoliopsida > Solanales > Solanaceae > Jaltomata > Jaltomata sinuosa. The sequence continues at coordinate 359,721 of QJPP01007365.1, forward strand.
TCTAATAAAGATGATACCTTTAGTATAAAAACATAGTTAAGGAGGTTAATGAGGTAGAAACTCTATACTTAGGAATGATGTGATCATTAGAGAACTAGACTATGATGAATTAACCCTTGAGTAATGGTTTAAACCTTGAAAAAGGGTAGAACTAGGTGGGTTTGAATTCCCAAAGTTCTTATTTGAAGTGTAGATGATTAAATACTCTTGCATTGGTTATTTTTAGACTTTGAGCATTCTGAGGCTTTGAAAAAAAAGGGCTCATGTGAAGTAGTTTGCTCATTCAAGTTCTCAGGTTGAGGTAGGTTATGGTTTATTTGAGGTTAGATTTTGATTAGTCACTTGAATGTGTTATGAGTTGATAAAGTATGCATGATTTATCTTTGGACATAGACTGTGATTAATACTTGTTATCTTGACAATGCTTGTATGAATAAGCCGTTGAATTGTTGAAGTCTGTCTTAATATGACTTGTGATTGTGGCGTTCACTTGTGATTATAAATGTGTACTTGCCTTTATTATCTTGTGGGATAACTAAACAAAGAATGTATTAAGATATTTTGAGAGGAATAAGGAATATATAATTATTCTAAGATGAGTGGCTCGAGTCCGATATGAGCTTATAGATGAGCGATTATGTGATGGATCGGGTACCACACCAGTATGGAATATAGTTCAGATATGAGTAGCTCCAGTTCTATATGAGCTTACGGATGAGCGGTTATATGATGGAGTGAATACTACACTGGTACGGTACATGGATGCCTAGGGTCCCCTGCAGGTCATAACTACTTGGGCAAAAATAAGACCCTTTAGCATGTGTGTACAGATGAGTGATATATGTGTATTCAAATATGGTACAGAGTGAGACAGATGAGATATAGAGGCTATACAACTATGATTCTGTATGGATATAATTCCATGATTATGTTGTAATTGTATTAGACTTGCAGAGTTTTGAGATGACTTCTTATGTCTGTTTTTGGTGACTTCTATATCGAGTATTGATTGACATTGGTATGCTTGAATTTGGTTTATTTACCTGGTTGTTGACTATTTGATTCCCTGATTTACTTTATTACCTATTGTTGTACATGTTTATTACTTGTATTAAATATGTGGTATATACTTGTTACTAATCTCAGTCGACCTATGATGCCTACCAGTACATAATTTTTGTACTGATGCTACTCATGCACTATTCTTTGAGTGCAGACTGTATTCCAGAGTCTCTTTTGCGACCTCGCATTTAGTATCGCCTGATGATTTGATCTGAGGGTGAGATACTTTCTTATCCAGGCTGTCGCAAATCCTCTTTTGACAGATGTTTATTTCCTTTGGATATTATTTTATCTATTTTTACTTCTCTTTAACATTTGCTAGTTAGAGTCCTTGTACGATGATTTTTGGGTTTTTGGATTATAATAGTTAGACTTTTACGCATTTACTTTATTTGATATTTAAAACTCTTAGTATTATATCTCAAATGCCTTAAATCTATTAAATGAATCTATAACTTCTTGAGTTAGTTGGTAAGTTATGGTTCACCCACCGGAGGGTTAGTGTAGGTACCAATTATGGTGGTTTGGATCGTGAAAAAGTTGGTATCACAGTGCTAGGTTCATCGATCTCATTATACAAAGACTGTCTAGTAGAATCTTGCAAAATGGTATGAAGATGTCTGTACTGCTCCTTGAGAGGCTACAAGACACTAGGAAAACTCAATAAAGTTGCCTCAAATTTCTGTACATCTTGGTTACACCCGGATGAATTGAATACCGCGAACCATGAGCCTCTGCCAACACCTTCTGAATCATGTCATCAACCCGAGGAGCACATATCCTTCCTCTAAAATTTAACACACTGCCAGAGTCCAATGTGGCATCCCCGGACTCTTCGGATATTGCCTTGTTCCCAAGCCTGCTCAACTGCGAATTCTGAAATTGTTTGGCCTTTATCTCCTCCATGAATGTGGATTTGACCTCAATACTGGCCAAAATTCCACCTTGTTCTGAAATAACCAAGTGCATGAACTTGGACTCCAATGCCTAAATTTTCCTTGCTAGTGGTCGTTTGGACACCCCCAAACAAGCCAAACTGCCCATGCTAACTGTCTTCCGGCTCAATGCATCTGCCACTATATTAGCCTTACCCGGATGATACTGAATAGTCACATCATAATCCTTCAACAACTCCATCCACCTTCTCTGCCTGAGATTCAAGTCCTTCTGAGTGAAAAACATGCTACAGACTGTGATGATCAGTGAACACCTCACACTTGACACCATAAAGATAGTGTCTCCAAATCTTGAGTGCAAAGACCACCACTGCCAACTCTAAATCATGAGTCGGATAGTTTCTCTCATGCACCTTTAACTTCCTAGAAGCATAGGCTATCACATTCCTATCTTGCATCAACGCAGCACCCAAACCAGAATGTGAAGCATCACAGTAAATAATAAAGTCTTTACCTTCAACCGGCAAGGACAAAATAGGAGTTGTGGTCTGAAGTGCCTTGAGCTTTTGGAAGCTCTCCTCACACTTGTCGGACCACACAAATGGTACATATTTCTGTGTCAGCCTTGTCAGGTGAGTAGAAATGGATAAAAAATCTTTAACAAACCTATGGTAATAACCTGTGAGCCCAACAAAACTCCTCACCTCAGTCACAGAGCTAGGCAGGGTCCAACTCTTGACTGCCTCTATATTCTGGGGATCTACCATCACCCCCTATTTTGACACTACATACCCCAAGAACGCAACTGCAGTCAACCAGAATTTGCACTTGGAAAACTTCACATAGAGCTTTTGATGTCTCAAAGTGTCCAACATTATACTGAGATGTTCAGCATGCTCCTCCCTACTCTTGGAGTAGATCAAAATGTTATCAATGAAAATTATGACGAACGAATCCAAGTAAGATTTAAACACCTCATTCATTAGACTCATGAATGCCGCTGATGCATTGGTCAAACCAAACGACATCACTAAGAACTCGTAATGCCCATACCGAGTCTGAAAAACAGTCTTAGGAACATCATCGGGCCTAATTTTCAACTGGTGATACCCTGATCTCAAGTCAATTTTGGAAAACACCGATGCACCCTGTAACTGGTCAAATAGATCATCAATACAGGGTAAAGGGTACCTATTTCGATGGTAACCTTGTTCAATTGCATGTAATCTATGCACATCCGCATAGTACCATCCTTCTTCTTTACAAACAATACCAGAGCACCCCAAGGCGAAGCAGTGGGACGGATATATCCCTTATCTAGGAGTTCCTGAAGCCGAGTCTTAAGTTCCCTTAAATCTACCAAAGCCATATGATATGGAGGAATGGAAATGGGATGAGCGCCCTGCTCCAAGTCAATACAAAAGTCAATATCCCTGTCCGGAGGCATGCCAGGAAAATCTGCTGGAAACATCTCTCGAAACTCTGAAACAACTGGAACTGACTCAATGGATGGGGACTCCACACTATCGTCCCAGAGATAAGCAAGAAAGGCTAAACACCCTCTCCCCACTAGCTTCCTAGTCCGAATGAACGATATAATTTTGGTTGGCTTAGACCTGTACACACCTTCCTACTCTTGCCTGTCCTTACCCAGAATCTCTAGAGCCACAGTCTTGGAGTTGCATTTCAACACAACATGATATGGGGATAACCAGATCATGCCCAAAATAATATCAAAGTAGACCATATCCAAAATTACTAAGTCTACCCAAGTTTGCAACCCCACAAATACAACCGAGCAATTACGATAAACATGAGTCACAATTACTGACTCTTTGATCGAGGTAGAAATATGGATAAGGGAATCAAGGATATCACATATAAAGTCCAAACCCAATGCAAAACTCACAGACACATAAGAATATGTAAAACCTGGATCAAATAATATCGAAGCCATTTTATCACAGACAAGAATGGTACCTATGATCACTGCATCAGATGCCTCAGCCTCGGTCCTCCCTAGAAATGCATAACAGTGAGCCTGATCATCAATCTGAGCAACCTCCCTAGCTAGCTGTGCTGCACCTCTACCCGTGCTGTCGTTCCCTCTGTCTCCCCGGCCTCCCTGAAAGTTACCTCGCCCACCCTGTGGACGACCTCTAGCATGACCACCTCTACCTGCCGGGACTACAGCCTTGGGCTGCTGCTGAACCTGATGATAAGTCTGACTGTGAGGGCACTCCCTATTGAAGTAAACTAGATCACCACAATGGAAACAACCGCGATCAAGTGAAGGCCTGCTAGCCGATGAATAAGAAGATCCCTGACCCTTAGGAGTCGAAAATTGTTGACTAGCTCCCGGATGACAACCTGTAGCAGCTAGCAGAGCTGACTGAATAGGACGGGCTGAGTATACCTACTGATTCTAACCCCTGGAGTACGAACCACCATAATTTCCCTCATTTTGGGGCTTTTTGGCTAACACCTTAGCCTGCCCCGCCTTCCTGACTCCCTCAAGTTTCTTCACATAATCTGCCAATTCGTTGAAGCCTTTCCCTGAAGAAGTCATGTGCATAGACAATCCCTGAAGCTCAGTATTCAAACCCTTGACAAACAACTAAACTCGCTCCTCCTCGAAACCTAGCAACTGTGTAGCAAAACGAGACAAGGCATGAAATTTTGCCTCGTAAGCAGAGACTGACATGCTACCCTGCTCCAAATTCAAGAATTCATCCTTTTTTTGGTCACTCAAGGTATGGGGTACGTACTTCTCTAAGAAAATAGAATGGAACTGCTCCCAAGTCAGTGGAGGTAAAACAGACGACCGACACTCCACATGAGATCTGTACCACTGCTTGGCATCACCCTGCAGCCAAAATGTGACGAACTCAACCCCATACTGTTGCACAATGTCTAGCTTGTGCAGCCTCTCATAAAAATCTAATATGAACTCATAAGCATCTTCCCTATCAGTACCCTGAAACGTAGGAGGTTTCAGCTTGAGAAACTTGGTCAGCATCTCATGTTCATTTCCTTTCATCACTGGGCCTGGCATTGGCCTGAAAAAGTCACCTGTGCCTGAAGTTGTATCTGTCCTAGGAGCCGTAGGATCTGTTGGTTGAGTGCCCAAAGCCTGAATTGCAACGCCGCTGGGTATGGCTCCAGCACAGACCAAACCATTCAATAAGTTCAAAGCCTGCTAAAATGCTTCAGGCGTCATAGAGGGAAGGCCTGCACCTCCAGTCGGTGCCGCCTCTTCCTCCGCCCGTGCCCCTTCATACTCCACAATTACTTCCACATCTTCGACCACCTGTTTCTGAGGTAGGGGAGGGGTTGCCTCTCGCGCTCCTACAACAGCTTGAGCCCCACCCCTGGCGGGTGTGGTTCTACCTCGTCCTCTTCCCCTTCCCCTGCCTCTACTATGGACAGTTGGGTCCTACTGCTGGGACCATCGGTCTAGATCCAATGTTCCTTGTGTTAATCATCTACAAACAAAAGAGTGAAAGAGTCAGATACCAATTTGTATCACCAGATACCAATTGGGATCAAGTTATAGCACGATGGAAGAAAGAAGAGATAGTTTCCTAAAGTCCTATAGCCTCTCAAAGAAAAGTACGGACGTCTCTGCACCATTCTGCAATACTCTACTAGACCTATTTTGGTACGACGAGATCAATGAACCTAGGGCTATGATACCATCTTTGTCATAATCCAGACTGTCGTGAGTGGCACCCACCTAACTCCCGGGTGAGCGAACCAATACAGTCCAATTCTCAGCATAGCCTAACAGCCTAAAACCAGTGTGCAGAAATGTAAACTAGCAATCAACATAATCAATCAACTCTATAAAATATAGCCTGTGGAAAATCCCTCACTAGAATCTTAAAGTCATCGTACCAAAAACATCTACCAAAGCTAGAGTACGGCGATGCAACCGCAAAAATAGAAATAGTGTAAGCACAAAACAAGTAGGCTAAAACTCCATAGATAGAAATCAAGGCAGCTTGGTCGAACAACTCACCCTTGATATCTCGAAGTGTCGGGCCTACAAGTGAGGTCGTACGTCAACCACCGAAAGATTTCCTGTACTCACAAAAAGAAAAACAAGTGCAGTATCAGTACACAACCACCCTGTACTGGTAGGATCATCAGCCAATTCCAAATAAATAGTGTATGAGTAGTACAACAATCCAGTAAGAGTACAGAAACACATAGGCAAGTCAACAGCTACTCCTAGGCTACAAGTCTCTAACTAACTTATCCCACAGGTAAACCACCTCACAGTTATGATCAATAATCCACATAAATAACCATTATACCTCGTTACGTATCTCAGACCCATCCTAGATCCCCTCTAGAAAACAACTAAGTGTCAGACAAATAACCCGATCTACACCAAGACCAAACTCATAAAGCAATGTAACAACCCAGCCTCTCAAGGGCTAAAATACACAATAACAATTCATAAACACAACCCGGTCCACTAAGAGAACCATTAATAAAGATGCAACAACATAATAAAGTAAACTCATACCAGGTGTGGTACCCGAGCTAACTATTAGTGTTATCCCATACCAGGCGTGGTACTCAAGCCAATCGTTAGTATATCTCGTACCAGGCGTGGTACCAGAGCCAACCGTTAGTATTTCCCGTACCAAGCGTGGTACCCGAGATAATTGAATGTCACATAAATCCACAGTTACAAATAATGAACAATCAACACTTGTAAACCAACAAGCAAATACACTTAGTTCATTTCACAAGACTGAAAAATAGGAATTTTGGATATTCCTAAATCATTCACTAAGAAATGCAAACCATACAAATACTTTGACATGAGTACACAAACATATAATACATACATGAATCAATAACCATCACCTACCTCGAATAAGCAAGTTCTACAGTGCTGGAGATTTCCCTTTTTCAGGATCCCTTGCTTGCTCTTGATCTAGAAACAAATACACAGTAACCAAAAATCAATACTTATGGCCTACAAATTACCCGAATTATGAAAAATTCCAAACCCCGGGCCAACCATGATCATTCCACCCATTACCAAGCTCTCCCACCATTAATTCATCTAAATTCATTATTTTTACAGATTTACCTTAGAGAATTATGGCTAAGTGATCATTATCCATTACCAAGAATCAAGACCCAAGAACTCTAGCACCCTAGAATCCTATTTTTTCTCAGATTCTACCATTCCTAGGTCATCCCAACCTTTCCCCAAGTCCACCCATAGCAATTCTATAGCATAGGAAAAATATCACAGAGTTTGGGGAGTAGAATCCTTACCTTTAGGATGAAAATGGTGGAAAACGGATGAAAATCGCCACCTTCTTCTCCCAAAATGTTTCAAGAAAAACTGACTATTTTGGGGAAATTTCTGCATTAAATCCCATCATGCTCCACTATTATATTCCACTATGCTACAGTGGTACCACCGTAGAGGAGTCATCCGCTATGGCGGAGGCTGACCATTGTTGACTTCCACTGTAGCGATAATTTCTCCACTACAGTCGAGGTCGCCATGGCAGAGTGTCAACCGCCATAGTGGTTGACACGGAATACAAAGTCGTAAAATCTCCAAAACTAGTATTTTACAACACACTTACTTTTCTGACATCCCGGAACAATCCCTTCACGTCAACCTCAATTTTGGGAGTTCTACTTACTCGAATTCGATTTCGAAAAGTTCCCCGGACTTTTTTATGTGTTAGCTACTAGGAAAACTAGATCAAAGCAAGACATCAAATCCAATCCTTACTTGGATTGCCCTAGACCATACCTCACTCCAAATTCGGCTGAGACTAGCCTAGCCCAGAATTTCAAACTCCCAAACCCAAGGTTTTCTAACTCTAAAAATTAGTATGAATGGTTTTTCCGTAACGAAGGACCCAGTCATTATATAAATCTTGGAATATGATCTAACATACTCATATCCACTAGATTTCCTTCACTAATGAACTATTTATAGAAAAATGAAATTGCCTCATCTGCTACTTGATCTACACCTTTTACTCATTCTCCCTACGAATTTTGAACTCTCTACATTTGAAGCCTTTTCTTTCTGCCTTTTACTAGATTATAAAAGAATTTAGTGTTTCTATCTCCTTTAGTATACTAAGTAATACTTGCCTATCGCCTCTAAAATTAATTTCAAAGTATAAGTATTAATTCATCTCTGCCTGAGCATGTTGAAGGACTGTCCTTTTAGATGTTGTAGGGAATTCCTCAAGTAATACCTCCTTAATTATAATAATGTCCTCTCTGATGATGAGTTGTTTGAATATATCCTCAAAGGTATCTCTACTCTATTTTTACAATGCTCGTTTCACCTCTTTTATCTTCAGCTTTAGGTTAATGAATACTACATGATGAATATCCGTATTTTACTACCTCAAGAAAACCAGCATGTTTAGTCTAAAATTTTAAAAATCTGAATAGTTTCACAAATTTTTGTGTCTGGTTGCACATGTGAGCAACAACGGGGAATGGTCAGATGGTGCTCCACATCTAGTTGACCAAAACAATCCTAAAATTGTTGGTTAACTACCATTCAATTCAATCTTGAAGATACACTCTTCATCTCCTCTACCATTTCACAAGGTAAATGGACTGCCTTAAAAATTAATTTATGTTAGTTGACATGAATTAATGCAAAAGGTAAAGTCCTCATATTTTGAAGGGTATACTATAAGACCCATAATCTTTTCTTCTTAATTCATAACAACTTTAATTTACCACCTACTAACCTGGTTCTCTCATATTTTTTGACAATACATGCAAACTGTCCCACAAAGTCAATCTCTCTAAAGCATCACATTTTGCATAGACTAAAGTTGTTTTATTGATCTCCCTGTTCCATCAACTTTAGTCTTAAGGTGACTTGCTTCTTTGTGTTCTGTAATACTTCTTCAACCTTATATATAAAGAACCATATTGTACCATTGATATTGTGATTTACATACTACATACCCAGTTTACTTTTATATTTTTGGATGTGCCTCAAATGTTAAAATACTTTATTAAGGTAATCAAAAAAAATTGTGGTGTCTGTGTAACAGTTGAAGTCTATGAAAGTCCTGTTGAGTATTGAAAAACCTGATATTCCAAAATAGGGTCTTAATCATTTAAAGATTGGTTTAGTGGCACCCCTCTTGGAAAGAATTCTGATAGAATCAATAGTACCAGCTGCTTTCTATTTCTTACTTACTTTGATTTGTTATATTGGTGATATCCTTACTTTTGTTGCTACCTTCTCCATATTCAGATTGCTTGAATCCTCTTCCATGCCCTCTCATGGAATTTGTACATCCTATGTGTCCTTTTTAGGATCTCCTTTATCTACACAATTATGTGAAATAATGTCATGTAAATATTTGAGAAGCGAGTGTTCCTCTGTGTATAGACACATGATGTGGAGATTGGCTAACCACTATAGCTAACTCATTATTGGTCTGAATATGCTTACTTTCTCTAAGGTCATTCTTTGTTGGAGGATAGGTGTTGATCACTTCTTTTTCCTTTTCTGTACTTTCACCTGAATGTCTTCTTGTAAAGCTCATTTGGTGTCACTAAGATTGATATATGTTGGTGACTCCTTTTTTTCTTTTTTGCTAAGCAATATCTGAAGTTTCTTGTATTAGCTATGAGCTTATAACTGGATCCCCATTATCTTCCTATGTGTCTTCTACAGTTTCCTTTTTACTATTCCCACTGGATTTGAGCTTGTTTCAATCAGATTTGAAGCCTCTTTCTCCTTGTCAGCATGCTCTCTATCTTCAATTTCAATCCCAGTATCCACGACACTATACTTTCTCAAAGGTCCCTTATAATTAATTATTTGTGGACTATCTTCCATCAGTATATCTTCTTTATTTTCAACCTGGTCTTCTTCTTTGTAATGACCCATCTGGTCATTATATGGTGGTTAGAAATATAGTACCCTTGTAAAAGACCCCATAGTAAAATTGAGCTAATAAAACTCAAAGATGTGGAGGTTCAAAAACTTAAACTTTTGTGTAATCATGATGATTTCTACATTGTATGGTGTGTTGTGCTATGTTAGGGACTGACCTGGTGAACTACACCTCCATAGGGAATTATGAGAACTATGAGTGAGTTTGTAGCAGGTTTTTACATTGGTTTGCACATCTAATTTTTATTGTGGTGACTTAAAATGATATATGTGTGTGATACTATTCTTGGTACAGCTTTACCGAGATTTTTGTTAACGAGGCACCACTGTAGCAATGGATTTTCTGCTGCAACGAGACTTCCTTTGCGGTTAGAGTTCTACCATAGTGGGTGTCAATGGTAATGTAATGACTCACTATAGCAAAGTATTAGTCTCCATAGCGGGACCACTGCAGTGAAAATATTGATCGCTATAAGATAGAATTAGCCTTTAAGTCAATTATTTCGAGTTTTTCACCCTTATAACTTCAAAACTCATTCCAAAGACCCATGAGGTGATTTTCCCAAGGATAAGGCAGCTTTCTTCATTGAGTTAAGTTCACCCATCAACTATTTTATCTAGTAATCCTCTAACACCCTAGTATCGATGAGGGTGGCTTTAATGGTAGATTGTGTGGCAAACCCAAGAACTTATGAAAACTATGGAAAATAAATAAGTTGGGATGTAATTATCATTTCTTATACTTCTAAGGTATTAATTAATACTTTGAAGGATGAAATTTAATGTTCTAATAAATAATTGTGGTGTTTTGGGACCTAGATTCTAATAAAGATGATACCTTTAGTATAAAAACATCTTTAAGGAGGTTAATGAGGTAGAAACTCTATACTTAGGAATGATGTGATCATTAGAGAACTGGACTATGATGAATTAACCCTTGAGTAATGGTTTAAACTTTGAAAAAGGGTAGAATTAGGTGGGTTTGAATTCCCAAAGTTCTTATTTGAAGTGTAGATGATTAAATACTCTTGCATTGGTTATTTTTAGACTTTGAGCATTCTGAGGCCTTAAGAAAAAAGAAGGCTCACGTGAAGTAGTTTGCTCATTCAAGTTCTCTGATTGAGGTAGGTTATGGTTTATTTGAGGTTAGATTTTGATTAGTCACTTGAATGTGTTATGAGTTGATAAAGCATGCATGATTTATCTTTGGATATAGACTGTGATTAATACTTGTTATCTTGACAATGCTTGTATGAATAAGCTGTTGAATTGTTGAAGTCTGTCTTAATATGACTTGTGATTGTGGCGTTCACTTGTGATTATAAATGTGTACTTGCCTTTATTATCTTGTGGGATAACTAAACAAAGAATGTATTAAGATATTTTGAGAGGAATAAGGAATATATAATTATTCTAACATGAGTGGCTTGAGTCCGATATGAGCTTATAAATGAGCGATTAGGTGATGGATCGGGTACCACACCAGTATGGAATATAGTTCAGATATGAGTAGCTCCAGTTCTATACGAGCTTACGGATGAGCGGTTATATGATGGAGTGAATACTACACTGGTACGGTACATGGATGCCTAGGGTCCCCTGCAGGTCTAACTACTTGGGCAAAAATAAGACCCTTTAGCATGTGTTTATAGATGAGTGATATATGTGTATTCAAATATGGTACAGAGTGAGACTGATGAGATATAGAGGCTATACAACTATGATTCTGTATGGATATAATTCCATGATTATGTTGTAATTGCATTATACTTGCAAAGTTTTGAGATGACTTCTTATGTCTGTTTTTGGTGACTTATATATCGAGTATTGATTGACATTGGTATGCTTGAATTTGGTTTATTTACCTGGTTGTTGACTATTTGATTCCCTGAGTTACTTCATTACCTACTGTTGTACATGTTTATTACTTTTATTGACTATGTGGTATATACTTGTTACTAATATCAGTCGACCTATGATGCCTACCAGTACATAATGTATGTACTGATGCTACTCATGCACTATTCTTTGAGTGCAGACTGTGTTCCAGAGTCTCTTTTGTGACCTCGCATTTAGTATCGTCTGATGATTTGATCTGAGGGTGAGCTTCTTTCTTATCTAGGTTGTCGCAAATCCTCTTTTGACAGATGTTGATTTCCTTCGGATAATATTTTATCTATTTTTACTTCTTTTTAACATTTGCTAGTTAGAGTCCTTGTACAATAAATTTTGGGTTTTGGGATTATAATAGTTAGACTTTTACGCATTTACTTTATTTGATATTTAAAACTCTTAGTATTATATATCGAATGCCTTAAATCTATTAAATGAATCTATAACTTCTTGAGTTAGTTGGTAAGTTATGGTTCACACACCGGAGGGTTAGTGTAAGTACCAATTATGGTGGTTTGGATCATTAAAAAGTTGGTATCACAATGCTAGGTTCATCGATCTCATTGTACAAAGACTGTCTAGTAGAATCTTGAAAAATGGTACGAAGATGTCTGTACTGCTCCTTGAGAGGCTACAGGACACTAGGAAAACTCAATTCTTTTTTTTTTAATGCTATTACTTATTTCTAATTGGTATCTAGTGATCTAATTTGGTATCTAAATCCTCTCATTCTTTTCTCTCACGGATGAATAAGGTTTCAGATACTCAGGTGTTTTTGAGACCAGTGTTTGCACCAGTGATGACTAGAGATAAGCACGATCTATTTTGGAGGTTCACTAAGATGAAATCTCTAGTCTTCTATGATACTAATTTAAAGGATACATATGAGTTCATCATTGATTGTCACGAGAGGCTCTAAGAATGGGGTCATGGAGAGATATGGTATTAAGTTTGTTACCTTTCAATTGTCAGGAGATGCTAAGTTGTGGCAGTGATATTTTGTAGAGTGTACGCTAGATGAGTCGCCTCCATAGTCTGAGACTCATTTTTACTCCATATTTTTGGAGAAGTATGTTCCCTGTACCTTGGGGGATAGCAGACATAATGAGTTTACTAGAATTGAGCAGGGTAGTTTATTGGTTGAAGCTTATGAGGCCCGATTTCACTCATAATACAAGTATGCCTTACAGTTGTTGCCTACTGAGGAGGAAAAGATCATGCAATTTGTAAAGGGAATGAATGTAGGGCTTTATTTGTTAGCTCTTCAGACGGTATCTTTAGGGAAGATTTTCTAAGAGGTAGTTGAGCATGTTTGGAATGTTAAGGGGGTTAAGCAGGATAACTATGCTAAGACTGCATAGAAGAAGGTGTAACACCCCAAAAATCCTAAGTTAATATTCGAACCTTTTTCTATGAGTATAATGTTAATTTCCCTAGTGTGGTGAGTGCTTTGGATGTGAATCATGTTCATAAGAAACTTCTATCATCAAGTTAAGTTGCAAGCACCTCACCCAAGTAAGTTTTCACGTAAGACTAAACTAGGGTCAACTTCAATCAACCATTCCTCCAAAAATATAAAGAGTTAGGTAGCCTAGTACCCACTAAATTAAACGTTTTTGAGTCTTCTTTTCAACTCCATTGACCGTGCATTAATCTGAGTTTGAGGTAAAACGTTATGGGCATTTTACTGCACTATCAGTGACTACGGACAGGGATGACGAACCATGGTTCTGAACCACGGTTTGTACTGTGACTCGTGATTTCTGACCTGAACCTTAAAATTTTCATCTTCAAAACCACTGGTTGGTTCATGACCCATAGACCAAAACCACGGTCGGTAGAGTGACCCGTGGTTTGTTAAAATTTAGCTTTTCTTTCCTAGATTCCACGAGTGACTTGATGGGTCATCATTTTGAACGACTGAACATCTTGTAACTCATAGAATGGAATTCCAGTAGACTCCCAAAAGTAGTTCCTAAAATCACAGACTAGATGACGGTCCGTCATTCACTTTGATGGTCTGTACGCTGACCTGTGGTCCCTGAAGCTGAGTCATTTCATCAGTTTCTTCAAGCTTAAGTCGAGGGGTATTTTTATAATTTCCCACTCTTTTAACTCCTATACTAAGTTGTTTTAAGCCTATTTAGAAGGGTTTTTATTCTCACTTGGCCTAAGTTCTCTTCCATTATTTCAATCAAGTTCCAAAAAAAGAAAAGGAGTTTCATACTCTCAAGCTTCAAGTTAGGATTTCACCTCCAAGTCTCCATTCTCAAGTCCCAAGTTAAGAAGGCTTCTAGTTCAGGTATGTGGGTATTCAATAATGGGTTTCTTTCATCCTTGTGCCCAAAACCCCCAATTCTTATTTTGAATTATGAACTTGTGAAATTAGGGTTTTGATCTAAATTTGAGAAAACTTATGAAATCAGTTTCTAAGCATAAATTCATGGTCCCTCATTATTAATTTATGATTTGATTAAGTTTCCTTAGGTGATTTTAAAAGCCCATGCATTAAAATTGATTTCTAGCATGATCCCTTTCAAGTTGTGGATTTCTAAGTCGAGGTCCTTACTCAATCCTCTTTGGATTTTCTATTAAGTGTTTTCTCATGATTCCTCCATGGATTTTAAGTTCAATTTCATGCATTGATATTATGATCTCAAGTACCTTTTTGAAATTTCATGCCTAATTCTTCAAGTATGAATTTAGAAAGAAAAGTATGTTTTGAACTATGGCTATGCTAAGATTTTAAGAATTTATGGTTTGAACTTGCATGACATTAGACATGCCCTTATGATTTCCAATTATTTTGACACTTGATATGTAATAAGTATTATATGAGCTATATGTATGTTTTGGGAGTAGTATTTAGCACCGAGCGATGAGGGTCTAAGTAACCCAAGTCCAAAACTATGTTACTAACGTAGGGTAAGGGGGTCCTTATTAGTAGAGAGCGTCTCCTCACATTTATTAAAGAAGGACCTCATTAGTAGAGAGTGTCATCCCATGTTTATATAAGAGGGTCTTTGTTAGTAGAGAGTGTATCCTCCCATTTATGAAAGAAGGATCTCGTTAGTTGAGAGTGTCACCTCATGTTTAGGAAAAAGGATCCTCGTTAGTAGAGAGTGTCTCCTCATGCCTATGAAAGAAGGTCCTCATTAGTTGAGAGTTCCCTTTACGTATATGGAAGGGAGTCCTTGATAGTTGAGAGTGTCTCCTCAGTTATTTATGAAAATGAATTTCATGTAGCTCACATGGTCTATTATCAATTATAAGAAACTCCCGTACGAAGGCTTTCAAGTTTTATAAACTTTATGATATCTTATTTGAGGTTTCGACTTCTAACTCATGCTTATTACTCAGAACTATGATATTTACTTATGATACCTTTATCATGCATAAACTCAGTTTTAAATGCGTTTTAAGTATGTTTTCACTATTTTATGCATATCTTACATATTTAGTACATCCTATAGTACTGACGCATATTTGTGCCGTATATTCTTGACAATGCAGATACAGGTTTCCATTCTCAGACACGTGGATAGAGTTCGTGAGCCATTCAGTGAGAGTTGGTGAGTCCTTATTTTCCGAGGGCTAGTTGCGTCTAGTTTGTTGTCTTTCCTTCAATACTTAGAGTTAGCTGGGGTCTTGTCCCATCAACCCCTTATGTATTATGTAGAGGCTTTTCATACATAGACAGTATTCGAGTCTCTTTCAGATTATGTTCTCCTTGACTTTATCTTTATGGATTTGGCTGTTAGTTTCTATTATGATTCTGTTATATCTCCTTATGATTATCTGAGTATGCTATGACCAAGGGTTAATCTGGGGCACTTGTGTTCTGGATCCCGTGTTACATCTAGGGGATAGCCTCGGGGTATGACAAACTTAGTATCAAATCCAGGTTCAAGAGTCCTAGGGTGTCTAAAAGCCGCATTGAGTAATGCCTTTTTCATGGGTGTGAAGCGCGCCACACTTATGAGAGGGAGGCATTGAGGTGTCTTAGGAAAAACTTCACTTCTTTCATGATCAGTATCATGCGATAGAGTTTAACCCCATTACTCCTCTCATTCATTCTTGTTATGTTTTAGATTATGCCTTCTAGATGTGCTATGCCTCCCCGAGCTGCTCGGAATGCTAATCCTCCAATTCCAGACCCTGAGGTCTCGAGTGCAGAGTTCAGGAATGTCATTCCTTCAGAGTTTGACAGGGTTCATAGCTTTGTTGGAGGTTTGATTTCACCACTCCGTTTGGCGACCGAGCATTTGGTTATAGTTGGGATGACTTTCCTTTAGGTAGTTGATCACGCTTGGGATGTTGAGGGTTTATGTCATGAGACATATAGAGGTAGTAGTAAGAAGAGTCATTGTCAGGGCAGTTTTCAGGGTTCTCAGACTCAGAATAGGGGATTGTCTGCTAGATCTCGGTATAATTGCTTCTTATCTAGCAGGCGGGTTTCAGTTGCTCCCCAGTTTCCAAAGAGTGGTTATGTAGGGCATGTTAAGTAGAGTAAGCAGGGTACAAATCATATTCCTTGGGGTTTGCCTTATGAGTGTGTAGGCCGCGGTGGCCGGTCAAGTTCAACGAGATCTTCCAGTCAGACTTCACTTGGTAAAGCTTGTTTTCAGTGAGGTGGTCATGGGTACTTTACTAGGGATTGTCCCACGATCCCACCTTTCAATCAACAGGGTCAGCAGATGTTATCTCCCAGGGCTTCAGTACCACCGGCTAGAGATGGAGTGCAGGTACTTGTGGGTTAGTTATTCCATCCTAGGCTTTACTTGTAAGTTGATTACGTCTAGTTTTATATTGGTATTTGATGTCCTAGGCATGTTTTTTTTAGTATATGATTTCTAGTTTGATTGTTGGCTTGCTTCCCTTCTTTCCCTTTACTTTGAGGTTACCGGTATGCTGCCCATCTCTTTAAATTCTCTTTATATATCCTGTTGTTGCAAGGATCCCAGGTGCGTCCTTCTTCCTTGTTTCACCTGTGTATCTATGTATGTATATTTTCTGTGCTAACATGTTATTTTTGTACTCTTGGTTGAATTACTCTTGTGCTAGTTTCCTTGTGCTTCTTTCTTGCTTTCCGTGACTATCTTCTTGTATTCTGCTTATTAATGTTTTTATATTTTATATGCGCTTAGTAGACCAATGAGGCCTATTGGTGTAATGACCCTTTCGGTTATTTCCACGTATAGGTTTTCCTTGAACCGTTAGAGCTTATTTGTAGCGGCCCCAAGTCATTTAAGGCTTGTCGGGACCGGTATTTCGGTGTCGGGTCCATATGTTTGGTCGCATTATAAGTTTTGAAGACAAGTAAGTCGGCAAAAGTTATCGTAAGTTCCTTTAATAAATTTTCTGAACTTTGGGTAAAATGTCTGTGGGCTTTTCTCCCAATATATAAAGAGTTAGAAGTCCCCCAAAATACAAAATCGAAGGTCTACGAGTCTAGTTTCCAACGCACAAAACCTCACGTCCAACTGATCTCGGAGTAAAAAGTTATGACTGTTTTACCGCGGACTATTTGGCAGAAACCGGGTTGCGAACCGGGTCGCGAACCGGGTCGGGTCAAAAGCGGTTTAAAGCCTCAAATTCACGTTTTAAAATGCCATTTTAGTTCTGAAACAGTGAGAAAACATAAGGGAGTATTCCAAGAGAGTTCTTGAGTATCAAAATCGTGCGTTGGTGAATTGCGAGCCTAAGTTTGAGAATTTATTAACATCGCGTGTATTTGAAAATATTTTATTTGAAAGTTGAATTTGGTAAAAAGTTACATTATTATTACCTTTTTAAAAAATATTTTAAAGGTTTATGAAAAATATTTTGTTACGATATAATTGTATATGTATTTATTTTATAAGGTTTTTATACATTGTAATATTTTAACGAAAATAGTAAATTTAGTTATGTTGAAAATTATTATTATAATATAGTAGGTTTTATTTGAAATGATTTTCCATTAATTATGGTATATTCAAAAAGTTATATATATTTTACCATGAATTTACGCAATACCCGAGTATATAAATAACGGGATAAGAATATTTTCTTGTTGCCTTGTAATTGCCACCTCCACTCCACGTGTAGGTGGAGGGAGTGGCCAGCAAGTACCAACTATAAGTGGTGGCACCATTTTGATCAAGAGTTCACTTTAGTATTTAATTAATTAAATAATATTAGTGTTAATACTTAACTTAGCTTAGGTGATGTTGTTATATATTGTCAGCAAATTTGATATTTCAGAATCCCTGGGGGATATGTATTTTTATAACTTATGCAAAAGTTGCAAGTATGTATATATGTTCTTACCGTGGAGAGCATTTTGTGGAAAGAAACTACGTTGACACTTTGTTTGATCCATGAAAAGAAATTGATTATCTACGTCAAATTATTCAAAGCCCGAATTCGAGTTTAATTTTATTTTAGAGGTTCTCGGAGTGGTTCTGGCTCGGAAATCATCGTTCTAGCAGCTTGTCATTGGAGGACAGGTAGGTTACGGTTTATTTTCCCTAGACTCCGCATATATAGGATAAAATTGTATTAATGGCCATCCTTGGGTTGGTTTATTAGGTTGGTACCACAGACCTCGACCGCTTTATTCATGTCCGCCTACTTTTGTTCCTCCGTTGCTTGTAGTGCTTGCCGATATATTTTATTTACCCTTGTGGTCCTGTGAGGCCTTGTTGACTCTGGAACATAGAAGGTGGGATTTTGGAAATGTCCGCGAGTCCCGGGCATAGAATTATCCTTCTAGGCTGGTTATGCTTGCTGAGTAGCTATGGGCCTGTGCAGGGTCGATAGGTTGATTGTGAGCTGCTGGGTAGCTATTGTGTGTGATCATACCATTTTCATGCATATAAAGAGGTTTTATCGATGTTTTACTATGGTTTGGGCTTCGGGCCTACTGACACTATTTTCTAAACCTTGCATGACCTCGGGGGGCCCATTTTTGATGAAAATGAATTGGAAATGGTTTGATTTAACTTGTGAATATTCTCGGGTAAAAGAAAGTAAAATTATGTTTTAAATCATCAGTTTTACGATTATCGCTAGACTCGGCAGGGCCGGGGTGCTAGTTGAGTTTTCTTGTTACTTGAGATGATTTTTAGCCTCGGTCGGACCGAGCACCTGAGATGAGATGACTTTCTACTGTTTAGACCCGGTTATGCCCGGGCACCCTTGGAGGGGTTTTTGAGATATTTTCCTACTACTTTAGTCCTGGACAGGGTCTGGGCATGCATATTAGAGACTGGGTCTCGATCGTGAACCCGGACTTGCTTCCGGATGACATGTTTTGATACTGAGTTTTAGTATGGGGTCAGGGACCTCCATGGACCTTGCCATCCGGGCCTGGGGCTTCGGGCTGCGTG